>OZ025267.1:19857684-20310184 GCA_964019165.1 Mastigias papua
ATACCATATGCAACAACAGCAATTAGGAGAACCAAAACAAACCCAATCATATGGAACATCTAAAATTGTGACAAAGTTCGTTCAATCACAATTATATAGAACTGTTCCTATTGTTTATTGCTTTATATCTGAGGTCACCAATCTATGGCCACACATTAGAGTACTAGCTTTATCGTTCGTTTAATGGCAACGTAAAGACGCGTAAAAAATGGTTTTCTGTGTTCATGTTGGCTATAGTGTTTCATAACAATCCAAATTTCATGATATTGCATTTTTTCCTTTTCTTTTTTGGTTTTACATCTTTCTGGAGTCTTCGTTCTGGCTTACAGAGCAGAACAATTTTGCGGCCCGCGCTCGAAATTCATTCCGATATCTGACACCGTTGTTAAAACGCTTGATCACCCTCGTTTTATTGGAGAATGCATACAAATAGGACAGCCCTTCGGTCTTGGGAATAGGAGACAATACTGCTCCCATTACTATGGTCTACACTGTGCGAGATGAGATAATCATTGCATTAGACTATAACATTAGTCAAGCTTCTATGAAATACAAAGCACAATTTTATCATCGCCAACACATAAATTCAATAAGAATGCTGATTCGTAAATGCATTTTTGTGCGTATTTTGCAGGGTCCCAAAATTGAACACCAATTTTTTTGAGGGGGACAGCCGTTTAAATCCTACGGGATGTGCTTATCACCCCTTTGCCAGCACATTAACATGACAATGAATGAATACGGTGGTAAAACATCAAGAAATGAGTCATTGATTCTAAGACTCTGAAGTAGCAAAATACAATCTTGCGGCTATCGTACATAGAATAGTTATTATGAAGTTAGAAAGTTAGCTAACAATTATTCTAATTTTATTCGATATTGTGTTGTCCTTACCATTTGATAAATCATTATGAGATATGGCCCCAACGTGTAGAACATTCGATAAAACTGAGCAAATTTGAAAACCCATAGCATCAAATCAACTGCCATGATTGTTCTCTCTGCATATGCAAAACCATAGCTTCCAAGAATGAACCCAGTGTAGAAAAGTAACATCGCCGTACAATCAAGAGCGTTCCAGCCACTCCTCCGCCATTCGTTGAGCTTTAGATACAGCGTCCTTTTCCTCACTTCTGAAATCTATTAAAACACTTATCAATTAAGCAAACAGTCCAAATATCAGACAAGCCAGACATGTACTACCCTACCTTAGATTAGATAGGCATACATTTGCATACGTATAATTGTCTTGGGTTTCAAGACCATTCCCAAAAACAAAAATTAAAAAATCACTAATTTTAGTATTAAAGTATTCAGTATTACGCTAAATTATCCTTAACTTATTTTTATGGTATATTTCACTCATAATATAATATCAAGTTTATAAATGATCGCTGAAATGCTAAGCAATACCATGAGGTATTGAGGTCAGAGAGAAATATTTCTAATTGAGATCTTTACAGCAAAGCTAATGAGCTAAACGAAAATCACACTTGAGAAAAGGGATTATAGAAAGAGACCAGGAAGATAGGACAAAACTTAGATGTTTTCACATCAATTTGATATTGTTTTCATGATAAGTGCAGAAAGAAATTGAAAAATTTGATAGAGGGAATGAAAACAATACAGAAGTGAAAAAATTAAAAAATTAAAGTAAAGGAGGGCGGAGACTAGAAATAATAAGCAAGTGTATTGATAGAGAAATGTCCAATGCATGTCCGAAAGGAGAAGAAGTTAGGGAGATGAAGTTAGATAAAGAAATTCGAGAGGAAGGGGATTAAAGATGACAACAACAAAAGAATAAAGGAATGCAGAAGAAATAACTGTTTATTATTCGACAAAAACTCATAACTAAATGCAATCAAAGCGACCAAGAAAATTTACTGAGAAGTAAGACCTATAATGATAACTATAATGTGATGAGAAAAAATCATGTTGTATCTTTCATACCAAATCTATCCATCGTGGTGTCTTGGTACTGTTATTTCATACATACAAGGGAATAGACTAACCTCTCTGATTTCATCGATGGTCAAAGCTGTAACCATTGTAAATACAACGTATCTCAAGATGTCATGGTATAGTCCTTTTTTGACTAGCACAAAGTATGCGAAACAACCAAGAAAGATTGTGAAGATAAACTAAACAAAGAAAAGATTTTAAATGTATAAATATATATGGCCATACAATAAAAATAGGTATAGATAACTAGAATCTATCTCTGAAGAGATCCTTGAAAAAAATGAAGTTCTCTAGAGCTCTAGAGCTACATTGCTATGAAAAAGATCTCCCATTTGCAAAACGTTTTTTAATATAATATTTAAACAAGCTGGACCATTTGAATATTGCGTGAAGATTCTTCTAAAACAAACTGCCATTATTTATCTAAAACAAGGCATTGCCAACATGAACCATTTGCCGTTAAATTTTTGATAACCATTCTATACAGTGCCTTTTGTAGCGGAAATGCTCTTTTAGTCCATTTATCATAACCTAGATCCTTAGTTTCTATGTTCGTCATTATCCATTGTAATTCTAGTAGTGCCATATGTAGCGCAGCGCATGTATCATATGTAAATATATAAACTTCAAAGACTATATAGGACAATATCTCTCAGTCCTGCAGTAGAATCTTCGAGTTGGTACACCATGGAATATTCCTCAAGGAATAACATCAGAAACGCACATAACACAGTTAAGCAAGAGGTGCATCTTACACGAATTAAACTCAAGATTTACAGAGAAATTAATTCTGTTCTGAATGTGACTATCAAGTAGAGTTACTATGTGCAATTCTGGTATATATATATATATATATATATATATATATATATATATATATATATATATATATATATATATATATCTGTACATATATATATATATATAACATATTGGTGTGTACCTCATGGACAAAAAGCTTCCCTTTAGGAACAAAGAACAAGAATCGGAATATGGCTGCAATCTTTCTTCCGAACTTTTGACGTCTTGATAGTACGGGGCCGTCTACATCATCTTGGCAGCCTTCGTTATCCTTGATTTCTTGTCCGTTCTGGCCACCTCTGCTTGCTGCTTCACCTTCGCCAGGCTTCTCATTTCGTTTTTTGGACTTCACTAGGTAATATTGAGCACTTGTTGATGGTAATCGTTTACGGGGATGCAACAGATTTTGCTTCAGTTTCCACGCCTCCGACTTCAAAGTCTTTCTCTCAGTCTGTGGATGTAAAACTGTACAGACAGCATCAAATACGAAAGATTGAAATACAACCGAATATTCCCTTCTATGAAAGTGGTTTTATAAGAAAGTAGTTCACAACTGCTGAAAAAGTTGATAAAGCTCAATAATGGACTTTTAGGTCTAACAAAGTAAAAGTCACGTTCATTTCAAATTACAAATCATCACGCAAGCTCAGTTCTTGTATTCAATTCATATAGACTTCTTGTGTTAATCTCTGTACTAATGAGCTACATTTTTGTAGTGCCTGCATGTCTGTGGAAGAATGTAGCTTTACACAAACTCAAACAATATCGCTAGCAGGACTTAAGACAGCTCTAGCACTGAAATCGTGAAAAAGCTAAGAAAGTTCCAATACAGGTCCAAGAGAAATTTCTTATAATAGTGACGTGTAACATATATATTTTCCAAGATTCCGAAAGTCCTCAAAAGACGAAATAAATTACTGAAGTATTGTAAGGGATACAGCTCTAATACGGAAGTTTGCAGTCTAGGAAATTTGACAATGAAACCACACAGTTAGGCATATACATAGCGGGGATGCAGGTCGTAGTCATATACCATCATAATAGTTTTGCTCAAAAACTTCCAATAAAAGGATCCTGATCACCCATTCTGTTTTGAAGATAGTGGGGGTGTTTTCTATTCTTACAGTGAATGTCCAAATATGTGGTTGCCAAATGTTTTAATACAGGTAATCTATACGGTTCTGAGCTTATATAAGAAACCTAGCCCAAGGCCTAGTCCTTAAAGTTCCTTTCCTTGGACCTCTTTCGGCCACAATGCAGTATCAAAAGCTCCTTAATAGGTCTTTAACTTCAACTGCATATTTAGCGTTACATAAAAAGTATAGGGGATAATTGTTCCAACAGGATGCCAAAGATATTCTAAGTTCCTATCCGAAATCTTCAATGACACACTGATACGGGAATTAAGAATGATTCATTCGCATTTGACTGTAGTAAATGGAACTGGCTTCCTAGCTCTCGATTGCCTGCAGTGATAAAAATATTGGAAATGTACCTTAGAGATTATAGCCGCCAAATGTTTGATAGTCGTGTCAGGTCTATTTTCTCCAAAGCTAATTGACCAATCATCATGCAGGATTCTGACAACACATGCTAAGACTAAGCCCATTTCGCATGATGATTGGTCAATTAGGTTGGGAGAAAATAGGCCTGCCAGTCAAACATTTGACGGGTGTACGTAACAAATGCTTGAGATTTCACAACATTCTGCCATTGCTGGAGGTCGGCCGGAGATATCACTGAAATGCTGGAGTATCCAACCGAATGCGGAAGACTTGGCAACCGTGGGCTAGTCTCCTTAAACTGAATAATACAATGATCACATTTAACCTTACATACCTTTCCAAGCCACACATCTTTAAGGTAACGTTGACAGCAAATATGAGCAACAAACTCACGCGAACTTCCATTTGCTGCAAGGGTTACCATATTTTTGTACCCCCATAAGGCTATGCGAGACTGCACAATATCAACAGATGTTTTGGCATTTTGTTTGTAGTTATAGGACAGAAGCTCCACGGACAGTGTTTCATATTTTCTGTGGAGTACAATAAGTCAAACTAAGACTATAAAAGAATTAAATAACCATTGCATGTTTGTCTGCGTTTACTACTTTAAGCATGAGTTGCATATTTACCACTTAAAATTTACATATCTTTTATATATATATATATATATATATATATATATATATATATATATATATATATATATATATATATATATATATATATATATATATATATATATATATATATATATATATATATATATTAGCAATATATTAGCAGCTATGTGACCATGGCGAGGGCGTTGGGGGCATCACACCTCCAATGTCTATGAAATTTTGTAAAAGTTGTTAATGCAGCAGAAAATTTTGCCCGAATACGGGAGTTTGGCCAAATTGCAACATGCAATTCAATAATTCTGTTGGTCATAGCTTGTCATAGTCAACCCTCTTTTTGTGATAATACAAATAATCTGCTGTTATTGGCAACTGTCATCACTGTTTCCTTGTGTTCTGGAAATAAAAGCTGGTCAAAAACGAAATAGCTGGTCACTTTTTCCGGCCACACCCCAAGCAAAATTGTCTACGCGCAGCACTATATATTAGGACCAGCTAAGATAGTTTCACCAAATTACATTAGCAAGAGATGTTTCGCTTTAATACATGAAAGTAGCCAAAGACTGTTCTGTGATAATGGGAAAAGGACTTAAAGCCATATCTTGCAGACTGCAACTCAAACAAGGACTGTTAATACTGCACATCTTTATAAGAAAGTGGCTTATAACCAAAGTAGTACTCGACTGTTCAAGAAATTCAGAAAGTTCAATATTGGATTTTTGAGACCTCTAAAATTGCAATATCCAAGCATGAAAATCATGGCTTGTACTTAAGTTCTATAGATTTCTAGTGATAGAATACATAGTAGAGTGTGACTACGATGGAGCTAGTTCCCTTTTCTACAATTTGTAAATAGACGCCCTTATTTCCATTCATGTTATTACCATATAGTTCTCTAGCTTGAGTGCAATAGTTGGTGTAAATTAGCTTCTTTAGAACTATGAAATCCCCACTTGTAAATAAATATTGATAATGATGATAATGATGATAACAGACAATGTAATGTTACGCAAACTCGATTCATTCTTGCTAAGAAAAGTAGTTTCAGTACAGAAATCCTGAGAAAGCTAAGAAAGTTTCAAGTACAAGGGGGAAAACGTGCATATGTAGGTAGCTCCTTCAAAGAGGTAATGCTATTGTTATGCCCTTTTAGACAATGGGCGGGAGTAAATGATGAGACACGTTTTGACAAATGTGAGACACGTTGGAAAAGCCACGACAACAATGCTTCCAGCTATTTTGGAGAAAATATATTGGCACGTATAGAATATTATGGGAGATCAAATTATGAATTTGCAGTGCAGAAGTAAAGGAAAGATGCAACGGCTCGGAGGCATATTTTCTAGGTTGAGAATCTTGAAAATTAGACGATTATGGGACACTTTCATCCATTGAACTTGTCAACTTGGGAATACATAGCTTTCCACATCCTTTCTTCAATCCTACAACTTATCCTGCTTCAAATCTAACATCAAATAACTTGATCTTATCTCCCTAGCTACTTAACTTTCCTTTTTCCTTTGTCAGGACATTTTTATAGCCTCCATGGCTTTTCCCCGACAATACTTTCTAAAAAAATAAGAAAAAATAACACAAAAATTATAAACTATGCTACTTACGTTGCAGTTGACATTAGATCAGCTCTTCGACTGTCATCAAACTTTGAAGACTTTGACATCGCCTTGTAGAGACGGAAGATGATAAGTGCATTTTCTAATGCTTTCTCGGTGTCAAACTTCCAAAACACTTCCACGACATCAATCATATCGGTAAGCACTGCCCAGATAATCAATTGTTGGGCTGAAGTCATAATAACCTTTTCAATCTCAGCGTCCTGATCCACCTAGAATAGTCAAAACAGGAAAATGAGACAAATATGAAGTAAATCAAGGAGTTTTCTTTACACATTTGGCACTAAGAAAAGGACCTCAACGTCAGTCAATTGGCAAATTTACGTAGATGTATTATTTGCAGAAAAATTTAGGAATATTCAATCACACCGGCAATGTTTTAACTTCAATTCTAGGCCTAAACCACTATTTGATTTAGAAGACACTGAATATGTGGAGCCCACAGGAATATTTTCCAGAATCACACTCACATCCTACAAAAAGCACTCCTTCAGCGTAATATGCTGAAGAAGTTTCATTACTGCAGTGCTCTTTAATTCATACAGTTGTAAGTTGAATTTTCAAGACCCCTATTCGAAAATTTTCAAAAATTTGGCTGCAGGAAAGAGGAACTAACGTCAGTATTTGGGAAAATCATCTATAGAAAAATTTCAGAATACTTGGCCTCCAATCCTCCTGTAAGAAAACCTTTATCAGTAACCCTAAAGCCAACTCTTTTTTCCTTGAAAGCGAAACAACACCGAACAGATGTAATACTCTGATACCATATTGATTCTTTTCCATGAATTGCTTATCTGATTTTGTAAAGCTACTATGCATAGGAACATAATTACTACCCGAAATGCGTGATGGTTATACACTGGAAAGATGACTGATGATCCTCACCGAGCAGTGAAAACGTACAAGTTTCCTATGAGCATTTCAGCTGAATGGGGAGAACTGATCTTGTAACAATAATTATACTAGAAATTATATAATGTACCTAGATGTACATACCTCCTGGTCATAATACCTGGTATAGTCCCCATCCAATAAATCATCCAGAAGGCAGTCTATATCTTTGAGCTGGAACTAGACACAATCTATTCATGTCAAAACAATTCAATCTAGATCTGCTTTTACGTATATGTTAGATAAACAGCATCTTTCTTCATGTACATTCCTTTGCAAAGGCATTCTCGAAGGAAACTTCTACTGACATATATTAGAGCATTCAAAACAAATCCACCTTACAAGTAATCAAAAAAGGAAGAAGTCTGCTGTTTGATGAAGAAAATTGTGATATCGTTGTACACCGCTAAATAGCTCACTGACAGGTTTGATTCACCTTGTTCTCATAAAACACAAGAAATGTATTTCATCATTAATTGGGTTCGCAAAAGGGTATGCAATAATTCTATGTTGTTATCTAATCTTTCTTGATATCTTAATAAAGGACATACAATACTTGATTCTTCTTGATATACAATTTAAAGAATTTTTATCCATACGCTCATTCTAGATTGACTCATTGATTGATTGATTGATTGATTGATTGATTGATTGATTGATTGATTTATTGATTGATTATTTACTTGAACAGCAATCTGTTCTGCGGACTCGAGCCCCTCTTACGAGCCTAAATTAGCTATGGTATGTACCTTTTCGGGTTCCTCCAGCAGAATTGTCAGCACTGCTTCATCCTTTATTTTCTGTGGGAAAATACGAGAAATTGATTCAACACCTAAGCCATCTTCAGGTTCTATGAATGTCATCAATGCTGGATTTTGTTCCAAGAGTACTAAAATTGATTCTTTGCACTGTGTTCCAATGTAAACTATACCCTCTAAAAGAGAGACTACTAACACGATATAATGTTGGGGACAACAAACCATCTCGGAACATAATTATCAGTTTTATCATGTTTCGATGATTTTGAAATTTAGTACTGCAGAAGACTTCTAAGAATAAGCTGGATGGACAAGAAGACAAGCCAATGGATCATTGACGCAATTAATTGCAATGAAGGAGTTCAACCGTATGTAAACAAGATAAAATGTCGGTTATTGAACACATATCAAGGAGCAAGCTACTGGAATAGGAAATATTGACTGGGTCTGTATATGGCAGAAGGCCCAGAGGAAGACGAAGAACTCATTTGTGTGACAACACTAAAGAAGTAAGAAAAAGAGTTTTGCTGATGTCTTTCAGCTGGCACAGGATAGAGCTGTATGGATAAACACGACAGCTCAAGCCTTGAATTATCCGTTAGATAATGATAATGAACATATTTCAATAAAAGAACACATGGCACTATTTATCAAAACAATTACAAATATATGTGCGTCGATAAACTCATGTCGTTTTGGACTTAGTAATAAAGAAATAAATTTGATCTGTGAAGTTTCATCCGACGGTGTTATTTTTGTCTCTAACATTAACAAAGTACGAGTTGC
Organism: Mastigias papua; assembly: GCA_964019165.1. NCBI lineage: Eukaryota > Metazoa > Cnidaria > Scyphozoa > Rhizostomeae > Mastigiidae > Mastigias > Mastigias papua. The sequence continues at coordinate 19,866,639 of OZ025267.1, forward strand.
CAAACTTGTGATGCAGCCACATTCTTGAATCTTTGGAAATACTTTATGTCTCATTCCCAGGTTCAAATTTAAGCAAAGTTAGCTAGAAAATACTGAAACTAGAATGCTTAATAAGTTTCCAAAATTAGTGAAACGAACAAGTGTCTCACATTCTTATACAGCTTCTCCAGCCACCTCTTGTTGTTGCCAAGAAAATTGTCTAAATCGACACCATAGTTTAGTAACAACTCCACAAAGGTGGCTTTTCCTTTCTTGATGGACTTGTAAAGCATTTTCTCCTATATCACAATACAGAGAGATTAATATATAAGATATAAGATATAAGATACCGATAAAGACAACGCATCTAGTCAACTTTAAAACATATTAAAGTATAAAGGATAAAACAAATATGAACCTATACCAAATGCTCATAAAGTACTTAGGAATAGACTACTTCTATAAAAAACCAATGACTTCTGTAGTTCATTAAAACTCTTATAAGCATCAAAAACAAAAATCTAAGAAACGGTCCAACTACACTTTCATATTGCTATCCAACTTCTGTATGATGGGGTTTTCATCACTCAAAATATATGCGCATTGTACTGTCAAAAATATAGCGAACAAAACTCAAGCTATCAAGTTAGAACTAGGTGAATGTAGCTAACTCTGCATAAGTTGTTACGATATGGACTATTTTGAGTCACAGTTTATAATTCTACATTATCCAAAGATATACGTAGAAATGGCATATGCACAGTTCATATTAAATTTTCAATTTAGTAGAGTATAATAGATTTAAAAATACATGTAAACTGACATATACCTTATGAACGGTATGACGTATCCAACAATTAACAACAAATAACGATTAAGCTCTGATTAACAAATGATTTAGGAGTAACTATGAACATAAAACTAATTAGTAAACATACTAAGCAAGCTTCTCGTAGAGAAGATTTTCGATGTTGCACGCATAACAATGGGTTTTTTCCTCTTCCCTTACAATTTGACAATTTTTCCCATCTTCCACAGACTACTGGCGAATCTTCCCATTCCCCCTCCTTTCAAAATTTGGCGGTTTCTCTCTTCTTCCTTCTCTCCACTCCCTTCTCTCTTCTCCCTTCCTCCTCCTTTTGATAAATCTTGGTCATCCTCCATCCCCCTTGCCAGTACCACATCCGTCAAAAAAAGTTAATGTATTCTATTGAAGTGTTTTGTTCTTCCAAGAATCGTCAAAGTAACAAAAGCCAGTTAAAGTTCTTGTCTGTCAAAATTATAGTGCTGATTAATATTGATATGTTTCAAATACTTTCTGAGTCGGTTTGCATTAAAGCAAAAGCAGAGAGGCTATGTAAACAGAAGGAGTTCGTTTCGACATATATTTTGACAGATTCGTTAATCTTGCTCTAATACTGTAGCTTGTAAAGCATCAGGCGACGAAGATTCCAGAAATCACCCGGCTATACATGCTTTTTTGAAAGCAAATCTTCTCTGACTAAAGGTAGGTAAAGGTTAGTCCCATATACGATTCCGTACGTTGGGGAGTGCCCGTAAGAGAGGGCGCTTATCCTGACCCCCCAGCATAATGAGCTAGGATCGCCAGCTCCTTTCCTCACTGCCTTTAACTTCCAAAGTGTTGTCACTCGGTACCCATTTGCTGCTGGGTGAACAGTGAGCGAGCGTCCCAGCTATGATCCGAGGGTTTTGCTCAAACCATCGATATTTCGCTCCGCAGTCAAGCGCTCTAACCACTTGGCCACTCACCCATCTTTTCTGACCACGAAGTAATAATCAATGATGAACAACAACTTGTTTTAAATTAATAAGGTACAAAATAAGCACAGAAATTTAGCAGGAATTTAGGTAGCTTACATCTGCGCCATGCTGTTGAATATCACTCCTAGCAGCATCAATGTGATCCAGGTGCATTGCCAGCTGCAGTCTGTTAAATACATCCAAATTTTCTGCAGAACAAGCTGGAATTGATTAAAGTATCATTTCAAATCAATATTGATGGAAGTATTGGAAATAATTACTGTGCTCTTACTTTTTTAATGGCACTTTCAGGACCTGCATTATTATATATATAGTCTTTATTATGCAATTTTCTTTGGGCAGGACAAAAGCTGATAATAGCAATTTTGTAATTGTTAGAGCTTTAATCCTGCTCAGAGATCGACGTAGGTGAAATACGATGTTCCCTCTCATTGCAGTAACTGATTGGCACCACTGTATATTGAATATGAAAGACAGAGATAACTGTCTTTTCACTTGACTTGCCTCTTTCTATGTTAGTGTATGTTAGTATGAGCATTGCTCATGACTTCCTTTGTCTGAGTTTGGGTAATTGAATTCTTTCAAATGTTACTAATAGTGGTATAATAGTATTGGAAAGGATGAAGAAAACCCATAAGATAAAATGACCAAATAATTATGGAATATATACAGTCAAATGTTTTAAATGCAAGAGATGTATCCACTTTAAGTCAACTATGCAATATAAACTTCATTTTCTTTCAGCTTCTATAGGTTAAGGGAACTTGTGACGAGGCATTTCTTGATTGAAAGTATTGCGTACGTAATAGGTAGTAATACGTTTCTTCAGTGTTTAATGTCGATTGGATCATTTTAAAATAGAGGATCATGTATCTTCTGTGCGTATAATAACATGGAATAAAGGGGATCATGGAATACATTCTTCTTTGGTAAGGTACGATAGAACACAGTGCCTACTTTAAGGGAAATTTCCATGGCTACACTATGCTATGATGAACTTTTGCCACGTCCTGCATGAAATTTGCACTGACTTCCTAAAATGCAGGTAGAACCATCTCTGTCGTTCGAAGTTACATTGAAAGGTGTTAGAAGTTCTTTGCAGCATACTTATTAATACATAGCTGACAAACAAAACTACAACATCAACTTACATTTGCAAGCCTCCATAATAGCATGATCGAGACCATATGGATCTCCTTTTGGGTCATAGATGTTCAGCTACGAATAGACATATACTTCATTACTTATTTGTAATACCATTCTAAATTAGGTTAAATACAGTAAATGATGGACAAAAACTCAAATATTTCGTTTGAGTGAATATGAGAACAAACTTGAAACTTCAACAGTCACAAAGACAAGTTTGATGATAAGAATCAACGGCCTCCTAAACTTACGCCAATTAATTTTACGACAATACTCTCTGTGTTTCTCTTTTAGTATCATACATAGCATTTTGAAGATTCTTAGCAATAATCTGGAGATATAGTGTACGTTAAGCTGAAGAGTAGAGGCTACCACCCAAGTTTTACCCTTTCCCGCATGGAAAAACAAAATCCTTGATATATCATATTCATCTTACTAAAAAATTAATCTCCATAAATTGCATGGCATTTCAAAATATCTATAGGGCCTATCTATTCAAACTTATTGATTTTTCATTATTGGGTGAAATTATGTCTTTACCTCTGAACTGTGTTCCTCCAAAATTTCTTTAATTGCACCTCGCAACTGTGGGAAGTTAGGATGGTCTTGGAACACTGAGGCGTTGTAAAGTTCATTCGTTATCCAGTTCAGAAAACGAAGTCTAAAGATAACCAAGGTAATAGATAGAATTAGGTTGTCCTAGAAAGCAGTTTAATTTTACAAGGCATCAGGGATTCGCTGAATACTATAAAAAGTACTTTAGAATGAAGCTAACTTCAAGTTTGATTAAATTCAAGAGGGTTATAGGGAGTATTTCATTCTGGGGATACTCATCTCAAAGATCTTAAAGAAAAGTCTTCTGACACCTCAAGCATGGCACCATTTTTTAATGCAGTAAGATATCAAATCTTGCTCTCTTTTCCAGGTTAAAACTCCAAACGAATATGACATAAATGTTGCTGGTGAAGTCAATCAGAGTATTGATCAAATATCTTTCTTATAATCTTCAGCAGTATTATTCTGCTCAATACCTATTTACATCTTATGCATTTCAAATATTTGCATATCATTAACGATTCCATCTTCCGATGAATTCCTTTTAGTCCTGAAAATTTACTTCTTTCCTGAAAATAAGTTAGCTACAAAGTATCAGTTGCTGACCCTCTCCTTCCCTCGGTATATGCTTTATGAGCATTTGCCAGGATATCAGCAAGACCTCCACTGCCCTTCACAACAACCGTTGGGATGTTCGGGTGGCCATTTAAGTTCTCCTTAATTTGCATACATGCATGGTAGCCACCATGTACAAGGAGATTGACAGATGGTATTGATCTGCTGTCCACTACAAAATGGAGACAGAATTCACAAATACTAATCAGTTGTCATTTCCGTCATCTATAATAAAAAGAACTCTGAGTGGCATAAAATTTGTGACATAGTTGCACCAACACCATTATTTTCAACGATGCAACATGATGAATATGGTCTATCATACTAAACAATGCAGACGACAATTTCACAGCCTTGACAGAATTATTCATAGCTATCTACGGGTTTTTTGATGAGAGTTTGGGAGTCGAGGTAATGCAGCATAAGGGGCTTTAGAATACAGGACTTATTACAAGCAATATTCCAAAACTTAAAGAAGTTCTATGAATAAGAGAAGTAACTAGTGATTTGCAAAGATCCATAGAATCACGACTTTCCCCCAAATGAGCATCGCTTTAAATTGAGGGCTCCACCCCCTGGATCAGCTTGGAAGTATTCATTGACATTTAGAAGGATGAAAAAATCAATGAGTAAACAATATTCAAACTGATAGTGAATGAGAGCTTACGTGGATCGCACAGAAATCTTTCAAGCTTCACCCTAAATGCTCTGTCAGTCCCATACTGCTCTATGGTTCCATTGTCTACCAGCAAGAAATGAGTATGATCAACATTAAGCTTTTGTCGTTCTAACAACATGTTGCTTGCTGGTGCGTAAATAACATCTACCTATTAAAATATGAAAAAGATGATTAGTTCCCTGTTTATGTATCAAATCCCAAAGGCAAACAAGGAACAATAAATACACTGCTGCTCGAAAAAGTGGGAACATTCTGTAGCATACCGAAAGGTTGTTTCGTCCTACGCACTTGTCACTTGCATAAATTTTCATTTTTGGTCCTCTGATATTGCCAAATTCAACATGCGGATCTACGTTACAAAGTACCGGAGATAAGACTTGTCATGATGGGGCAGATGATTCTATATGTTATATCTGTAATCTTCAAGTTAAAGTGCGAGAAAACAAACAACCTTTTAACTTATACCAGCAATCTTGTCATTTCTACTGATAACTGTATTATTGCAGTTCTGCTTAATTGTATATATCATTCCATCACTGGGTATATCATCTATATATCGATATATATCACTCCATCAATCGATTCAAATAGGGATGCTTTAGGCCATATCTCAACACGGGAAAGAAAAAATATATCGTTCCGCTACGCCTTTAACATATCTGTAAGCTGAAAAGCAACAATACCATTTCTCCCATAAGTTGGTCATTTTCTGGAATGCTGCCCCATGGTGCTATACCAATGCATGCATTTTTAGTCCATCGTTCTGGCTTATAGTTGTCTTTGAACACTTTTGCAGCTAGATTTGTTATTGAAGTGCCAGTTGCCCCTGTGAGCAGCCACACGTCAGTTTGGTTGATGACCTACGATAGTATGAATAATCGTAGGCATATGTTAGAAACTGAGAGAAGATATAGTAGCCTTTTTAGGGTTTGCTAACTACACTTGGTCAAGGAGAATCAATAAACTTATGATGAGTCTCTAACACCCTACAACTGCAATGGAAGAAATTTATTGCATAAATTACTTATTAAACCATGTGTACGGTGGTTGTGACTGACATGCTAGCATGCACTTACTGGGAGATGCGGGGGCGTTACACACCCATGTAGAAGTTCTGTATGCAAATAAATCATTCATATCTTGCTAATTTATGTGCTCTAAGAATCCAAGAAGAAAAATTAGGTACATCATTTATGAAGTTATATGTCAAATATTCCTAAAATCCTCTCTTAACAATAGATCTTCATCTATCAGGGGAACCACACCTATTTTGTCAGCAAAATGTAGGCCCTACACACTCTAAATTTTTAGGAAAGGCTCAGTTGACATGTTGGAGAGTAGCATTTAGGTAATTGTATTAACAATACAACTCTTGTTCATAACATATAAGATTTCAAATTCTGAATGGCTTGAAAAGAATCTATTATCCATGCCATTATCCTCTCATACTTTTCGATGTAATGGAGAAAGTTAAAACATCAAAACCATACCTTAGTAAGACCATCTTCAAGCGCTCTTTTAATATCCAAGTCTAGTTGAACATCTGAGTTGCCACCAACAATTGATATGATCAGCGTTGGAGGTTTTAGCTTCCAGTGATTCTTAATCAAGTACCATAATCTATCCATGCTGGTGCTGTCTGACAATCGTATGTACTACCAAAAAATGGCAAATATCTCGTGTTTTTAACATGTTCTCTCTAAGACAATCATGGAAATTGAAGATATAGAAGCATAAATGAAGATGCGACACCACGGGGGACTGGGAATCGTGTCCACCCAGTTTTCTCCAGGTATACTTTTGTCATGCGTCGAAATTCGCACAGGAACGGCTGGAAGAGGTGGGGAGTTACTATTCATTGCTATTTTATTGCATATATATAGCTGTCCGTCACCCTTATGTAGCATATTGGATTGTACGCTGTAACAAAGAATGTGTTCGCAAAGGGCGTGGTCTGTCAAAATTGTCCCTCCCCCCCCCCCAATTCTGTGGTGTCTGGTACCGCTCCTGATGAATTGAATTTGAATATCACTTGTGGTATTAAATAATCTCTCCTACTATTAGGTTCCTAATAAACGGGGGGGGGTCTGAACGGGGGAGTTTAAACGGGGATCGGAAATATTTTTAAAACCTAATAGACGGGAGTCTGAAATATTCCTAAAACATAACTGTCTAAAATATAATATATATGATATATAATATATATATAATATATATAATATATATAATATATATGACTAAAATATAAAAATATAATGTAAATTATAATATAATTTAACTGTCTATTGCACTTCTGACAATCATCAAAAGACACATTCAAATGGTGAAAGCAACATCAGCACTTGGCGAAAGAAGAAGGTTCTTTTCTCATGGAAAAACCTCCAAACCATTTTTCATCCCTTGCAATCTAGTAAACGGGGTTCTTAATAAGCTCCGGGGGTCGGAAAAAATATGAAGAATTAATAAGCGTCTCCCCATTTATTAGGAACCTAAGAGTAGGCACATTTCATAGCACCCAACACCATTTAGGACAGTCAATTTCGACACAGGAATGCACCGTTTCAATATTGGCATGTCTTTTTTAGCAACATATTTATGATAAACTACTATACCATAGCAGCCAGCAACGCATCTTGCTGCCTATCAGAGAAGCTCACACCGCCAAAAGCATTGGTTGGGATGGCTCTAGTGTGTTTACTGGATGACCATTCAACGCTTGTATCTGAATGTACATCTTTATGTTGAGAGCGGAGCAAACCACATCCACACCTAAAGTAGATAGAAAATTTATTTGAATTGACAAGGATGCAGCTAGGAGATGAAATGAGCGAGGCCAGTGCATAAATAAAGAAAAGTATTAAGCAGGGGGGCCGTCCGAAAAAGTTATGAATGGGAGCTGTGGAGTGGATTTCTTCTGTTGGCCACCCCTATAACCACACCTAATGCTTTATTCATACTGTTCAACTGTAAATACATAGAATGGCTTCTGGACAAAAGATAAGTGTACATGATGTAAGTTATAAATAAAGGTCCTATAAAGTGTTGGCTACCATCAAGTTAAAAATTCACCAAACAGCGCTTGTTGAAGGGGGGGGCTGAGTCGCCTAAGATTCCTCTCATTGTAACAGAAGGGTTCCTCCATAGTTTTCCTTGTATTGGGGAGTCTAGAAAATGACAATCAGAATATTGTAGGCCAAGAAATACCCTTTACAATATCTGAAGGCACATCGTATTCAGAAGCTAAGCTTCTAACCCCAGATGTCATACTGATACTTTCGTCAAAAACTTTTCATCTTACTTTTGAACACGTCCTTCTTTAGCAGGCACAAAGCAGGTACATTCCTTGATGAATATATTCTTGACGCACCATTGGCTATAGTCATCAGACTAGAAGAAAATCACTCAAATAATTGCTCGTAGTGGGCTTTACGGCTGCATTTATAACATATTGCTTAGCATATGCATATATCATTGTCACTGGTGGACTGGCAGATTCATAGGATTCATAGGCCCGAGATAAAATCATTTTGTTGTTGATATTGGATTATCCAAAATCCGCCCAATACTATATGCAGAGCAAATTAACGAATTGGGACACAATACTTGACGAAGGCGCAAGAATTTCTCATTTCGAAGAATTACTAAAATCTTATTAAAAGGTGGAGATGGGGGCACGATAGTCAGGGAAGGAGGGATTAGTGCCAAAAGCATTAGATCAAGGCGATCTAACATACATTTAGTCAGGAAGACGAATTATATGACTAAAAGTATCAAGAAATACCGATTTAGAGGTAAGTAAACGTTGCTTTGTGATCAAAGCGTGATATTTCTTGAACGGAATGCGATCTCAGAAAAGTTCGCGGTAGAGTTTTGGAGAAATATCTTGTGATTATATTTATTGCAAAAAAAACTTCGGATAAGTCTTAGCAGATTTTACACTTGGTTTTCTAAACGAGGGGTAGCAAAAGTGGGAATCCTGGCTGTCTGATTGGTCAATAAGGTATAAGATTCCCCACTTGGGGATCGCGCTAATAGCCAATCAAGATGTGCTCACTATGCTGTGTAATTGGCATTGTGACGAAATAACTGCATGCACACAAAGGATATTTGTCTCCCTGGAAGAGAAACAATTTGCATTTCAAAGATGCGATAAAGTAATTTACCGACTCCTGCCGCTTTTCGGTGACAGCCATAAACATGTAAACACCTTACCCATCATTTAATGTTGAGTATTGTGCACAGGTATCACTACAACCTGTGGGGATATTCATATTTCTTTCAGGCAATTTTGAGTAACGGGAATGTGATTCTGGCAGACAGGAACTGTATTGTATTCGTGGGACAAAAAGACCAGCGACGTATACTTTCACAAATCATCAGTTTTATGCCGTTCATGGGTTAAATCCTTATTGCAGGCTGCGTATATTCGAATCAACACAAAAATCCATTTGGGAGCTTACTACAGTGCTCGTCATTGATCGAATAAATGAGTTTCAGGATAACATTTCCCCCTCTTGATGACACTCCTACTTTCCGAGCACTTACTCAAAACACTTAAAAAAGTTAACTAGGCCTAGCAATAGACTGGATCAACTACAGACATAGATAATACACGTTTTTATATAAGAAACAAACTTTCCCCCTTCAGCCTGGGCGTTTCTCAATATTTTGTCAAATCCAGCCTTAAATGTTTCTTAGAATTCTTGAAATTTCCTATAGCAATAAGGCAACTATAAGACGAGAAGTTGAAGCTTTAGTTAAAAACATTTGAAGGACAGATGTTGTTTGTATTTGGTTTCCAGTTCAATTAAAAATTTTCCCACGAAACAAACTTTTCAAATGTACTTTTGAAACTCAGCTATCCTGTGTTTCTTAAAGTGTTTCTTAATTTTGCCTGATTTGGGCCTTATGTTTCTTATACACTAGATTCTTATAAAAAAGCGCGTATACCTTCAAAAAGCTCAATTACTTCACATTAGCTCATTTTAGAAAGTAGAAACTAATTATTGATGATTCAAATGAAGGTGAAAACAATCAGTAATCTAATCAGATAATCAGATAGAATCTCGCCATATTTTGATAATTACTGTATAATGATACCTCTGAGGTGGAGCTAGAAAAATGTCGTTCTGGCAGAATGTCCAAGGCAATCTGAACAGAGTTGAGTTCTTCCTTAGTTGACATTTTCTTTGCTTTTCTTGAGATTTGATCGAATGTAGTGCGGTAAGTCTGATTAGCCTGGCAGGGACGACAATGACATGTAAGCCAGAGCCTCGAAATCGTCAAATGTCGGTGAAAACCGGGGGCACCATCTTTCAACTGTTGAACTCTGACCTGAATGCTTATGGTTGGTCGTATGTAGCAGAATTCAACCATGGTCTATTGATGCATATTCAAAAAATCTTTCTCATTCAGGGGTAATTTTCATTCACATTCAACTGTCAAATACCATTCACATTCAACGAAGTCATTAATATTCAAGTCGCTTTATTCATTACATTCAAGGAACAGTTCCCGGATCCTCTCAAAAACCATTCAAGGCAAAGGGTCCCGGATAGAAAGGAATCTCCCTTAGCAGTCAGCTTTGGCTTGTTGTTTGCGAGAGTGGGTGAGCTCCAGAGCGTCAGTACAGGGGGTCGAGAAAGGGACTGAAATAGAGTATAGTTGCTAGCAGTGGTGCTAGGATCCAAATAGGGGCTCAACGGGAGATCATTATATACATAACATCACAAATCATGATTCTGAATCACAAGCAAGTACACGCTTTTTTTTATAAGGAACCTAGCTAAAGGCCTAGTTCCTACCTACTTCTTCACTGCACATAGAGTGCCACAAAATGGCACAGACACTAGAAAAGCATTGAAATTCTGAATTTTACCTTTAATTATGGCTAGAACTCAAGCTCAAAAAGCACAAATGTGACAGGAAATAAATTCTTTATATGCAAAAGCATAATTTCAATCAAGAAGTATCATGTCTATTCCATTCATATCATCCAATATAATGTAGTCTTCACTTGCATCTGAGTACAGCACTCGGATTTTGAAAATGAAAAGTCCCTTATGGATTTTTCCTTTAGTAGTATAAGTTCTTTAAATATTTCGGCCTTCTACATGTAGGTTCCTTATAAAGTGGTTCCTTATAAAAAAAAGCTTGTAATATCTCCATGTCACGGGGATTCCCGGGGTGCCTGAGTATTATTTTTGGTGGGGGCTGGAATGGAGAGACCAACACTGGAGGGGTGCAGCAGGGTGCTAAAACGGGTACTAAATTACATTTGCCATAGAAAGTGGGGGGGCTATAGCCCAAACCCCTGGCTCCGCCATCAATGATTTATAGTTAATTAACGTAATTCAAGGAAAAGGCGCATTTTTAAAATGACATTAATTAACTATGACGTTAGGTAATGTCATTTTTTCTCCCCTGTTTTGGCCAGGAAAAATACTCTAGAAACGATTTCATACAGCCTATGCTATTAGCCAGTTCGTTAAAAAAACCTGAGGTCACGATCATGGGCATAGGATGGTTTCAAATTTTGGGGCTATGAGCTCACTGCCCGAAAGATCGAAGAGTTCTGTAGAGCAGTCAGAAAAGTTGCCAGAATTTCCTATTGTTCAGTTTTGACTGATCGTGTATTTCAACCTTTCAAATGAATTTTTATTATACAGAGGACTTACTATACCATGATTTACTGATCCACATTTCTCTTCTCTTTTCTTATTTTTTTGTTAAAGATTTGAGGAAAGAAAGGTGAAGATTTTTAATTGTAAGTTTTATAGTGAGAGAGAACATTTAGGTAAAAGAGATGCATGGTTCCGGTTACGGAGGTAATAGATAATATATTGTAACGTTTGTGGGTTCTTTGATATGGATGCATTTAATTAAAGGCATTTGTGAAGCAAGGCCCGAGGGCCTAGCAACATAAACTTAACAAGCACTGTCACGACACACCCAACTGACACTGAGAGTTACATTCACATCTCGACACAAATATCCACAAGCTATTTTCGATACAATATTTTTCAAAGTGTGTACAAATTAACTTTACAATAATTAACGATGGGCTAAAATTATCGTCACAAAAATCAGCACTGTGCTCAAATTAAATAATTAGCGTAATCGAACTTAAAATGACGTTGATTACTGTAAACCACACATTTAGTGTAATAAGGTATGCATCAATAGACCATGGTTGAATTTTGGTAGATATGACCAACCATAAACGGTGTGGAAGTCAAAGTTAACCTTAAAAAGTTACAAGAAATTGAGCGTTTAAGGTAAGAAAATAGGGAAGATATTAAATTATTGCCCTCCATTTCCACGATTCCCAGTCTACATTATTTGAAACAGTTATTAGAAGACTTCGTTCTCCAGAATAAGGTTTCAGCGTCAAGGGCGGTTATAACGGTATAAGAACATTTACTGCTGATTTTTTGACATGCTTTAAATGCGATTTATACACTTAATAGTTTTTACTTGAACTAGCCACAATCTGTGTCAAGAGCTCCGTGTTCTAATTTCAGTAAGGAAGAGGTATTGTAGATAGGTTAATGACCTTGCCGTACTTGCTTAGTTTATCTCGAAAAGTTGGTGCAAATTCAGATAAATAGTCCCCTGAGAACTACTCAAAGTAGTGCATTTGAAAATTTAGTGTGTATTCGGTAGCTGCCCCGAAAAACCTGGTTTTGGGGAAAAGTTGCAATGCCTCGGAGCATGGAAGATGACAGATGACTGAAGGCAATCGCAGGCAGTCGCAGGCACCTTACGGCCATATGGAAACCAGGCTTAACAGCGTGTCGACTCCAAGGTTTATATATAATATAAGGAATAAAAGCCAACCAATTCCAAATGCATTCTCAAGTCTATATTTCGCTGCATGTTTTCTTTAAGAAACAATCGTAAATTGGCTTGATGGCATATTTCCGATGAACACATGGACCTAAGCTCGTGATATGTAAACAAATGGCAATATAGTATTCGACGATCTTGAAAAGATTCCTATTTACCTGGATAATCATTTTGTACTTCGACCTAACCAGAGTATGGGTTGTTTGCAAGCCCAGCGCTATCCCTTCACCTATAGACCACTTACATTGAATGCCTCAGAAATTAAGCAGGTAAAAGAGACAAAATTGCTAGGTATAATTGTTAACAGACAAGGTGTTGAATTGGAGGGAACAGTTTAGAAAAGTTGAAGGAAAGGTCTCTGGGGGGGGGACTATGGTCTCTAAAATACCAACTAAAATATGATCCACAGTCCCAGCTGGTTAAGATTTACTATGCCCTAGTAGAGAGTCCTTACGTTATACTGACGTCATATGGGGTTCACTCTCCATCACCAAAGTAGACACCCTTCAACGTCTTAAAAACAGAGCCCAGTCTATTACCAATTGAAAAGGCAAAAGTCAAAGATCAGTGGTCAAGTAACTGGCTAACGGTCGAGCAACTGATAAACGTTGATAGAGCAGTGATGACCTGTAAGATAATGAACAAGATCTGGGCTATAGCAAGACACAATATAAAAGCCTGGGTTATAGCAAAAATACAATATAAAGGCCTGGGTTACAGCAAAATACAAGATAAAAACCTGGGTTGTAACAAAATACAATATAAAACCTGGGTTGTAACAAAATACAATATAAAACCTGGGTTATAACAATATACAATATAAAGACCTTGGTTATAGCAAAATACAATATGAAAGCCTGGGTTATAGCAAAATACAATATAAAACCTGGGTTGTAACAAAATACAATATAAAACCTGGGTTATAACAATATACAATATAAAGGCCTTGGTTATAGCAAAATACAATATAAAAGCCTGGGTTATAGTAAAATACAAGATAAAAGCCTGGGTTATAACAAAATACAGCATAAAACCTGGGTTGTAACAAAATACAATATAAAAACCTGGGTTATAGCAAAATACAATATAAAAACCTGGGTTATAGCAAAATACAATATGAAAACCTGGGTTATAGCAAAATACAATATAAAAAACTGGGTTATAGCAAAATACAATATAAAAACCTGGGTTATAACAAAATACAATATAAAAACCTGGGTTATAGCAAAATATAAGATAAACGCCTGGGTTATAGCAATATACAATATAAAACGTGGGTTATAGTATGATAAATAGTTAAAATAGTTCGTCCTGTCCCTTCTCTCCTGTGTCTTCCAGCGGTGAAATAGTTGTAAAAGGGTACACTAGGAAATACTTTTGAATTCAGCTGTAGTCTCTCGGAGCAGTTGTGATAACTTGATGGATTCAGCTTCCACCCTATCTTCTACTTCCATAACAGATTTTAAAATTCTTTCAGTCCTACAAGATAAAATTTTAAATGTTTTACAATTAAGTTATGGTTTGCAGAGTGTCTATTTAAAAGTACCTGAGTATAGATTACGGGCATACAGCCTCCGCTTTTTGCCATCCAATGAATTTTTTAGCCTTTATCTAGCACTTTATTGTTTGTAGCCTCACTTATGTTTAGCCCCACCTTTTATTTGGCAGCACCGTGCCTGGTCCATGGTATGTTTTCCTAACACAGGGACCTAATCATGTGTGCATCTGACTCACCTTGTGAAGTAGTAAATTGAAATTGAGGATCTGCCATTGGGGAGAATGTGGATTCGTAACTTGGGCATATCTGCAGTAGGTCATCATGACAGGCTCAAATTTATAAGTGTGCCATTACATAGCCTATATTAAAAGCTAACAACTTTTAGATACCACTAAGATTTAGTATTCTGCCTTTTATGTAGCTTGCTTGAATTCATTTTTCTATTATGCCTATTTTAAATATCGACCACACCCACTTAAAAAAGAAAAATGAGGATGCTTACACACTTCCTTTTTTAGGCACTGCCAATAAAGCGCAGCTAAACCTTAGTTAAGGAATCTAGAAAGTAGAGAAATAGAACGTGAAGAAAATTGGAATAATGAGAGATTACATTGAGAAACATTAACCTTTTAATAACCAAGTCATGCTTTTCCTCCATAGATGCCTTATTTGTATACTCTCGAAAGAATGCTGTCGCGCACCTATTTTGAAAGTCCATCAAAATACGGCCTATAACGAAACAACGATAGTCAAGTTATACCGATTTCAACAGAGCCATGTTTGAGTGTAAAAGCACTATCACATTCAGCGAAGAATTATGTTTATTGTTCATGACTTTATATTTTATATGTTTCTGAAGCCTCCTATAGACAGATATTGTTCAGTCATAAGAGCCACACCCATTTTTGTCTTCAAAGTGCAGGTCTACAATCCTCAAAATAAAATTGCTAGGAAGAACCCTAGGTCTAGGCAGCTTCGTGACCTGGGGAATCGTTCCTGTTGCTAGCTTTTAGGAATGTTGAAACCAACAAGGGCCCGTGATATTTGTAGCCTCAGGGTCCTGTCTATCGACAGGCTGATGGTGGCTATCTAGAAGCACTAACGACGACAAACAGCTCTTGCAGACTGAGGGGTTTTGACGGACCACTCCCTTTGGGAGCAATGAATTATACCCTTAGAAGCCTCCTACATCCTTTAGTCTTATACTTGAAATACTTGATGTAAGAATTCTAGTTTGGCTTTGGAGAGGCACAATTAAGCTTGACATTTAAAAACGCGAGTTGTACTAAACACAATCAGTTGCAATGCCAATTGAATTGAGTTGGGCACATGAGAAGTTCTACGTTTGAGACAGGCCTGACCTGAGCAATCTAACTACTGTATAATGGGGACAGAATATCTCAAAAAGACTCTACGAACTATTTTTTTCCGGACAATACAGTCGGCGTCTCTCTTCCCTACATATGTGCCGGCAGATCCTTGGGACGTTTGATAATACTGATAGAGGTATTGGCAGAATTGGCTTGTTTCTGTATTCCATGATCATGCCATATTTATCGAAACGCCAAATCTTATCGGAATTGTTCTTGATATCCTCGTATATATTGCTGCAAGAACAATGATTGTGATCAGTAGAAGATCAAACATTTTCAAACCAACTAATCAACTAATATAGTATACGAACTAACATAGCAGACGAGGCGCGCAACTAGGGATTTCTTTAGGGCAGGGGTCTTGTCCGAATAAAAGGCACACCAAAAATACTTTCAAGAGGATACAGCTTGGAATAATATTTTTCAGACTTAGGATAGGCTATAGCCAAGGGGGATTTTTTAGGGGAGAGAGGCACGGCAGAATTTCAATAACTTTCAAACTGAGTTTTATGCATTCCTCCAACTCCGATTGCAGCCATCTTTATTTTGTTTTGTAGGTTTTTCTCTATATTTTTCTATTATTTACTTATTCGTTCATACAATATAATTCAGGATATTTTGTATTTTGCATGTTTTTGAACTACGCTCGTTTTTGTAGTTTACCACCGAAAAACGTAGAAATCCTGACGTTACAGCTAAAAACAAAACAGGGAGGGAAAGGGCAGAATTGGAGCCTATACTGTGTATAAGTACTGTTTTCAACGTTTTGATAATTGTAAGTAAAAGTTTGAATTTTGTAAGTTTTATTTTTTCCTATTTTGTTCCATTTTTTTGCGAATCTGGATCACTTTAGCTTTGTAAAGCAGCTATGGCTGAAGGGCTACCCTCCTTAAATATTTTAATAATAATAATTTTTTTAAACTTCTCATTGTATATGTACTACTAATTACTGTAATATACCTCACACTATACATGGCAGTGTATAATTGACTGGCTTGTAGAGAGCATACAAAGTTATAACATAAAGCAAAACCAGAAACTATAAAAATAAACAGATAAAAGGAATGGCGGAATTAGATAGTTAAAAGTCCTGGATTAGTCCAAGGCTTACTACGGTGACAGAAGATATAGTAACTAGATCTAATGGAGATATTCATAGTGTTCATGATGATTCTCTTTTGCATAGTCCTATCGAAATATCAATCGTTTAGCAAGGACAAAAGAGAAAAGCAGGAAGAACCCATAGCCCCAATAGCACTCATGGAAGGATTAACAAACTTGACTTTTCTACACGAGAGAAAGAGAGGTCATTAATCAAGGAGCTATATATGGCAGCTTTTTGTAGATTAGTTTCAAAACCTACTGTAAGCTCAAAGGTGTACAGAACATTTGTGTCTGTAAGTAGAAGAAGTCCAGGACGAAAAGATTGGAATGGAATGGGTCTGCTGGTGACCAAGGATGAGTTGTAAAGAAAGGAAATTAAATGTTGCCATCTATGGTAGGAGTGCTGTCTACGTGCTGCGATGAAAGTCGTAATCTGCCTGCAAGTGAGCCTAAAATCTGTTGTATACGAAGATGAGGCAAAGAATGTTAGAATACACCATTTATGTAGGGGCAATGAGTCAAAGTTCAAAACATCCAGAAAGGCCATCTCTCCGGCCCCCTTTCGTTACGGGCCTGACATAGAAACAGAACAATGTTAAAGAATACGCTACTTTCAAGTCCATGGGTGATTATATTCAAATTTTTTCAGCAAAAATGCGATAAATATTTGCAAACTAATCCAAGAAAAAGGGCACTTTTATGCGTTCGCAAGAAAAGGACAGGAGTCTGAGCCCCCCCGGATCCCCCCGTAGTTGCGCACCTGTATACCACAATATCAAACGTTTTGCACCGAAAAGATGCGAAAGGCTTGTCAATTACTACTCTAAATGGTTGTTGCTTAGCTCTCTGTGCAGGAGCTAGGGGAAGACTTATTGCTAGGTAGTTTATTCGCCTATCTTTCAGCCAGCTTTGTTACTCTATGCCTGTTTCTGTGTCTGTCCTTCTAGCAGGATAGCTAGGTCTATCAAATGAAGTTGAAACCAGCCTTTTCACCTTGATTTGATGACATTACTCTATCGCTGTATCCTGAATAAAGCAAGCCTATGCACCTACTTGAAAACAGCAATAAGCATGTTGAGAAGCAGGACATTTGCCACAAGCAAATAAATGCACATGCCAATTACAACTGTTATTTCTGTTGCTTCACTGACTTTCTTGGTTCCGTACACTGTTGTTGTAGATGATACTAGAAATATACAATACATAACAATCTTACTCTTGCGAAAAAAATGAGATCAACAAAATATTATTTCACATATGTCAAAGACCAATTTAGTTTGTCTTGTATTCATGTGCACCATATGGGAAATGTTTCATTTTATTGTCAAAAGTTGATTAGATGTGACTCTTCTAAAATACTTGTGAGTGTTTAGAAGCAACGAGAGGGATTCAGTCACAAATTGTATCTGACGATCATCATCGCTAACCTTTGACGTCACTAATATCACTGTCATTATCGTCATCACTGGTTGGACAGTTTGCCACAGGTCGTCAACATCTGCCCCAATTCTGAATCTCCGCGAAATGAATCGCTATCAATCTAAGGGCAGTGTCTCTCTGTGGCCGCTTGCCACCACGAGGAGGTCTCCAATGATGGGCTAGCCATCATCATCATCATCATCATCATCATCATCATCATCATCATCATCATCATCATCATCATCATCATCATCATCATCATCATCATCATCATCATCATTATCATCATCAACATCATTATCGTCGCCGTGATTATGATCGCCATCGCCATTACAATCTCGGTTGAAAAACTATAATAAACTACAAGACAAATATCACCTACTGTTGAACGGCATCGGACCATGAGAGTTATCAACTTACTCTCTGTACAATCAAACATACATCATTTTGATGATCAATCAAACAGTCAATCAATCTGCCAGTCAGTAAATCAATCAATCGACCAATCCATGAACAAGTCAATCAACTAATCAATCAATCAGTCAAAGAAAAATTTAGGTATTGACAACCAATCACTACTCACAGGTATAGCTATTTATGCCAAGCTCTCCAAACACAAGCAAATATGGACGAAAGAGCAGTTTGAAAATGAGTTCCCAAGACACACTGACTTCAGGAAATAGCAGCGTATGCATGAAAATACCATATGCAACAACAGCAATTAGGAGAACGAAAACAAATCCAATCATGTGGAACATCTAAAATCATTACAAAGTTCACTTAATCATTTGTATTGAACAGTTTTTATTGCTTACTGCTTTAAATTCAAATGTATTCAAGGGGAGAGCCCTTCGGTCTTGGGAATAGGAGACGATAGTATCCCCATTACAATGGTCTACATTGTGTGAGATGAGATAATAATTGCATTAGACTATAACATTAGTCAAGCTTCTAGGAAATACTATGTACAATTTTATCATCGTTAACACAAACTCAATAAGAATGCTGATTCGTGAATGCATTTATGTGCGTACTTTGCATGATCTCACTACTGGATACTACATTTTTGCCACCGGGACAACTATTTCAAAAACTAGGGGTATTTGATTATCACCCCTTTGTCAGCAAAAGTCTTGACTATGAATAGGTGCGGTGGTAAAAAGATAACTTAGCTAGCTTCACCTATACTCATTGAATTTAAAGCTTTGAATCAGCAAAATACAATCTTGCGGCTATCGTACAAAGAATAGTTATTATGAAGTTGGAAAGTTAGCTAACAGGTATTCTAATTTTATTCTATATTGTGTTTTCCTTACCATTTTATAAATCATTAAAAGATAAGGCCCCAACGTTTGGAACGCTCGATAAAACTGGGCAAATTTGAAAACCCATAGCATCAAGTCAACTGCCATGATTGTTCTCTCAGTATATGCAAAACCATAGCTTCCAAGTGTGAATCCGGTGTAGAAAAGTAATATTGCCGTACAGTCAAGCATGTTCCAGCCACCTTGCCATTCTTTGAGCTTCAAATACAGCGTCCTTTTTCTCACTTCTGAAATCTATTAAAACCTCTTGTCAATTAGGCATAAACTTCTAATATCAAAAGTTCTATGACAGAAAAGTTCCAAAAAATTAATTAATCACTAAATTAACAGTAAAATTATTACTAAACTATTTTTAGGGCATATTTCACCAACAATATAATATAAAGTAAATACAGAATTGCTGAAACTATAAGGAATTTAATGAGACCTGAGAGACACATAAAGAAAATACACTGACGAAAGATCAAGTTGTACCTTTCATAACAAAAGTATTTTTCTTGGTATCATGGCACTGTTATGTCATAAATATAAGACACTAAGCTAACCTCTCTGATTTCATCGATGGTCAAAGCTGTAACCATTGTGAAAACAACGTATCTCAAACTGTCATGGTATAATCCTTTTGTGACTAGTACAAAGTATGCGAAACAGCCAAGAAAGATTGCGAAGATGAACTAAACAAAGAAAGAGACCTTAAATGCATTAATATAAGTGAAAATAAAGTAAAACCTGATGTAGATAACCAAGACCTATTTATGGAAAGATCCTGGACAAAACAAATGAATTTCTTTTAAGCCTGGTTTTCATATTTCGGCGATGGTAACCGATGAAAGTCTTGAGAACCGGACGTAAGTACTCTACAGCTACATTGCTACGGAAAGAATCACCCGTTTACATAACATCTTTTATTAGTTGTAACGTAATGGTGTTCTAAGTGCTAGTATATTTTGTATTGCTGCACCTGTCAATGTACCGTAAAAATCCAAACTAGCGCCCTGGGCGCTTATTGTATTTTTGAGCTTTTTACCTGGATGCTTATTTAAAGTGGATTGCGATTTTACCTGGATGGCATTTTCTAACACTTGCAATGAAATGAACCAAAAACAAAGTGATTATGACTTTATGCTGTTTCCTTAAAACAAACAAATAACAGAATTTTTGAAATTTTCTACCTTGGAATTGAAACACAGAAAAAAAGGACTGCACAGGAAGTTTCCAGTTTATACCTCTTAGCTTACTTTGATGCTTCTTCAAAAGTAATAGAAACGACCCTTGGGGAGTGACTTTTATAACTTGTTTTTGACAGTGATTATTTTGTTTTTTCATGCCTTGTCTGAGTCGTTAATTTTTCTGGGTCAGTCGGTATGGTAAATGTATTGCCGCTTCGGCTTTTGTCAAGATAATGGAAGCACTTGAAAGAAGGTAAAATTTTCGAATAAGAGCCCAGTCTCTGGGGACAGTCTTCGAATAAGCGCCTAGTTTCTTAAGATGGACGCTTACTAGCAGGAGGCGCCTGAAAAGTGCTGGACGTTAAATCGGATTTTTACGGTATCTGTTATTTGTCATGTACTGTGTGATTATTATGTAGTCTGTGCGTAATGATTTAGAGTTAGTCTTTGGGTTGAATGAAAAGTAAAAAGATCAAGGAGTGTCCTGTTTCTGAGTTCGAAGCCTACATTAGGCCTGGGCGTAAGGCCTAGGCCTAAGATTGTCTCCGGGTAGTCCAGAGTGTACCAGGTCCGTCTATTAAAAACGTTACATAGTGCTTGACCATTTAAATTTCTCCTTACGATACCTCTAAAACAAACTGCTGTGTCGTGTCTAGAAACTAGAATTGCCTGTATATACCATTGCCTTTGAACTTTTCATAGTCGTCTAAAATAGGGCCTATTGTATAAATAACGTCTCCTTTTGCTCATTTATCACAGCTTGATTCATCGACTTCATGATTGCCATTATCCACCACAACTATAGTAGTGTTATATTTAATTATATTTAACAAAGCGCTTGTATACGTAAATGCATGAACTTCAAGGATCATAGGAATAGATCTATCAGCCCTGCAGTAAAATCTTTGGGGTCATACACCATGGCTTGTTCCTGAAGGACACATAACTCAGCGTTTTCTATGACAGAGCTTGAGGACTATTTGCATTTTACACGAACATATATATACATATATATATAAATGTGTGTGTGTGTGTGTGTGTGTGTGTGTGTGTGTGTGTGTGTGTGTGTGTGTGTGTGTGTGTGTGTGTGTGTGTGTGTGTGTGTGTGTGTGTGTGTGTGTGTGTGCGTGTGTGTGTGTGTGTGTGTGTAAATAATATATATATATATATATATATATATATATATATATATATATATATATATATATATATATATATATATATATATATATATATATATATATATATATATATAGTTATATATATTAATAACGCACTGGTTTACCTCATGGACAAAAAGCTTCCCTTTAGGAACAAGAAACAAGAATCGGAATATGGCTGCAACCCTTGCTCCGAATTTTTGACGTCTTGATGGTACAGGACCGTCTTCATGATCTTGGCAGTCTTCACCATCCTTGTTTTCTGTCTCATCTTGGCCAGGTTTCCTATCTCCCTTTTTGGACTTCATTTCGTGATATTGAGAGTTTGATGCGTGTCTACTGGGATGCTGCAGCTTTTCCTTAATTTTCCAAACCTCTGACTTCAAAGTCCTTTTCTCGGCCTGTGAATGCAAGAACATTTCAGCATGAAACACGAAAGATTGACTTGCTACCAAATTAGTGATTAGAGTATAGTCAAGCTCGCGTAAGTCGGATCTCTTCGGACCAGACAAAATAGTCCGAATTGTGTGAAGTCCGAGTTATGAAGAAGAAGTCCAGACCCACAAAGAGCTTTTATGGAACTCAGGACAAATTGAAAAAGCGCGACACATGATGATGTTGTTATAAAATTTATCATTTGCCCCGGTAGCGCTTGTTGTATTAGGGAGGGAGCAGAAAAACCAGTTCAAAATATACTGTCTTACAGCTTGGAAGGCTTTTAGCCAAACGTTAAAATTTTTGCAAGATTCAAATGCCTTCTACGAGCTCACATCGGCTCCTATACCATTTTTCACTTTTCCTTTTGAAATCATGATTAAGGTCCGACTTATATCGTGCTATTTTACAGCCAGATTTCAAAAACACTTCGATATACACGAAAATTCGACTTATAAAATCCGACTTACGTAATGAAAAAGTACAGTATTTATACCAAGCGAACTTGAACCGCGCATTTTCGTCGGACTTGTGAGATATCCGATTTAGGCGAATCTGACTTAAGCAAGTTTGACTGTACAATTGATTATTAAATAACTTTGTTGCTGGTCCCTAAGTAAATGAAAAAAGTCCATGGGAAAAGCAGAATTTCTCTGTAGAATCTTGAAAACTAATAAAAGGAGGGAGGGAGTGGAATAAATGCGTGGGGGTGGATCTGGTACTACGAGCACGCCACAAGTAGGTATTGCAAGTTTGTTTTAATCTGAAGAGAAGGAATATGATACTGAAATGATAAAAGAAATACAACTCTTGTGCAGAAGATTGCTGTCTAAAAGATTGCTGTCTAAAAGATAATGAAACTACATTGTCATGCAAATAAATAGCGAAACGGGATTGCAGGTCTTTTTCATTTCATTTCAAAAATTCTTTAAGAAGGGAACCCTTCAGCAAAAACGCTGATTTTCTGAGAGATACAGAATCTCAGTAGTTTCCCACTTCCAACAAAGATGCTGATCATCCATTATATTTTAAAGATAGTGGGATATGTTCTTGTCTCACAGTGAATGTCCAAATACCTGGTTGTCAAATATTTTAACACAAGTATGTTACATTGCTTTGTACGTATTCACAAGGTCACCTAGCGCAAGGTCCAATTCTTAAATTTTTCTTATCTTTGGATCTCTTTTGACTGTGCACTATATGAAAATATAGGAGTTAAATATTTAAACCCGATACTATAGACATACTAAGTTTCAATACGAATACTTCTGTAAAACACTGACGCAGAAATTACGTACAGTTTATGTGAATATGACTGGGACTGGTTTCCGAATTCTAAATAGTTTGCAGTGATAAAAGCATTCAGAATTGAAATTTTTTTGGGAATTCTATCTTTAGCGATACAGGTTCCTCAATATTTTTGGCCTTCCATATGTACGTTCCTTACTAAAAAGCGTGTAAATCATTATGGATGACTCTTCTCCGCACACTAAGCAGTACAGTACTCCCTCGATTATCCGGCCGATAATGGGCACAAGTTTCTAAAAGGGGGTCGGATAATCCAAAAAGGTCGTTTAGGCAAGATTACGCTTTTGGACATCATGTACAAGAAAACAAGCTAAAATAAGTAGAAAATTTTCTTATTGTACACAAGTAAACTTGTCATTGTTATCATTACATCAAGGTATAGAAAAGAACAGCTCCAAAAAAGGCACACTCTTTTCAAATTATTTACAGCTTAGCACCCCAACAGTAAGTCAGGCTGCACATGCATTCCAAATCTGTAACAATATTTATATTTATAAAAATGTGACGTGATTTGCAGGGGATCTTTTAACATACAAACTAGTGGGGAAAATCCCCACCAGGCCCATAAATTTCCCCACTAGTTGGCCCATGATTCCCCACTAGCAAGTGCCCTTTTGTTGAAAATTGTTTTAAACACCAATTTGACTTATCTCCAATTACTGTTCGTTGTATCGTTGTCGTGTTATATGTGTCAAATTATTCGTTATTTCTTTGGTCTTATTGCTGTCAACCAATCTCTGTTTGACGTTCTTGCACTACACCAAGGCGAGGCAATGAAATCCGCAATGAAATACATTAAGGAAAGTGCCCTCTTGCGTAAATTCCCCACCAGTAAAAATTTCTTAAAAGATCCCCTGGTGATTTGAATGGTAAATAACAAGATTTTATGTTCGTAAATGGAAGATAGCACTTCAATTAAAACAAAGTTTAGCACCAGAGTCGCGGCCGGATAATCGAGATGAGTTAATCGAGGCACGGTTAATCGAGGCACGGTTAATCGAGGCACGGTTAATCGAGGCACGTTTGATCGAGGCACGGTTAATCGAGGAACGGTTAATCGAGGCACGGTTAATCGAGGCACGGTTAATCGAGGCACGGTTAATCGAGGAACGGTTAATCGAGGCACGTTTAATCGAGGCACGGTTAATCGAGGAACGGTTAATCGAGGCACGGTTAATCGAGGCACGGTTAATCGAGGCACGGTTAATCGAGGAAGTACTGTATTGAGTTAGCATTAAGCATTACGTACCTTTCCAAGCCACACATTATAAAGGTAAGTTTGACAGCAAATATGGGCAACAAATTCATGCGAGGTTCCATTTACTGCAAGGGTTACCAAGTTCTTGTAGCCCCACAAGGCTATGCGAGATTGCACAACATCTACAGAAACTCTGGCATTCTGCTTGTACATAAGGGATAGAAGCTCTACCGACAGTGCTTCGTATTTTCTATGGAACACAATAAGTTAAGTTAAGATTATAAATGCAAAGATAACCATTAAATGCAGAACTGATTAAATGTATGCCATTCTGTGCTACAATCAAACATGAGTTACATATTTACAACATTAAATTTGCCTATTCAAAAGTTAGAAGACATTTAATTGGCCAATTTGGGTCATTCTTGGGCAAGACATCAGAGCTATAGCCCTAGTTTCTGGCCAAAAATTGGCTCATTTTCATCACTTTCAATTTGCTTTCAAAACCAATCAATTTTGATCATTTTTAAGGCAGATACCAAAGCTATTGCTTTGCTTTCTGGCCAAAATTGGTTCATTTTCATCATTTTCCAATCTCCAATCAAAATGAATCATGTTCAATTAGGGTCATTTTGGGCAAGTACCAAGACTATAGCCTTCGGCCAAAATTTGCTAATTTCCATTAGTTTTCAATTAAAATCAGTGAATTTCAATATGAGTCATTTTGGGAAAAAATATTTGCAAGATATGTTTCGCTACATTGTTTGAAGGTAGTCGTAAGCTGGTGAATGACTATCAGATTAGGTTTTATAGCAATATATTGCAGATTGAGACACTCAAAGAAAGACTATTCAAACTCAACTTATTCAAAGAGCCAATGCTACTGGTCTGATCTTTGAATAAGTATGGGATGCATTTGAAAAAAGATCACCCAGTGAATTTGCAGTGCAGAAGAGAGGAAGATACAACAGCTCAGATTCAGTTGGACGTCTGGAACGTTTGATGAATATTTGACACTTTAGTCCATTATGAACTATACTACTTACCTTGCAGTTGACATTAGATCAGCTGTTCGAATTTCATCAAACTTTGAAGACTCTGACATCGCCTTATAGAGTCGAAAGATAATTAGTGCATTTTCTAATGCCTTCTCGGTGTCAAACTTCCAAAACACTTCCACGACATCACTCATATCGGTGAGCACTGCCCAGATAATCAATTGTTGAGCCGGAGTCATAACAACCTTATCAACCTCATTGTCCGGATCCTCCTAAAATATTCGAAACTGGGAAATGAGACAAATATGAAGTAAATCAGGAAATTTTCTTTGTGCATTTTGGCATAAGGAAAGTGACTTCAACGTCATCCATTGGCAAATGTACGTAGATGTATTATTTGCAGAGAAATTTCAGTATACTCACCCAAACTTGAATCCTGAAGAGCCCCTTGAAAATCAGCACAAGCTGAAAGGCTACCCTCCTTATACATATCAAATCGATTAGTCAAATTCCCGGGAAATTTGGTTTCAACTCTAGATCTAACTCACTATGCAATAGATATTGAGTGTGTGGAGGCCACATAAATATTTTCCAGGAATATACCTCCTGCAAGAAGCACATTTTTAGCACAATATGCTGCAGAAATTTCATTACTGCAGTACCCACTAATCTTACAACTCTTTTGCTGAACTTTGAAGACTACCATTAACGGTCGAGATCATTGTTCCAATGCCCTGCTTCAATCCTCAATCAAGAATTTTCAAAATTTGACTGCAGGAAACAAATTTTAGAATTTAGTAAAATCGTCTGTAGAAAAATTTCAGAATACTTGGCCTCCAATCCTCCTGTAAGAAAACCTTTATCAGTAACCCTAAAGCC
The DNA here is from genome assembly GCA_964019165.1 of Mastigias papua. NCBI lineage: Eukaryota > Metazoa > Cnidaria > Scyphozoa > Rhizostomeae > Mastigiidae > Mastigias > Mastigias papua. The sequence continues at coordinate 19,893,109 of OZ025267.1, forward strand.
AACTCTTTTTTCCTTGAAAGCGAAACAACACCGAAAAGATGTAATACTCTGATATCATATTGATTCTTGTCCGTGAATTGCTTATCTGATCTTGTAAAGCTACTATGCACAGGAATATACTTATTACCTGTGGTCTACTGCGTGATGGTTATACACTGGAAAGATGACTGATGATCCTCACCGAACAGTGAAAACGTACAAGTGCCCTACGAGTATTTCAGTTGAATAAGGAGAACCTATCTTGTAACAATAATTTTACAAGAAATTATATAATGTACCTAGATATACATACCTCCTGGTCATAATACCTGGTATAGTCCCCATCCAATAAACTATCCAAAAGGTCATCTACATCTTTGAGCTGGAACTAGACGTAATCTTTTCATATTATAACAATTCAATATAGATCTAGTATTAGATAAACAGCACATTCTCTGTATTAGCTAAAGAGGCATAAAATAAATGAGAGCTTGTTAATTTTTGTTCTGCAGTTTTATTAAGAAAACTGTGATATCAGTCTGTGCACAGCAATGTGGCTCACTCAGAAGTTGACTTAATTCTATGACAATTCTATTGATACTTTTTCGCAAAAGCTACATCAGATTTACCTTATTCTCATAAAACACAAGAATGTATCTTTTCAACAATTTGGTTATGACACCATAATATGCTCATCCTTGATTAATTGATTGATTGATTGATTGATTGAATGATTGATTGATTGGATAGTATTCTATCTCATTGACTCAGGTCTGCCTTACTTGCCTAAACTAGCTATGAAATGTACCTCTTTGGAGTCCTTCGGCAGAATGGTCAGCATTGCTTCATCCTTTATTCTCTGTGGGAAGATTCGAGAAATTTTGTTCAACAATTAAGCCATCCGTATCTTCTGTGAATGTCATTAATGTTGGATCTGTCTCAAAAGTACTACAATTGATTCTTTGCAATGTGCATCAGCGCAAAATATGCCGTCAAGAAGAGTGATTGATACTAAGATATAATACTGGGCACAGCAAACCACCTCCTAACATTATTATCAGGTTGTGTCATATTTCGATGATTTTGAACTTTGGTGTTACAGATAACTTATAAGAATAAGCTGGATGGACAAGAAGACAAGCCAATGGGTCCTTGAAAAAATTGCTTGCAGAGAGAGACTTAAAGAGATTGCAAGCAAGAAAAAATGTTGTTCATTGGACATATAACATATATTAAGGAGTGAATCACTGGAATAGCAAATATTGACTGGGTATGTATACATACTTTTTATAATAATATAGTCTTTAAGAATATCAAGGCTCAAATTCTCTAAAATTTAAGAATAACGTAAGAATAATATAAGGCTCAAGGTTCATCAAGGTTTAGATGTTCTTGTTCATTTGAATTACTTTTAGCAAATAAATCAAGAGTGAGGTTCACTTATTATGTATGGAACTCGTCAGAGTATGATGTGACTGAGCAACTCTTCAGAGAATGTCAGTTGCACACTTTTTATCATAAGAGTATAGTCTTTACGAGAATTAATGCTCAAAATCGCTAAAGCTTAAGAATAATTTACGAATATTCTTAGGCTCAAAACAAAAAAATTTATGAAATTGAGGCTAAGTGAAAAATTAGGTATTCTTTGTATTGGAAAAGGCCCAGAGGAAGACCAGCCAACAACTCCTTTGTGTGAAACCATTAAAGACATAAGCAAACGGAGTATGTTGACATCTATAGGCATTCACCAGGGCACAGTTGCATGGAAAATCACAGCAGTTTAGGCTTGAATTGTCTGTTTCATGATGCTAACGAAAATATTTCAATGAAAGAGCACATGGCACTATTTTGCATAATAATTAAAAAATTTATGTCAGCAGATGAACTCGTGATTCTTTCACCTTTAGGAGTACTTTTTGTCTCGTTCCCTGGCTCAAATTTTAGCAAAGTCAGATAGAAAATACTGAAACTAGAATGCCTGTCAAGTTCTACAATAAGTAAAAGGACAAAATGTCTCACATTCTTATACAGCTTCGTCAACCACATCTTGTTCTTGCCAAGAAACTTTTCTAAATCGATACTATGGTTTAGTAATATCTCCACAAAGGTGGCTCTTCCTTTCTTGATGAAGTTGTAAAGCATTTCCTCCTATATCACGGTAAAGTCAGATTAGAATTTGGAAAATAGCTGAGTATTTGCACGAGATATCAAGCATCTAGTACAATTCATAACATATATAAGAATATAGGATAAAAAACAAAGGCAAACTGATATAAAGTGCTCAAGAAATTCTTAGGAATATAGTACTCCCTTAAAACGCACAGACTCCTATAGCTCATTAAATTTTTAAAAAACATAAAAGCTAACAATCTAGGAATGCGCATAAGTGCACTTTCATATTGCTGAAAAATTTCTGTCTGAGGGTTTTTATTACTCAAAATATGTACGCACTGTATTGTTAGAAATATGGCGAACGAAAATCGAGTTATCAAATCATAGTTTGGTGAATGTAGCTAAATGTACATAAGTTATTACGTTATGGACCATTTGAATCACAGCATATAATTCTATGGCACACTGCACCGTTCATTAAATTTTCAATTTGGTAGGGCGTAAAGTAAAGTAGGTTAGGAAAGGCGCATAGACTAACATGCGTCTTAAAAAAGGTAAAATATAGTAACTAATAGGAAATGTCTAACAAACAACAACAAATAACGAATAACTTCTGACTAATAAAAGACTTAGGAATAACTAAGACCATACAGCTAATGAGAAGCTATACTGATGAAGCTTTTCGTATTGCAAACATTCGATGCTGCACACAAGGTCTAAATCCCCTTCTTCCATAGAAATTTGGTCATTGTTCCTGATCTCATTTAGAATATTGGCAATTCCTTTCTTCCTTCTTCTGCAAAATTTGGATCATGATCCCTTCCCCCTTACCAATGCCATCACTTGGAAATAGTTGACTTATTCTATAGCTTGCCGCAAGTTCTTTGTTTGTCCAAGAATCATCAAGGTATCAAAAGCTAGTTAAAGTTCATGTCCGTCAAAAGTTTAGTACTGAGTAATATTGATATATTTTACATATGTTTTGAGTCTACTTGCATCAAGGCAAAAACAGAGTGGCTATGTAAACAACAACTTGTTTAAAAGTAACAAGGTACAAAAGTAGCAACAGAAATTTAAGTATCTTACATTTGCGCCATGCTGTTCAATATCACTCCTTGCAGCATCAATGTTATCGAGGCACATTGTTAGCTGCAGTTTATCATATATATCCATCTTCTCTGCATAACAAGCTGGAATTGGGCAAAGAATCAATTGAGATAAATATTGACAAAAGTATTCGATATGATTATTTTACCTTCACTTTCTTCTACTGATACTTTAAGGACCTGCAATATGATACATTTATAGTCCATTCTATGGGCTATTCTTTGCACAAGACACAACTGCTCATAGGGCAATTTTGTAATTATCAAAGCCTCTTATCCTGCTGGAGAATCGATATAGGTTAAACACAGCTTTCCTTCTCATTGTAGTAACTGATTGGTACCACTGTACACTATATATCAACTCATATCATGCACTCTGTCTCTTTCTATGAATTAGCTTGGGCATTGTTTATCAGTTTCCCGTGTCTGGTGAATGGGGTTTCTTCAATTATCAAACATGGTGTAGAAATGTCATAAAATAAGATGATCAAAGATATATGGAATGTACAAAGTCTAATGTTTTCAGAGCAACTGTTATTATCACCTTCAGCCCATTATGACGATGCATTTATTCGATTACAAGCAAAATTATATGCAATTAGGACGATAGTCTTCCAACACACAAAGAATACACACTGCATGAATAAGGTAAGCTATAAAAATCTACGGGTATTGCTCCTTGAAGTAACACTCAGCGACAATCTTTCATTTGGTAGCACCATACACCATACTAATCGTCTCTTTATACTTTATCAAGCAGTGTCCCAAGGAAATTCTAAGATAGTATAGCAATATGGCACCAGCCTCGAGAATCCATTTGGCTACAATGGTTGAAAAGTCTACAGGATATATCCATTTCCCCACCCGGAGGATTAAAGCACTAAAAACAGTTTGGTTAAATATTTGCTCGATAGAAAGGCACAATACCACTTAAATTGTTTGGTTTCCTTTGGAGCTGCATATACCCATACCACCCTACGGGTTGCTTCTAATATGTGGCTGACAAACAAAATTATCACTTCAACTTACATATGCAAGCCTCCATAATAGCATGATCGAGACCATGTGGATCTCCTTTTGGGTCATAGATGTTCAGCTACGAATAGACATATACTTCATTAATTATTTGTGATACCATTCTAAATTAGGTTAAATACAGTGAATGACAGATAAAAACTCAAACATTTCGTTTGAGTGAGCATGAGAACAAACTGGAAACTTCAACAGTCACAAAGCCAAGTTTGATAATAAGAATCAACGGCCTCCTCAACTTACTCCAAGTAATTTTACGACAATGATCTCTGTTTTTCCCTTTTTGTATAGTACAAAGCATTTTGAAGATTCTTAGAAACAAACTGGTGATATAAAAATCAATCTCCCTGAATTGCATGGCACTTCCAATTATCTATAGGGCCTAACTATCTATTCAAACTTATTGATTTTTCATTATTTGATGTAATCATGTCTTTACCTCTGAACTGTGTTTCTCCAAAATTTCTGTAATTGCACCTTGCAACTGTGGAATTTTAGCATGGTCCTTGAAGTATGAGCTGTTGGAAAGTTCATTCGTTATCCAGTCCAGAAAAGGAGGTCTAGAGTTAATCAAGTTAATCAAGTTAATCAAGTTAATCAAGTTAATCAAGTTAATCAAGTTAATCAAGTTAATCAAGTTAATCAAGTTAATAGATAGAATTAGGTTGTCCTAGAAAGTAGTTTAATTTTACAAGGCATCAGGAATTCGCTGAATACTATAAAAAGTACTTTAGAATGAAGCTAACTTGAAGTTTGATTAAAATCAAGAGGGTTATAGGAGGTATTTCATTTTGGGGATACTCATCTCAAAGATCTTAAAGGAAAAGTCTTCTGAAACCTCAAGCATGGCACCATTTTATAATGCAGTAAGATATCAAATCTCGCTATCTTTTCCAGGTTAAAACTCCAAACGAATATGACATAAATGTTGCTGGTGAAGTCAATCAGAGTATTGATCAAATATCTTTCTTTTAGTCTTCAGCAGTACTATTCTGCTCAATACCTATCTACATCTTATGCATTTCAAATATTTGCATATCATTAACGATTCCATCTTCCGATGAAGTCCTTTTAGTCCTGAAAATTTACTTCTTTCTTGAAAATAAGTTAGCTACAAAGTGTCAGTTGCTGACCCTCTCCTTCCCTTTGTATACGCTTTATGAGCATTTGCCAGGATATCAGCAAGACCTCCACTGCCTTTCACAACAACCGTTGGGATGTTCGGGTGGCCATTTAAATTCTCTTTGATTTGCATACACGCGTGATAGCCACCATGTACAAGGAGATTGACAGATGGTATTGATCTGCTGTCCACTACAAAATGGAGACAGAATTCACAAATACTAATCAGTTGTCATTTCCGTCATCTATAATAAAAAGAACTCTGAGTGGCATAAAATTTGTGACATAGTTGCACCAACACCATTATTTTCAACGATGCAACATGATGAATATGGTCTATCATACTAAACAATGCAGACGACAATTTCACAGCCTTCAGAGAATTATTAATAGCTATCTACGGGTGTTTTGATGAGAGTTTGGGAGTCGAGGTAATCCAGCATAAGGGGATTTAGAATACAAGACTTATTACAAGCAATAATCCAAAACTTAAAGAAGCTCTATGAATAAGAGAAATAACTAGTGATTTGCAATGAATATGCGTTAAGATCCATAGAAACATGAACTTTCCCCCAAATGAGCATCGCTTTAAATTGAGGGCTCCACCCCCCTGAGTCAGCTCAGAAGTGATCATTGACATTTGGAAGGATGAAAAAATCAATGAATAAAACATATTCAAACTGATAATGAATGTGAGCTTACGTGGATCGCACAGATATCTTTCAAGATTGACCTTAAATGCCCTTTCAGTCCCATACTGCTTTCTGGTTCCATCGTCTACCAGCAAGAAATGAGTATGGTCAACATTAAGCTTTTGTCGTTCTAACAACATGTTGCTTGCTGGTGCGTAAATAACATCTGCCTATTAAAATATGAAAAAGATGATTAGTTCCCTGTTTATGTATCAAGTCCTACGGGCAAACAAGGAACAAGAAATATACAGTTGCTCGAAAAAGTGGGAACAATTAGTTCCCTGTGCAATCCAACGTGCAAAACAAGGAATAAGGAATATATAAAAGCTCTGATATGAAATATTAAGTTGCTTTATAGCAAGCAAAAGCATAAGGACATGGCGTGGATGTTACTTCTAGGCCATGTAACAAACGATGCATCCGTAAATATTGTACTTAGTGCACTTTACATCCTGATTCTCGCTTCCAAGAATGACGATGAATCTGATCATGAATACGTTGAAGTTAAAGTCGGCTATTCAGTGGAACAAGACTGTCTGATACATAAAGACAAATATGGGGATCAAAGTAAAGCGAAGTATAAAAATACCTCAGATTATTCAAAATTGCTCTTGTGTGTCAAATAACCGTGGAGGTGGGAATAAATGGGGTGGTTGAAAATAAAAAGCATAATACTTTTAGGAACAGCCTTGACTTTTGCTTTCATATACTATTCTTTTTTCAGTGGAGTCAAGATATAATGTAAAAAACTATTTTTGAATTGTTTTTCAGTTTCTAAGTAAAAGACAGCAATCTCTGAAGAAAACCTCAATTTCATTCATGAAAATTTTGCCGCTAATTTGTGAGGGTGGTGGAAAAAACGAGGGGTGCTGGGATAAAGTTAAAAAATCTAACAATCGGGAAGGGACGATTTTTCGGTACGCAATTGAGTAGTGATCGATTCAGCTGCTAATTTATAGCGTACTTAAATTCTTCCTTGTTTTTCCAGTCTATGTTGGCTTTTCTTGTCCTTCCTGAGAAGGGAAAGCAAGGAAAACTAATAGGAAACAATCGCTAAAGACTAAAAAGGACAAGAGACGGTCGTGTCTTTTTTGGTCTTTGAGATAGATCTGTTCTATCTCAAATACAAGATATGTACCAAAAAAGAGCAAAACAGATAGGTAAATTAATGCAAATCTTTGGAAAGACAGGCAAAAACCAGAGAGACCAAAGAGTAAAAAGGACTAGAAAAGACTAGAAAAGACTAGAGAAGACAAGACTAAAACTTTATGGAAACCGGTTAACTGAAGAAGTCATGAACATGTCTGTAAACTGAATAGCAATAGTACCATTTCTCCCACAAGTTGCTCATTTTCTGGAATGCTGCCCCATGGTGCTATACCAATGCATGCATTTTTAGTCCATCGTTCCGGTTTAAAGTTGTCTTTGAACACTTTTGCAGCGAGATTTGTTATTGAAGTGCCAGTTGCCCCTGTGAGCAGCCACACGTCAGTTTCGTTGAGGACCTACGGTAATATGAATAATTGTAGACATAAGCTAGAAACTGAGAGACGATATAGTAGCCCTTTTAGGGTTTGCTAACTACACCTAGTCAAGGAGAATTGGTAAATTTATGATGAGTCTCTAACACCCTACAACTGCAAAGGAAGAAATTTATTGCATAAATTACGTATTAAACCATGTGTACGGTGGGTGTGACTGATATGCTAGCCCGTACTTACTGGGAGATGCGGGGGTGTTACATTCCCATGTAGAAGTCCCGTATGCAAATAAATCAATCATATCTTGCTAATTTATGTGCTCTAAGAATCCAAGAAGAAAAATTAGGTACATCATTTATGAAGTTATATGTCAAATATTCCTAAAATCCTCTCTTAACAATAGATATTCATCTATCAGGAGAACCACACCTATTTTGTCAGCAAAAAGTAGGCCCTACATACACTATAAATTTTCAGGAACGTTTCAGTTCACATGTGGGAGAGTGGCATTTTCAGAAGACATTTATTGTATAATTTGATGCTTGCCTGAGCGAAGTCTAAGCATCAAAAAATTACCGCAGCAAGAGTGAATCTTTGCTTAAATATAATTTGTAATAAATAATAATTTCATTTGTTTAAGAACGGTAACTCATTCAGCAAGCTGATTTCAAGGGAACCTCCATCTACAAAGTGAATGTTTTAACATGATTTCTAAACTATCTCCTTTTGCTGATTTAGCTACTACACAGTTACTTATCATTTCTATTGGTGTTTTGGCATGCTTGTTTTGGTTTTTCAAAATTGCATCATTGACGATGTCTGCTTGGCCTCAGTTGGTAGATTATTCAATGCCTCAGAACCCCTGTTTGAAATCCCTTTTGTCCATTAGTTGTATTTTTCTTATGAATTCTAAGACAGGTAGTTGTATCTCTAAGAATTCTAGAGTAGCTATGAGAGTTTCAACAAAGAGATTAGAAAGGATACCTGGAGCGAGACAGCTAGTCGACTAAAATATCATAGAGTTTGTATTGGAATCAAGGATCTCTTGAACCGACTTAAGTCCTAGTTTAAGAAGAAGGGGTGTGTATGGAGTATCAAACGTGCTACTTGTTATTACCCTGACGTTTCTGTTCTGTAATTTCTGAAGCTTATTAATTCAGGCTTACCACAACACCCCCGTACCTAGAAGCAGTAATGAATATAATAGATTTAAGAGGAAACAAACTGGATGTGGTGCAAAAAGTTAAATACTTAGGAGTTAATGGAGATAACAACATAGACTGGAAAAAAATACATTAAAGCATTCTATTCTAAGGTATCAACAGCACTGGAATTTTTAAAGCAGGCTAAGAAATTTCTCCCTCATTCTTCTTCAAGACCACTATGCCTAAGTATATTCAAAGCCCATCTTAGATACTGAAAAATAGACCTGCTAAAGTATTTACAAACAGCGCATTTGATGCCCGAAGGAGCCCACTTATGAAGAATTTAGGGTGGATGAGCATCGATCGAGCATTGATCTCTTTCGAGTCAAAGCAGTTGGCTTACACGCTTAGGCCTAGTTCATACGTCGAACTTGTGTCGAGTTAAATTCAATTATTTGCATTAAATCTATGACAAATCCAAGACAAATCTATCGTGTGAATCCACTTGCTAAACTTGACTCAAACTTGACTCAAGTTTATGATGCTCTCTTAGATGATCTAACACAAGTGCGACCTGGATTCAGACGATGGATTTGTGTCGAGTCAAATTCAATTGATTTTGAGTCTGGTCCGGCGTTTGCACTAATCGCGAGGTTGCGAGCATGCGTAGTAAGTTGAGAAGAACGCGCAATTTTTCATCTTGCAAAGAAAACATGGCTAGTAATTATGTAATTGACGGAGAATTTGAAGTTACCAGCGATGAAGAATGTTCAGAAGAAGGATATTCAGGGAAAACGAGTTTTTAAGCAGCTGGTTAAAAGTTATAGATAGGAGATGGAACATGTCTTCTTCGTACCACCAAAAGACGAATTGCTCTTTGCAAAGGCAACCTTTGTCGTAGCCTTTGCCTACTTAATGTTGAAAGGAGAGCCACTATCTTCCTATTGAATGGCAAAATGTTTATGTGGCCTATCAGAGTCCAATACTTACAAGAGCTTTCAAAAAAGCTGTTCTTAAGATGACAGGCCATACAATGAAGTTGAGGAATGTAAAGCTATATGTATTAATATTAAACCTAAACCAGTCGAGTTTCCATAAGTGCACAAATCACGTTGAAGCGTTTAAGGCGGAAGGCGAGCAAAATTGTCGTGGCTACGTTGTCACCAAGGCAACGTCAATGCTCGTCCCAGCCTGGTGATATTTTTGCATTACATCTCACATAAATTTGACGTGAGCAATAAAGCCGAACTTTTGTCGCGTTTATGTTGGACTTAATGGCAATTGAATTTAACTCGACACAAGTTCGACGTATGAATTAGGCCTTAGTTAAACACTTTATAAGGAACTTACATGTAGAATGCCGAAATATTGAAAAAGCTTATATTACTAATGGAAAATTCCCTGAGAAACTTTTCAATTTGAAAAATGTTTATAACAGCGAACAATCAAGAATTAGGAAGCCGTTTCTATTCATTTGCAGCCAAAACCAGCATGAAATCTCAGAGCACTTGCTATGATTTACGCTATAGACGAGCTATAGCATCCCCTCCCCCGTTAAACAATGTTGTACGAAGTAAATATGAGCAACCCGAAGGCCAAAAGTGATGCGTATTTATACAACTACTGGTTTTTGCTATCGAATCAACATTGTTTGAAGGAGGAGGGGGTTTACATTTTAAGTGGTATCACGGAGAAGCGACAGGAGTCGGAAATCAATACAATTGCGCAGGCCCGTAGACAACTGAACCGGATTGGGGGGGGGGGCACAGACGTAGAAGTAAAGTTAGAACCCTTCGGGGGGAGAGTCACATGTTATGCGTAAGTATATGCCAAAATAGTGGTGTTTGATAGTCTTTCTGATGGAAAAATGTTTCAAAGTAACGACCTCCAGAACGTCGGAAAATGCCCTTTTGCAGAACAGAATGTAGCAGTCGCCATCATTGATCTTCATGCTAGATGGAGAAACTGGCTCCTTTGCACTCGTTTTTTTACAAGAACCAGTAAAATTGAGGTTCAGGTTGGCTGTTCTTAATTTTTTCTAAATTTTTGAGGCTGAATTGCTCTTAAAATTTGTTCCTAAATTTGTGGGGTGTAGACAATTTAGATATTAGACAATATGCAAGACAAAATTAGGTGCCTATGAAACAGGTATTATTTTTACGAGGGAATGACATTTCATGATATATTATTGAGCAGTGTATGCATCTTTGTGCAAAGTACATTTTACGATAGTGCTTCAGTCTCAATTTGTTCTTAATTTGTTCTTAATTTCCCAACAATTTTGAGGATGTTGGTTTTATAAAATTGTTCTTATAAGAAAGAAGTGAACCTAGTTTCATCTAAATTGAAGATTCAAAACTACAAAGGAATAAGCTAAACCGTCTTTTCTCTTTGGTACTACGTGCATGCACACCAATCATAGAGGCAAAACTATCTCTTACCAACAAATTGAAGAAAAGACATTTCTTACCCTCAGATATCTGGCATGGACTACGTGGAATGCACTCAAAAGGAACAATGCCCTATTTCCTAAAAGGGTTACCATCTACACAAGCAGAAACTCCTAGACGCTCTTACAACACTCGTGTCTTTACTGTAAAAAAGTTGAAAGTTTGTCGTACAACTAAATCAAAATGTCTGCATGCCATATATCTGTGTTATGGTGCTTCTAGGTTCAAGATTGGGTAGAACTCAACTGAAAAATGATTAAAAAGTACACTGTATTATACTTCTATATACAACCCCGGTGAATTATTGGGGGGGGCAAAGCCCCCCTGCCTCCAGTGTCTACGGACCTGTTGCGTGGGTGTTCAACCAATTTTCGCAGGCAGATCATACTAATAGGTTTTCGAGGGTGCTGATTTCATTTTTAGCAGAATCAGAGCCATATCTCCACGGGATGATTAGATTTCGTGTTACTTTTAAAGTTGTATATACAGTTTATTGACGAAAATTCAGCAAAAGTCTAGAAATTTCAACTATAGTACAAACAAGGTCAAAAATAATTGAAATGCACTGCGATCATTCCCTCTTCATATTATTAGCATATCTCCGACATATGGACAGCATTCTTATATAAACAGCAGAGAAAATGAACAAACGAGTTACACTCTATCTGTCACTGGGGTATGTAAAAATGTGTACATTGCAGTACATTACTAGTACAAGGGAAATAAGTGTAGCTGTAACTGATTATGAGTAAACCTTATTCTTTATATCATAGCGCTCAAATCTTGATTGACTAAATTTTCTCTTATAAACAGATATTCCTCCATCATGGGAACCAGATACATGTTGTCAGCAAAATGTAGGCCCTACACCAGAGGTGGGCAAACTTTTCAGTGCAAGGACCGCATTTACAGGTTCTAAATTGTTGAAAAGGCCGCACAAAATAATCCACCCTCCGTAGTCGTCACAATGTTAACTGTTTAGAATGAGGCCAATGCGTTGCCCATCCCTACCCTACACCCTCCCAATAAATTTTCAGGAACGGCCGGATTGACATATTGGAGTGGAGTATTTAGATTATCACACCTAACTTCAGTAATAACAATACATTTCTTGTACATATGGATAGGAAGCATAAGGGCTGGAAGAGCCGCAGCCCTCCCCAGTTGGGCAGAAATCTAGTTTAATCGGATAATTTCTTCAGGAAAATAACTGCACAATAGTTTTTCCAAATATTCTGAATCTTAAAAGAGCTAACCAACAACTCATTCGGGCAAAATGTCAGTGATTCGGACAGATAGTTTGCAGACCCCAAAATTTAAAGTCCCTGTACGCCCATGTTCGTAACAGACATGCAAGATCTCAAATTGTACATGGCTACAAAAAATCTGTTTTTCCATGTCAGTATTCTCTTCTCACTTACTTGCGACGTAATGAAGAAAGCTAAAACATCGAAACCATACCTCAGTAAGACCATCTTCAAGCGCTCTTTTAACATCCATGTTTACTTTAACATCTGAGTTGCCACCAATAATTGATATGATCAGCGTTGGAGGTTTTAGCTTCCAGTGATTCTTAATCAAGTACCATAATCTATCCATGCTGGTGCTGTCTGACAATCGTATGTACTACCAAAAAATGGCAAATATCTCGTGTTTTTAACATGTTCTCTCTAAGACAATCATAGAAATTGATGATGTAAAAGGATGACATGCAGATAGGACACCATAGGTGGAATGGAGCGACATATCATCCAGTTTTCTCTAGAATCAATTTTGTAATTCATCCATATCAAGTAGAAAAGGCTGGAAGAGGCGAGAGATTTCTAGCAATGTATAGTTCATTGTTATGTTATTGCCATATACATAGCTGTCTGTCACCCTTAGGTTGCATATTGGATTATACGCTGTACTAAAGAATGTGTTCACAAAGGGCGAGGTGTGTCAAAATTGCCCCTTCCCTTAAATTCTGTGGTGTCTGGTACCACTCCTGATAAATTGAGTTTGAATATCATTTGTGGTATTAAATAATCTCTCTCATTCTTAGGTTCATTGTTATGTGATATCTTTGCGATTTTCATGGCTGCTTTCACTATATAGTTGTAGATTTTATTGTACGCCATATAGTACTAGAGGACATGGTCCCAAATGGTGTGATCTGCCAGTCTCCTCCCCCCAGTTTGTGGTGGCTGGCGCTACTCCTGATGAATTGAGTTTAAATATCATTTGTGGTGTTCATTAGTCTCTATTTGGCACACTTCATAGCATCCAAAACCACTTAGTACAGTCCATTTCGACACTGGAATGCACCGTTGCCATATTAGCATGCATTTATAGTAACAGATTTACGATAAAATACTATACCTTAGCGGCCAACGATTCATCTTGCTGCTCTTCAGAGAAGCTCACTTTGCCAAATGCATTGGTTGGGATGCTTCTGGTGTGTTTACTGGATAACCATTCACCGCTTGTATCTGAATGTGCATCTTTATGTTGAGAGTGGAGCAAACCACATCCACACCTAAAGAAGATAGAAAATTTAGGAGATGAAATGAGAGAGGCCAGTGCATAAATAAAGAAAAGCATTAGGCAATGGGGGCCGTCCGAAAAAGTTACTTCTGATTTCTTCTGTGGGCCACGCTTATGACCACACCTAATGCTTTATTCATACTGTTCAACTGTAAATACATAGGAAGAATTACAAAAGACAAATGCAAATAACATAAATTATAAATAAAGGCGTAATAAAGTATTGGTTACCACCAAGCATAAAATTCGTCAAAAAACGCTTGTTGAAAGGGGGACTGAGTCGCCTAAGATTCCTCTCATTGTAACAGAAGGGTTCCTCCATAGTTTTCATTGCATTGGGTAGTCTGAAAAATGACGATCAGAATATTGTCTGCCAAGAAATATCCTTTACAATATGTGAAGGCACAGTATATTCAGAAGCAATGCTTCTAACCCCAGATATCACACTAATACTTTCGTCAAAAACTTGTCATCTTACTTTTGAACACTTCCTTCTTTAGCAGGCACAAAGCAGGTACATTCCTTGATGAAAATATTCTTGATGCACCATTGGCTATAGTCATCAGACTAGAAGAAAATCACTCAAATAATTGCTTGTAGTAAGCTTTACGGCTGCATTTACAACATATTGCTTAGCATATGCATATATCATTGTCACTGGTGGACTGGCAGATTCATAGATCCGAGATAAAATCATTTTGTTGTTGATATTGGATTATCCAAAATCCGCCCAATACATTTATGCAGAGTAAATTAACAACGAAAACTTCTGGTCAACTATTGATTTAGGTGCTGGGGATGGTAGCTGGAGCACTGTTATTCTGAATTTGTTAAAAGTTTACTATCAAATTGCTTATCCAAGGACAGGGCCACATTTAAGTCTTGTGGTGTTATGGATCAAGGCTAAAAAGCGCTGAAATTTAAGAATAATTTACGAATAAAGCAGGGCTTAAGCTTCATCAAGGCTTAGATTTTTTGCTTGTTTGAGTCTTCTTTAGAAAACAAAATAAGTGTGAGCTTCACTCATCAAATCTCTGAGTGATTATACTATAATGCGGCTTAGCAACTCGTTGGTGAGTGTCAGATACACACTTTTCATAATAAGAATATAGTCTATACTAGTATTAATGCTTAAAATCACTAAAATTTAACAGCAATAATTTAAAAATATTCTTAGGCTCAAAATAAAAAAATTAAGAATATCGAGGCTCAGTGAAAATTAGGTATTTTTATAGCAAATGTGTGTGTACCTTGAAAATTTTTTGTTACGTGATTAGTAGTCAGTATTGGCACGACAGTGAAAACTGGTGCTTCAGATAATGGTACTCGTATGCCGATTGTAGTCAGGTACGAGCTTCTTTTTATAAGAAAGAAGTTTACAAGAAAATGAAGCTGAAAGGGCACTGAAAGGCCGGATTTACCAATGTGCCAGTTGGGCCTGGATCCAGGGGCCACTAATATTCTTGAAGTTAAGGAACCCTGAGCAAAACTTTGAAAACCGTTCCTCGATTATCCGCCCGTGGCCCTTGTACTAAGCCATATTTTCATTCAAATGCTATCTTCCGTACGAAAATAAGATCTTGCTGCTGTTTCAAATCAACTAGTTTGTGAAAGCAAGTATACTTCTTGATTTTTTTATCCTTACTAAATTCCAGCTCATCAAGTGGCTTCCTTATCAGTCGGATGCTAAGCGAAAAAGATTAGGTTTGACCGTGGAAGATAAGTTGAATATTTGTGAAATGGAGGATATCTACAAAAGTGGAAATAATTTGAAATCGCTTTAAATGGCGAAGTGCGAGATAGAAATTTCGAAGTACACGAAAGTCACCAAATAGGACGTACCTTTTAGGAGCTGTTCCTTTTTGTACCTTAATATAAGTTTAAGGGATACAGCAATAACAACTCTACTTGTGTATGATGAGAACACTTGCTAATCATCTTAGCTTCCTTTCTCATGCATGATGTCCAAGAGTAATTTTACCTAATCGGCCTTATTGCATTATCCGAAACCCTTGTTAGAAAGTTGTGTCCAGTAGCGGGCGGATAATAGAGGAAGTACTTTATACCATTCATTTCTTGATTACACCCAATGCCTCTAATGAAACGTAATACGTAACGCAATGCAGTACTTATATATTCTCTTAGGAACAACCTGAATAAAGTAGTATTGTTGGTATAGTGATGAGTTGATTACACGCAAACAAAAAGAGAATTGTCTCGATGGAAGATTAACAATTTGCATTTCAAAGATAGTAGAGAAATAGTCTTTCATGCGAGAGATGGCTGGTGGAAGGATGGCGAACAGTCAAAAACTCCATACAGTTTTACTACTTCCCGACTCCTGTCGATTTTCGGTGACAGCAATAAACATGTAAATACCTTATCTCTCATTTAACATTGAGTAGATAGCAGAACCCATGGTATTATGCACAGGCATCTCTTCTACCTGTAGGGTTATTACACTTCTTTCAGACAATGTTGTTTAAAGGGAATGGGGTACTATATAGCTCGTTTATGGTGTAAATCACAGCAAGTTCTGTTTTGTAAGGGAAAAGAAGATCCAGAGCAAGCAAAAGAACAGCTGCGACATATACCTTGATAAACCACCAGTTGCAGGGTGCACATCTTCAAATGAAAACAAAATACAGCCGGGGCCTTAATACACTAGTTATCATCGATCGAATCAAATGAGCAACCCCAACCCCTATCCCACTTAGTGAGCAAACATGACAGCCATGTTAGTTAGAAATAACTCGATAACTTCTTGAAAATTTGAGCTATGGGGCAAATGACGGGTCGGATGTGCAGTTTAGGGTAACAGCCAAGTCACGTTAAATTCTATGCGAAATTACTCCTTACGATGAAGAGAGTAGAAACAAACAATAAAAAGTGCGGTACTACTTACCAATTACTTCTTTACCCTTACTTTTCCCTCGATCAACATTGAAATCCCTTTGTCCATCCATTAAGAAACTTCCACCAATTCTACAACTAACGCTAACCCTAACACTGACCCTAACCCTAAGTAATTGGTAAGTAGTACCGCACTTTTTATCGCCTTTCGACTCTCTTCATCGCAAGGCGTGATTTCATATAGAATTTAACGCAGTTTGGCTGTTACCCTAAACTACACATCCGCCAATCACGGTATCATCGTAATCTACTCACGGAGTGTTATCGACTGGTGTAAAGTTTGTTAGGGTAGGTCATCTATTTCTAGCATACAATCACTGCCAAAAGTCCTTGGAACACCCTTTGACCGCAGCATTTTATGTGACAATTATGAGATTCCGGTGAAGCACAACGGATTACGCCCCCCCTACCCCCCAGAACAATGTTGAATTGACGGTTGGGTTAGCTGACAGTTGTGTGAAAGCAATTTGACTTACTTACTGTGTATAAAACCTGTATAAATCAACATTGTTTTCAAGGGGAGAGGGGAACGCTCACCAGCCAGATCAAAAAATACAGTAAGTGTTCCAAGACTTTTGGCATTGATTGTCTGAGGAAAATCTGTAAAACGTTGAGGTGTACAGGAAATAGTTGGTGGGGGGTAGGGGTTTTCCATAGTGCTGAGTTCAATGGTGCCATCTAAAATTACATATATTGGGGGGAAGGTGTAGAATTAAAGGGGTTCATAGAATTCTGCCTCATGAGTTGCTAATTTAGGTGTATTATTCTTATAGTCACAGTTGTCTCTTAGTCACAAATAATTGTCTTTCTTTGTCCCCGTTCTTGTCAGTATCGAAAACTCGTGCAATAAAAACAAGTGATTAATACGTAGTAAACACATACTGGCAGCAGGAAACTCTTCAATACATGACAAATTTTACTCATATGGCATACAGTTTCTATTCAAACCCACTAATTTCCTGTCCGTGCAATATGGCGAATGGAAAAGTCTAAGTGGTAAAAAGGGGAATCTAAGGAAAGGTGTCATATATCTAATACTCATCTACGCCACGCATCAGAATAACTTAGACAAAATGGTATTTCACGTAAGAATTAGTGCCAAAACCAGAGCGTATATCTGCTACCTTCGACGAGAGTCCTCCTTGTCGTACAGGGAGATTGCTCGACGCTGTGGTATCTCACCATCAAGTGCTGTGAGGATATGCCGGGAGGGCTTTTCTAGCCAAAGTACGAAGAAGAGAACGGGTCGACCAACATTGATGACGAAGAAAGTCAAGGGCAGATTTAGTCGAACTTTCCGCAAAATGAGAGATGAGAACCCGAACGTCAGAATCGTTGACGTCGCAAAAGAGTGTGAAATCACAAGCATCAGCTACAGAACTCTTATACGTACATTAAATGATGCTGGGTATCATTTTTTGAGATCCAGAAGAAAAGGTATACTTTCATCAGATGACAGGAAACGCAGAGTGCGGTATGCAAAAACAGCTCTGAAAAACTATAACACACACTTTTGGACAGGCGAGGTTCTTCTGTATTTGGCCGGTGTCTCTTTTAGGCACAATCAAAAGCCATATGAAGATGCGTTATGTGCTGGTGGAAAAGTCTGGAGGAAAAGCAATGAAGGGCTGAAATATACGAGCAAAGGATCGAAAAATTTACCAGGGGGACGTTCGTTGCATCTTTTGGTGGGCATCTCACATTCAACAGGAGTGGTTCTTGCTGAAGAATATGAGAAGATGAACGGACCGTGGTTTGCCAAATTTGTGCAAGGAACTCTACAAAAGGTCTTAATGGATTGTGCAGTGCTAAAACGCAAGGAGAAATTACTGCTTGTTATGGATAACGACCCAAGCCAAAGAAGTATGGTAGCGAAAGATGCCTTGCAGGAAATTGGTGCTGAACTTGTAGACATACCAGCTAGATCACCAGACCTAAATCCCATAGAAAATATTTTTCATAATATTAAGCGTAGTCTTAGGGAGGTTGCATTGAAGCGAAAAATTATCAGGGAGGATTTTGAATCATTTAAAGAAAGGGTCTTGAGTACACTTCTCCAGTATGATGCATCTGTTATTGACCGCACTATAGAGACAATGACCCTTCGTCTACAGAGAATTGTAAAGTCTGGTGGATATAGAACTAAATACTGAATTCATTCAAATTACTTGCAATATTATATCTTACAGCTTGTTCATTAGTATTTAAACCACATGAATTATGCAGTATTACAGCGAATTTTCCCTTGTCTATGGTCTCCCAAGGTGTCCTCAACAAGGTGTCCTCAATGAATACCAGTCGCCCTTTGACTTAAACTCAATTCAGCCCAAAGTCGCATTGAATTGGATTCCGTCTCCAATGGTATATTCCAACGGTTTACCATCACGGTTTACCATTCTAGTTTTCCGTATAAAATACGAAGGAATTCTTCGATATTGCTGCAAGTTTGGAAAAAGTGGTACATGAACACAAATTACAGCTGTCTATATTTGTGAATAAATCTGCTCAAGATTTTCTGAGAAAAACGAGAAAAACTGCACGGTTTACCATTTTTTTGAAATCTGACTTTGATCCTATTCATGTTTATCTGCGTAAAATGGTAAACCGTGGCTATTTCCCAGATTTCACTAAGGTACGAGTAATAGACATGTATTTTCGCGTCATCTCATGAAGGTACATATCGATGTACCACTTTTAGCATTGTCTGTTCTTGGGTACCTACTACCAGTAAAGGATAGAAGGGAAAATAGAAATGGTAAACCGTGGCCAAATTGCACTTTCGCTACCATTACAATGACACCGTAGCTTGTCAACGCTACGGAGGAACAATAGTGTTTACAAAAGTGACGTGCCTATGTCCACTATTGCAACAACATCTATGCGACACAATGACCGCATGGGGAGGCATTTTCTGCTCCTGTTGCTAGAACTGCTAGTTGACATAGAAGAAGCCCCATCGTACCTGCATCATTTCAATCTCACAATCTTGTATAACAGAGGCTTTTACCAAAAAAAATGGGTGCTTCTGCAGGGGTAAAAAGTGGTGTGTCGCTCGAAGATTCGACGTCTTTGCTGTAGTTCGTTTCTGGTGCAGCGAAGTGCACGGAATGGCATTCCAGTAGCAGTGTTCTGTTTTTATAGCATACAACCTAATCTTCAATCCACACCAGAAAATTTGACATAGAATGTGATGTTCTGTTACAACATTTATAGTTTGTCTCTCACAGTGAAAATGCTACCTTTTCACGTACCCCACCATGGCTCCTGCCAAAACCAATAGAGATATCGATTTGGAAATATTTCCATTGAAATCAGGACCTTGGAAAACCCTATGATACATATATATTTTATTGTCATACTATTGCATGGGCAGTATCTGTCTCAGACAATCACTGCCAAAAGTCCTTGGAACACCCTTTGACCGCAGCATTTTATGTGACAATTATGAGATTCCGGTGAAGCACAACGGATTACGCCCCCCCTACCCCCCAGAACAATGTTGAATTGACGGTTGGGTTAGCTGACAGTTGTGTGAAAGCAATTTGACTTACTTACTGTGTATAAAACCTGTATAAATCAACATTGTTTTCAAGGGGAGAGGGGAACGCTCACCAGCCAGATCAAAAAATACAGTAAGTGTTCCAAGACTTTTGGCATTGATTGTCTGAGGAAAATCTGTAAAACGTTGAGGTGTACAGGAAATAGTTGGTGGGGGGTAGGGGTTTTCCATAGTGCTGAGTTCAATGGTGCCATCTAAAATTACATATATTGGGGGGAAGGTGTAGAATTAAAGGGGTTCATAGAATTCTGCCTCATGAGTTGCTAATTTAGGTGTATTATTCTTATAGTCACAGTTGTCTCTTAGTCACAAATAATTGTCTTTCTTTGTCCCCGTTCTTGTCAGTATCGAAAACTCGTGCAATAAAAACAAGTGATTAATACGTAGTAAACACATACTGGCAGCAGGAAACTCTTCAATACATGACAAATTTTACTCATATGGCATACAGTTTCTATTCAAACCCACTAATTTCCTGTCCGTGCAATATGGCGAATGGAAAAGTCTAAGTGGTAAAAAGGGGAATCTAAGGAAAGGTGTCATATATCTAATACTCATCTACGCCACGCATCAGAATAACTTAGACAAAATGGTATTTCACGTAAGAATTAGTGCCAAAACCAGAGCGTATATCTGCTACCTTCGACGAGAGTCCTCCTTGTCGTACAGGGAGATTGCTCGACGCTGTGGTATCTCACCATCAAGTGCTGTGAGGATATGCCGGGAGGGCTTTTCTAGCCAAAGTACGAAGAAGAGAACGGGTCGACCAACATTGATGACGAAGAAAGTCAAGGGCAGATTTAGTCGAACTTTCCGCAAAATGAGAGATGAGAACCCGAACGTCAGAATCGTTGACGTCGCAAAAGAGTGTGAAATCACAAGCATCAGCTACAGAACTCTTATACGTACATTAAATGATGCTGGGTATCATTTTTTGAGATCCAGAAGAAAAGGTATACTTTCATCAGATGACAGGAAACGCAGAGTGCGGTATGCAAAAACAGCTCTGAAAAACTATAACACACACTTTTGGACAGGCGAGGTTCTTCTGTATTTGGCCGGTGTCTCTTTTAGGCACAATCAAAAGCCATATGAAGATGCGTTATGTGCTGGTGGAAAAGTCTGGAGGAAAAGCAATGAAGGGCTGAAATATACGAGCAAAGGATCGAAAAATTTACCAGGGGGACGTTCGTTGCATCTTTTGGTGGGCATCTCACATTCAACAGGAGTGGTTCTTGCTGAAGAATATGAGAAGATGAACGGACCGTGGTTTGCCAAATTTGTGCAAGGAACTCTACAAAAGGTCTTAATGGATTGTGCAGTGCTAAAACGCAAGGAGAAATTACTGCTTGTTATGGATAACGACCCAAGCCAAAGAAGTATGGTAGCGAAAGATGCCTTGCAGGAAATTGGTGCTGAACTTGTAGACATACCAGCTAGATCACCAGACCTAAATCCCATAGAAAATATTTTTCATAATATTAAGCGTAGTCTTAGGGAGGTTGCATTGAAGCGAAAAATTATCAGGGAGGATTTTGAATCATTTAAAGAAAGGGTCTTGAGTACACTTCTCCAGTATGATGCATCTGTTATTGACCGCACTATAGAGACAATGACCCTTCGTCTACAGAGAATTGTAAAGTCTGGTGGATATAGAACTAAATACTGAATTCATTCAAATTACTTGCAATATTATATCTTACAGCTTGTTCATTAGTATTTAAACCACATGAATTATGCAGTATTACAGCGAATTTTCCCTTGTCTATGGTCTCCCAAGGTGTCCTCAACAAGGTGTCCTCAATGAATACCAGTCGCCCTTTGACTTAAACTCAATTCAGCCCAAAGTCGCATTGAATTGGATTCCGTCTCCAATGGTATATTCCAACGGTTTACCATCACGGTTTACCATTCTAGTTTTCCGTATAAAATACGAAGGAATTCTTCGATATTGCTGCAAGTTTGGAAAAAGTGGTACATGAACACAAATTACAGCTGTCTATATTTGTGAATAAATCTGCTCAAGATTTTCTGAGAAAAACGAGAAAAACTGCACGGTTTACCATTTTTTTGAAATCTGACTTTGATCCTATTCATGTTTATCTGCGTAAAATGGTAAACCGTGGCTATTTCCCAGATTTCACTAAGGTACGAGTAATAGACATGTATTTTCGCGTCATCTCATGAAGGTACATATCGATGTACCACTTTTAGCATTGTCTGTTCTTGGGTACCTACTACCAGTAAAGGATAGAAGGGAAAATAGAAATGGTAAACCGTGGCCAAATTGCACTTTCGCTACCATTACAATGACACCGTAGCTTGTCAACGCTACGGAGGAACAATAGTGTTTACAAAAGTGACGTGCCTATGTCCACTATTGCAACAACATCTATGCGACACAATGACCGCATGGGGAGGCATTTTCTGCTCCTGTTGCTAGAACTGCTAGTTGACATAGAAGAAGCCCCATCGTACCTGCATCATTTCAATCTCACAATCTTGTATAACAGAGGCTTTTACCAAAAAAAATGGGTGCTTCTGCAGGGGTAAAAAGTGGTGTGTCGCTCGAAGATTCGACGTCTTTGCTGTAGTTCGTTTCTGGTGCAGCGAAGTGCACGGAATGGCATTCCAGTAGCAGTGTTCTGTTTTTATAGCATACAACCTAATCTTCAATCCACACCAGAAAATTTGACATAGAATGTGATGTTCTGTTACAACATTTATAGTTTGTCTCTCACAGTGAAAATGCTACCTTTTCACGTACCCCACCATGGCTCCTGCCAAAACCAATAGAGATATCGATTTGGAAATATTTCCATTGAAATCAGGACCTTGGAAAACCCTATGATACATATATATTTTATTGTCATACTATTGCATGGGCAGTATCTGTCTCAGACAATCACTGCCAAAAGTCCTTGGAACACCCTTTGACCGCAGCATTTTATGTGACAATTATGAGATTCCGGTGAAGCACAACGGATTACGCCCCCCCTACCCCCCAGAACAATGTTGAATTGACGGTTGGGTTAGCTGACAGTTGTGTGAAAGCAATTTGACTTACTTACTGTGTATAAAACCTGTATAAATCAACATTGTTTTCAAGGGGAGAGGGGAACGCTCACCAGCCAGATCAAAAAATACAGTAAGTGTTCCAAGACTTTTGGCATTGATTGTAGGTACGATTCTGCAGTAGCACAAGCTTTCTACAATGCCTGCCAAAAGTAGTTGGAACACCCACACAATTGTATTGATTTCCGACTCCTGCCGCTTCTCCTTGACACCACTTAAAATGTAGACCCCCTCCCCCCTGAAACAATGTTGATTCGATAGCGGAGACCAGTAGCTTTAAAAACACGCATCACTTTTGGCCTTCGAGTTGCCCATATTTGCTTCATACAACATTGTTTAACGGGGGAGGGGATGCTATAGCTCATCTATAGCGTAAATCATAGCAAGTGTTCCAAGACTTTTGGCAGGCATTGTAGCTCACATTAGAAGGTGATTATTGCGGAATCAAATAAAGGTGAAAACAAACTGTAATCAGATAAAACCTCGCCATATCATGCTTATTATACGTTTTGTTTTTTTATAAGAAAAAAGTTTATAAGAAAGTGAGGCTCAAATGGCCAATATTGTAAGAAAGTCCTAAGAAAATCACAAGGCTCAAATTCAAGAAAATGCTAAGAAAATCACAGTTCATCTTCTTTCCATGCCAGAAATTGATATTGGTTCATGTTCTATAGTGGCCTAACAAATACAGAGTAGCCTGTTTCAGCCAGTTTATTCCTGCAAAAGTTAAGAAAATCTTAAGAAAATCTCGGCCTGAAATTCGTGAAAACTTAAGAAAATTGAGCCTCAGGAAGAAAGTGTTTTTCTTATAAAAAATAAACGTGTACTGTAATGGTACCTCTGAGGTGGAGCTAGAAAAATGTCGTTCTTGTACAATTTCCAAGGCAATCTGATTAGAGTTGGGTTCTTCCTCGTCTGGCATTTTCCTGGCCATCTTTCATCGGTTGCCAAAGACTGTTTGTCTAGCCGAGTGGTGCTTCTATATATTTAGAGGGGGTCTAAATGGCTGAGTGGATTCACCCTCCAGGGAATCGCCACAGAGGATTCGGTTCCGCCAGAAACGGGAACGGGGATGCTCATGGAAACTAAGGTTCACTGGAGAACGCAGGTGCGTAACTAGGAATATTATAGGAACTTTCATAGTTTCGTTACTGTAGATGACTATACTCAGATTAACAAAAATACAATAGACCATTTCCCGAGTTTCCAATGGAGAGGCGCCTTTTGTTCTTTTCAGAAAAAACTGAAAACTTGCAAGTAATCGAAGCGGCGGGGGGGGGGCACTGGGGCATGCACCCTCCAAAGTTTTCAAATTTTCAAGAAAGTGCCATCAAAAAACAATGTGCCTTTTCAGGAGAAAAATGTATGAGAAAGGGCTTTGCAAAATCACAAGAGTGCTTTTCTTTTTTGCAAGTTACGTTTTCTTACATTAAATAGTATACTGCCTGGATCCCTATGCTTTTCTATTTTCAAATAGGATCTTAGTATAGCACGCCGTTTTGCTAAGATTGGGTGTGGCTTACACTTTAGGGTGTGGCATAAGTACCCTTCAACTCCTGTGCCTCTCCACCTTTCAAATGCTGCCGTCTTTGGGTGTAGCATCAGATAACCCCAAGCATTTCTATAAGGATGTGGGGGGGGGGGCGATGGGAATGCTTTTGAGCCACAACATCTGAGCGATACCTTTAGTTGCTAAGGCGTATATTAAAAGATCCGATGTAACAAAGGTTAATAAGGAGTAATGGCATCTCATGGAATATAAGAAAAGTCCCACCTGCTACTTGGAATGTTGTCTGCAAGTGTTCCAAGACAATTGACATGTATAGAAATTGAATATAAAAAATAAAGAACATTCTTTCTAGCATCGGCAATCTGCAGAAAATGCACTTTAATTGTGAATTTTACTAAACCATACAGTGATCTTCTGATGAGAAGATATTCAAAGAGTCCTTTAGTTGACAATCTTGCAATGATTCCAGCAATGGCCAGACGATAAGATACAATAATGTGGTTTGATATGATCAAATAAATGATGAACGATGCACAAATAATGCTGAGAACATGAGGACGGTAGCAGCCTGGAAACGAACACAGCAAACGACAAAGGGTAAACGAAAACGGGAAACGAAAATGGGAAAAGAAACTTAGATTTGCTACATTTTAAACAACAGCATTTACTGGTGAAAGTAATTTTGAATTCTGACATTAGAAAATTCTACAAAGTGGACAATCTTAGATTGGTCAAGTCGTATTGGGATACGGTGTCAAACTATCAAGAATACGGTAACCTTTCGAAGTACGAATGCGCAAGGAATTTCAAAAAAAAACAAGATCGCTTTTTTAAACTTGTACTTGAATATTTGAGATACACTAAAGAGGAAGAAATCTAACAGCAGATCAACTACTACCTTTGTGTCTATTACCCAGGGTTACCGAGAGGGAGACACGGGGAGATTTTCCTGCGTCCAAAATTGACAGCTGTCCCAAAGATATAAAATCATTCTTGGGCAATCTTCAAGATTTTGGTAACAAATTCAATATCAACGATTCAAAATTCTTGAAGATGAGAGGTCCAACATGTCGGAATGCCTTTGGCATGCATCGCAGGGCGAGCGATTTCTGGTGTCATAGGGCATTTGTTTCGCCGTTTTCATTTAGCTCCGTTTTCATCATCGTTTTAATTTATCTGTTTTTGGAGTGGACTAATGTGAACCCAAAGCCAAAAATGGAGCTAAACAGGTCAGTTTTTGTTTAAAAATGGAAAAATGTGAACGGGACCTAAACTTACTATGTCCAATATCTAACCAATACCCTCCAGGCTAGGTCTGCAATAGTATTCTCGATTTACCGTTCAAACAGTGTGCATAGGGACATATTTCATACCATTATAATATTATAACACAGGAGTAACTTTCGTACAGGATTAATAACATCACGAAAATACGGGAAACAATGTACTATTATAAGGTTTATAAAATATAAAATGATAATGTGCGCTCAACAAGATCGGATGGATGTTATACGAATGATAAACATTAAATACCAATGACACTCTAAGGCCCCGTTTACACGGGAACATTTCCAGATGGAACCGTGCCCAAATGGCTACTGATAGGCTTTGCGTTTAGGCGGGAACAGCTAGCCATACCCAAACGGGTCCACTCAGAAAGTAGGCCCCGGTTGGAACGGTACCAAAAAAGTTCTCGTGTAAACACCCAGAACGGTTCTCGCCAGCTACACTTAGAAATGAGGCAAGGGAAAGCCATTTGTAGGCTATAACTTTAGAACCATCGATGCGTAAGTGCATGGAAAAAACGGTTCTGCATACAACGGTTCCAAGACATCGTGTAAACGGGAAGCCTATCCGTACCTATGCGAAGAGGAAAGGTTCCATATAGAACCGCTGCAAAGTCCCCGTGTAAGCGCAGCCTAAGTTACTTAACAAAACACATGAGCGATACAGCACAAGGGGCAACCATTTGCGTTCTATTTCTTGACTGGCAAAATCAGTTCCACAAGGAATGTTCAGAAATTAATTGCTTCCCCCTTTGGCTTGTTTAACTGTTGAGACGTAGCCAGTTGATCTGTTGATCTGCTGTAGTCTTGAGTCAATAAAATCCTTTGGAAATGAATGCAGTTATGGCGATGATAAAACTGAGAACTTCATGGGTAGATGTAACATTGTAGAGTAACTGCAGGGTCTAGGATTCCGATAAGCAGACCTAGAAAACCTGCCAGTATAGTAATGGCAATGGAATTTCTAGACCCCGAGTACACATTTTTAGAAGTGAACATAACAATACTTAGAGAAAAGTGGGAAAGAAGGCAATTCTGGAAAAACTGGGTAGGGAAAAGGATTTCTTGGAGAAAGCATGACATATGTTACTTTTCTGTTTGTAAAGGAATTGTTTGTAATGTCATCTATAATAACGTATGTTCTTAACAAAGGAGTTAACTAAAAAGAATATCAAAAGCTAGGAAGAAGATACCTATCAAAAAGCGATTCAAAAGAAAAAAGCTCACCTTTAACTTTAAGAGGGGATCTGTGTGTACAGCCAGACTGTTTGGGCTCATGTTCAATATTGCACCAGATATATCAAAGGAAGACTGTAATGTGTAATAATGAGGTTAATATTACATATCCTATTGAATCACTTCAATTACTTTAATGATGATGAGCCAATACCATGATTATTATAATAAACTAATACAAAAAATCACGAAAATAAGAAACACACTCCCAGTTGAAATTAGAGGATCGCAGACTGATAAGATGCTCAAATCGAGATTAAAACCATAGTTATTTGACAATCATATTACCACATAAATTATATCATTTTATGTTTCGAATGTTTGTCATCCAAAGCTCTTTATAACCTATTAAGTAACAAAGCGCTCTGGAATTTATCTATATAGATCTCAGCGCTCTACAAGGTTTTTTTAATAAGAAACAAGTGTAGGAAGCAAATGAGGCACAAATGAGGAGGAAATTAAGAAGCATTTAAGAAACACAGACAGGCTGAATTTCAAAGGTAAACTTCAAAATCTGTCAGTGTGCGAAACTTTTGAATTAGACTGAAAACAATTTAATAAAATAACATCCGTCTCTCAAATATTTCAAAATTAAAAATTCTATTTCTTGTCTCTCAGTTGCCTAGTGGTTATAGGAAATTTCAAGAACTTTAAGAAACACTAAGAAGCATTGAGGATTGAATTTGGCAGGATATTAAGAAACATCCAAGCTGAAGGGGGAAAGCTTTTTCTTATAAAACAAAACGTGTATTACAACTGTATAAATGAAGCATGGGCAAACTCTGAGCTATACTATTCTCAAAAAGTGCTTGTTGCTTTTGTTCTGAGTTATCGTTTACAAACAACGCTTGTTATTTATCTGTTTCATTGTTTATCCTGTAATAGTAATATTTGTAATTTAGGTTTAATTGAATAATATCAATAGTTTCTATTATTACAATTATTACTTGTAGTTATTAAAATACGGACTCTAATCACTTGGGAGATTTACACAAGGTCCATACCTAGAGGAAGAAGCAAGAGATGTAGATACTCAGGCAGAGACAGCCAAGCCGAAAAGAGTTGATGTAAGTCTCGACTGAAGAGCACATTGGGTATAAACTTGGAGGACAATTTTCAAGAAGGAAATATCCACTAGATTTCTGGATGGAATATTGGGGAGGGGGATATTTGAGCTTTACTGTTAATCTCCTTCTAACCCAAATTTCAATCTGCAACTTGAAGTAGACAAAATAAAAATGTTGGTTAGGCCACAATCGTACGTCTATTCATGGAAAACACTTAAAATAGTTTTAGGACGCTAATTTCAATGTCTAAAGGCATTGACTTCAGATAATGGCAAAATATCGTGTCAGAAAGAGAAAACCACCATAAACCGTGTCATACCTGTCCATTCTTGAGAGCAAAATTGATCAAATCATTGCTTTTTGGGGCTGCGGTGACAGGAGAACCAGCCAGTGAAAACGTCCTGAAAGTTAACATAGTCAACCATTAGGATTCCTAGAGGTACCTCCAGTTTGTAGGTCGGATGATTGTACATATACACAAACAAAAGTTTCTCATTTCAGATTAAGATGTAGGACACAGATCAACGATCTATAGTTTATAGTCTAAAACTTACATTTCTCCGATCTTGGGGTTTCTGCTTGCTGTCATACACATGCTATGGCAGAAAAAAGATAAAACTGCCAGATGGAATTTTGATAATTAATAGAACATACTTTCAACATAACAACCATTAAAAATATTATTTTAAATGGAGACAATGAAGGTAAATGATTGGTAATAGTTAATGGCAAGATATGGTCCTTCGATGCCGTGTTTAGTGTTTTAGTGTGTCATGGCCCCGGGGTAGTCATAGTTACTGTTCCTCGGGGTATCGTTCTTGTCATGTATGTAATGTAGCTTATAAGTAATAGTAGTAAGTAATTTTGTCAAGTAAATTTTAACGGCATAAAAAAGAATATTTCCAACACCATAAAGGCTCCGCATAGGAGTAGAAAGTAACATAGTGTCCAAGCGGTCAGACAAATTGGCTGTGCAGAATGCTCACACCTACTTTTCGCTGAAGCACAAAATCACTCTAGCTGCACTCGAACCACAAGAATATTATTATCAGAAATGCGTGATGTTGCCTTATTTAGTATTTTAAGATTGTATGTAATTTCCTATATATGTATTGTAGAATTTCAGGATTGAGCAAGACGCGATTAAAATCTCGGAAAATATAACACCCACCTTGGCGGCACTTTTGGAGTTATAATTGGAATGCCTGCAGCGCTTTTTGCCGGGGTGACCATATTGGAAATCGCAGCAGTTGCCCTCCTGAAACAGAACCATCAATGTAGAATGCCACACCATGTCAAGTACAATAATGTAACCTTAAACACTGCATGTAGCAAAGGGAATAGTACAGTATAGATAAAAAAGAAACCCAATACTTCTATAGTGCACTACATGGCCTATTGAAGAGGATATAGCAAGAGGTGAAAATGGTGCATAGTGAATAAGGGGTGCAGGCAGTATAATATTTCTGTTTGGTAGAAGCTCACATCTTCGCCCCACGTGTAGGTCTTCCTCCTGTCGTCTGAGGAGCAAGGGGAGTCTTTGCTGCCTAGAACACAAAAAAGAGATTAACATTGTATTAAATTAGAAATGAGTTACTCGCATAGTATCAACAACTACTGTTTGGAACGGCACGCATTTCGCCAAACACATGAATACAGGACATTTGTTACTGTGTTGTAAAAATTCCTTTGAGTAGTCAAAGGAAAAAAATTATCAGAGAATGACAAAACGTTTGAAAGATAAGCAAAAATTGTAAAACTTTAATAAAAGATGCTAAATAACCAAATAGTTGCATTGACGCTTCTCAAAAAAGCACCAAAATGAAAAATGATTTATAGTTCAATAATTTATAATTTGTAATTTGCACTCAAAACAATATTCACCCTTGTCTTTCGTGTTGTACGAGTTCCCTTGACAGCAGTGAAAGGTTGTCCTAAGAGAAGGTGAAGTGGGACTTAAAACTGAGTTTGAGCATGTGATCACAGGACCAAAAACCTAGTATTCTTAAAGAGCTGTTTTCTCATGACTATCATGATTGCAATAATATAGCAACAGTCAATAACAAGATATGACAATAGTTGCAATTGAGAAGAAGTAACATTTATGGTGATAATTAACTACATTTATGGTGATAATTAACTAAACACACTCAAGAATAGAAACCAATTTCATTAGTCTTGCATTGGCTTATGTTAAAGGGTTATAAAAAGCAAATATTAAATTTTACTGATATATTCATTGCCTATAACCATATTCTATCATATTCACAAAGACTTATTATAGGTATAAGAAACATACCACTTGTGTAAGACTAGCAAAACCCTCAGAGGCAAAATACTTACCTGGAGGAACATTTTCTTGACTAAAATGGAAGATGAGATATGAATTTAGTTGGAGAGGAAAAAACCATAAAAAATTATTGTATTTTTTGTCAATATGTATTGACCAACAAGTAGAACTACAATTTCTGATTAACTCCACAGTTACCAAAAAGAGATGGCAATCTAATTCAAAAATGAGCTTTACAGCAGTATGCTCAAATAGCATATCACTTTTTATTTATGAAGATAGAGTTCATTTATTCAAGTATAAAATAATTAGATTCAAAAATTCAACTGATAAGGTATAGATTCAAATGAATCAGTGTGGCTTTTCTTGGGGGTAAAATTCAAGCATAAAAGTCAGAATAAAATTATGAATCTAGAATGCTCAATTAAAACTGAGTTGGTTTCAAGTAAGGAATCCTACTTTACTATGTCTACCACAGAAAATGAATTAAAATGAAAATTATTTCAAAAAGTCCAATACTTGATGCATAGGAAGTGAAGAGTGTTACACTAAAAAACAGCTGAGTATTAAACAGGCAAAGAGACATTAATATTGAAAAAATACATCAATGTGCTTACTTCACAAATGGGACAAGTGGCTCTGAGACTGGTTTCATCTGGAAATGAGAAATACAGTAGCAAGATATATGTGAAAGAAAGTATATAGCTTTAGCAGAGAAAGTAGTAGAACACTTTATGGGTAATTCTATAATGATAAATACTCACCACATTCATCACAAGCTCATTCATATCATTACCAGCACCTGTTTTAATAGATACAAACATACATATGCATTGTTTTCTATACAGAAAGTGGTACATACATACAAAGTTTAGTCCATATGAGTCATAATCTACACATGTGAACGAACAATATTTCAATGCACACTGTACTTTAAGAACAGAATCATCAAGATTTCCATCATATATCTCCTTGTGCATGCTTCCTTCAGAAAAATCTCCATATTATACATACATGCCACATGAAATTTTTAATGTTTGTTAATAGTTTACTAAAAAAACATGCTGATAATGCTCTTGCAGTATTATCCTAAAACTATCTGACTGCTTGCATTTATGAGAGTGAAAAGATACAAAACATCAAATTCTAGGAATGAATAAGCATTACCCACCAACAAATTCAGAGACTTTCATTTCTCGTAACTCCTACAAATTGAGCATTAGATCATTAAAAATATGATATACAGTCATAAAAAAAATAAGTAAATCTGCAAAAATTCAAACATGAATCAACACTGTATGAATATAAAGCTTCTACTACATACAAATTTTGTGTGCCACAAATCATTAATCATAACATGGAGTTCATATTGGTGCATAGATTGCAGTGGATTTATAAGTCACATAGCATGAAAATTGGTTTGGTAGCCCAATAGTAAGTTATCACAAATTCTCTATTAAGTCCCTGGGGGCTTATTGCCTTCCAGCACTTTAAAGGGGGGTTAATTGAGAGGGGGTTAGCAAAGTTTTGAAATATGAGAAGACTTTCTGAGGTGAAAAATATCTATATATGATATATATATGATATATATATGATATATATTATATCAGGCTTCTTCATCAATAAGACTGTAATATTTATCAACTATTAAATTTAATACATTTTCCTCTTCAGTTTAAAACATCAAATTCGCAAGGGTCAATTTCTTTTGTCAGAACATGAACAGCCTATAATTTGGGCAAAAAGATTTTACATGACCTGTGCTTAACACGCATTGAATCTCCATCTATTGATCCATCAATTGAGACTCAAAGGAAGCACAGATATTCTACTTTTGCATTACTTCTGCTGGGAGCTTCTTCCAATGTCTTGAATGTTTCTATTTACAGCACATAGATGTTTGAGTTTGAGTTAGACTTGTTTTGTTGAATACTAATTAACATCATCAATAGCACAAAGTCTACATATTAAGGTAATGTACCAAGGTGAAGTATTATTCAGATTTTAAGGGGGAAGGCTTAATAAAGAGGGGGCTTAATAATTCTTTGCTTCTACAAAGAGGGCTTAATAGAGAGGGGGGGCTAAAAATAGAAGTAGAGTAATTATAAGTCAGTGGTAGATGGGGCATGTATTACAGGCATTAAAGTACTATTTAAATTCTTTTTACCAACAAAACTCTTTTTAATTGTATTATCCTTCTGTTGCCATATCCTGGTTATTGCATGATGATCAATATGAAATAGTGACTTTTGATCCTATTCCATGAATTAAGCTTCCTTCTGTTTGGTTTCTTTCTAAGTGCTAATCCACATTGACAAAATTAGCTAGTTGAACTAGAGAAAGCCTCAGTCCATCATTTGCATGGTATTAGTGTCCCAATTCTAATACTTTGCACCAAACTTCTTTTGTATTTACACACCTCTGTGACATAGGAGGCTTTTCTTCTCTATCACCATGACAATTGTGAGACAAGACCAAGGTATTAATTTTCCAATTTTAATACTTTGGCAGCCATCTTGTCTTAGTAGCACTATCTTCTACACATTATAGATTGCATAATAGGGGCTGGTAATTGTTGAGATGTTTCCCATGTGTCATAAATTTTTTTGACTCAATGTGATATGTGTGAATATGCGAATAAAAGCTCAATATGTGAAGATGCGAATAAAAGCTCATTTCTACTGGCCTTGTTTTATCATCATAGGTGAAGCATCAACTGCAAGTTATTCTTTTTCGAAAAGTTTTTAAACGTGAAAACACCTTCCAAATTATTTTTGTGCAGATTTCCTCTAACTTTATGCGTGTTGTAAGTGTCCACTCTAAGTTAACATAAATCCTATAGGTTGTAAGGACAAAAGCCAAGTGTGGTTCATAATACATTTACCTTAGGCATCTTCAACAGCTCCATCTTGAGAATATTCTTTTGATCTGAGATGGCTTTGTTCATCATGGCTCTGATTTGCTCTATTTTAACTTCAACTGCAAAGTAATGCGAAAATAACCAATCAAAGTAGGAAATCTGTTGTTAATGAACAACAGTTCCATGAAAAATAGCTAATGTGAAAAAAGTAAAACCTAAAGTTACATGAAAAATAGTTAATGTGATCATAATACTTCGTTGTGAACCAGTTTGGAACCGGTGATAGGAGCTTTCCTCTTGGTATACGCACACCACAATTCAACACAGCAACTGCAGGTTTAGTTAAAAAGAAGCACTAGTAGGCCGATTATCGTTGCAACTATCTTACATACGTCAAATCAACGATAACACATTTTTGAGTCTCATGCTTCTTAAACTATCTATACTACAGTATTTACAGATCATATTGTCCATCGTAAATGTAGACTACCTTCAAATTTGAAATCTCGAATCACTTGCTCCATGATTTCTTCCTTGCTCAATGGGATTTCGGAAGTAGTACTGCACATTGACATATCACTAACATCTTCAATTTCCTTGCATTTAACAGGAGCTTTTGGCTTCCCACCTCGTGTTCTTTTCCTCCGTGGCATGTTGCAAATGTATCAAGTATAAACAAAACTGATAATCCAAGACGATATCAGGACAACAGTAACCCTTCCCGCGCCTCATTCAAAGTTCTTGAACGACGCATGCGTTAACGGTTAATGAAGTTGGCTCGGCTCGACCCTTGAGCCTTCGACCTATACCTCTGCGTGGCATATCATGATAATATCACATGATGACAATAATAAGGTGGTTCAAGGAAGGGACAACCATAGGACAGCAACACCATTGCAAGGAAGATGAAGTCTGTCTCACTGGTGGCAGTTGCCCTTCTCCTAGTTGGAGTTTGCTATGGTCAGGTTAGATATTTGCATAAACTCTCTCAAGTCTTCTTTGTTTATTTCTTGCAGCTCCTGTCTAGTGTAGATTTCTATGCACGCTTGTTGATGAATGTTTATTTTAAACGGCGTTTTGGTCCAGTACAGATCGATGTTTGATCTCGAGAAGCAAATCTGTGGCCTGTTTTTGTGTTGTCGTCGTATTTGGCAGGTATATTAGTTTGGTCACATTCATACAGGGCTTACCTTCATTTCATGTTCTCAGTCCATTTAATCCCAAGGGGGGGATGTACACAACGGAAATGGCAATTGGGTTGTAGCAGGTTGTTTTTGTGGAAAAATTTAGAGCTTTGCATCATTCGTGCGGTTACTATATTGAGGAATAAACCTTGATTCTTATAGGCATAAACAAAATGCACATGACAGACATGCACTGAAGTCGTGCATGATGTGTTGCCATTTTTCCAGTAGAATACAAGGCATATATAACAATGTACTGTAAAAGGAACCTTTCTGAATATGTGTATAATATCGGTTTCAGTTTCAGTTTGTATATTTTTAATTCCACACATACAATTCTAAAATGACACTACACCAACAGAATACAAGATTTAACAGACAATATCATAGAAAATTAATACTCATATCATAGACAGTATCATAGAATATAATCTTCATAGATTACTCCCTAGAACTGCATGCAATGTTTTTAGAGATGCACATTTTGTGTAGAAATGTATGTTAAAATGGCAGTCTGTAGTATCTGTTAAGTTTCATTTTTTCAGAGTTAAGCAAAGACATGGTTTAGAGATACTTTATTATATAACTAAATATTTAGCTTATGGCACTTAAAGCAATTAAAGTTGAATATGAATACAGAATACTTATTAGAATAGGAAAGTTTTATTTGGCAGGTATGGTATATTAGTTTGGTCACAGTCACACAGAGCTTACCTTTATTTCATTTTTTTAGTCCACTAAATCCCAAGGTGGGAGGGGGTGGGAGTGGGTGAACGCAATGGAAATGGCAATTGGATTGTAGCAGGTTGTTTTTAAGTAAAAATTTAGAGCTTGCATTATTTGTGCGGTTAGCTGTTTTACCATGATGAGCTTTCTCACTAGACGTGTTAATAAGAAAGAGCTCCAACCCTTTGAATATTCATTCTAGATCGAAACAACAAGTAACATAGATATGTAGACTTATGTATATACAATGTTAGAAGAAAACTTTGTAGTTAAAATTACCTTATATTAAACAGAGCATCAGTCTACAATCAAGTGATGCTTATAGAATATTGATTGTTAATAATTGAGTGGCACTGATAATAATTATTCCCATTGCTGTTCAAAGTACCATTCAGAAGTCAAAAACCCTTCCTTCACTTGGAGTTAATCATAATATGTTCTTTGCCTAGGACAATAAGTTGACTGACCATCTGTTTTTCTGCCCCCCCCCCAAATCAGACTTAGATACCTTGCGAGTGCTACATCCCCTATGCCACTAACAAATATGCAACTGCATTCATGATTGATTAATATTCAAAGTTATCTAGGACTTTCATATTCTCAGAAACAATGTGATTATTTAGCCAGCTATCAAGTCAGAGCTTGCCCATGTCTCATGTTCTTACTCTTGCATGGAATAAGTATGGTGCTAAGCACATCAAAGCAATTAGCCACTCACCCTTTGGAATCAGTATAAAAATTCCAGACTGGAACCAAAATTCATAATCAGACTGATATTCATAATTAGGCAAGTGCTTTGCAGGATACTTTAAATTTTAGTCAAAGAATAATTTAGATTTTCTATACTTGTAGTGGACATTTTATATAGCTAGGGTTATTTTATCACACATACCATACCAAGTATTCCATGAGCCCTAGATGATCTGTAGCATGCTGCTGTAAAAGGCTCTAAGTATTGCATGTAATTAATATGTTCTTCTTTTAGCACTTTGTAGTGAATGCCTGTGTAACAGTGTTTTTGAGTTTTACTTCATTACAGATGGATTTGTTTATAATACGTTCAATAATAATTTAACATATAATGATGCTAGCATATCTATAATTGGTTATAGGATTTCAAAACATGTGCTACAAATGCATATCCACCAGATATAAAGTAAGTGTGTAGGCAATGTATTTGCTTTTTGCTTGTTTACTGTTTTCTTTCACTAGGCTAAATCTAATGGGAAGTGGAGATAACTGATGTTTGGCAGCTTCCTTTCTTAAATCAGAGGGTGGCTGATTCTTGGATTGGCATTTCCCGATATCATATCTATTTTAAAAGAGTAGATTTACAACTGAACAGAAAATTTAGCTATAGATTTCCTTTTATATGATTGCAGTACAAGATAAAGGTCTATTGGTTCTACAGAATCTCACTCCATCTCAAGAAAGTAGGGACGTTCTTCTACCATCCTGAAAAGCTATTTTATTTTGACACTCATAAGAGTATTGGATAGCAACCAAAATATGAGCAAAAGTATTTATCCTGATGCAGATAGATTATTCACATGAAGCACATGAATCTATCAACATCTGGCTAACTACTTTTGTTCATCACTATTTGGTGTTTGATACTATGATGAGCATTTGACAAAAAAAAAGCTTTTCAGTATAAAGAAAGTTCCTGCTTTCTTGAGCTATATAGAATAGATGAGATAGTTAGATATAGTGTTTGTTGTCTTTCACTTTTAGCCATTTGTAGTACACTTACTTTTCAGTTGGGTTTATTTTTGTATTTTTATAGCACAAAGATTAAAGATGTTACATTGAATCTTGATGCAGCTCCAATTGATAGATGGACAGAACTTGTCAAACCAAGGACAGCACAAGTAATTATTTGACTTTTTAATGTTATCATGTCACCAATAGTATTTCAGTTGATTTTTATTACTGATAGCCAAAATATCAGGAAAGGTGATTGAGATGGAAGCCTGAAAATTTTTTGTCACATTAGGCATAATATGGAATACCAGAAGACATGAAGTTAAGTATGATTCATACAGCAGAGAGATTTGGTTGCCCTTTTCCATAATAGATTGATTTGATATATGCCACTATATATATATTTCTATTTACTAGCTGAAAGCATTGATTGCTCAGATAAAGAAACTCATATCAGCAAAGGTTCTTGACATTATTGATAAAGGACTGGTAAGTCATTGTAAAATATATTATAATCATGTATGAAAATACATTCCTAATATACTATACTGTGTATTTATGTAGGATGTATAGATTTACATATGTATACATGCATACTTGCATTTATTTTTGCTTGTATGTTATCAAATTTTATTTGATATCTGAAATCAAGAAAAAAACAATTGAATGAGACAACAGCCTCCTGGTATGTATAGAAACTCTAATCCTAAAATGAAATGTGATTTGACAATTGGATAACATTTCATGAAAATCCAGATTGCACCAAAACATTTAGAAACAACAAATTTGGGATCATTACACAAGCAAGATCATCCTTCCATTGAAGTGTTTTGGAATATGTTTACATAGACTCAAAACCCAGTCTTGTATAAACATAAAGTAAACAGTGGTGAAAAGGTACCTATTTGCCAACCATAGGGCCAGCTGGACAGATTATTCATCATATAATGGCAATATATCAACATCGGGCAATATATCAACATCGGGCTATATAGTTTGGTCCATCTTTTGGTCATTATCTGATGTTTCATACACTGATGTCTCATAAACTGATGTTTCATATGCGTACATTTCATACTCTGAAGTGTCATACTGTAAAGAGTATCAGAGGAAAAATGCTTTTCAGTATGCCTAAAGAATGTTCCCACTTTTTGTGATATCTGATTCTATTACTATTTTGAGAAGGTAGCAATATGTATCAGTGTTCTCTTTTCTTGTGGGACTACTATCATGTTGGATGTTCCTTGGGTCTCATGCTGAAAATCACTGTGAATCAATGTCTGGACAGGATGCCCTCATAGTGCAGCTTTTGTCTTGCTAGATTGCAGTGGTAGCAGTGGCACAACAAATAGATCACTCTTGTAGAATGATAGTACTGAATAGCAAATAGTGAATAGTGAATAAAAATTGAGCTGCTTATGTACATAATCACAGAACATACTAGAAGGTAAACATCACATAATCATTCTCTAAATAACTTGATAGTTCTAGATTGTTCTCATCATGTTGAGTAATTATTGTGTCAGTAGTGGCTCTCGAGAGTTCAAGAAGAGTATACTATGCCAACATCTTATAGTCTTCTCTACAATAATCTCTCCTGAGCAAACCCTCCTGACTTGGTACAGGGTACAGGCCTCTCTGTGTAAGGCACATGATCACATACATGTGACTTGCATGTGCATTGATATTGCAATCTTTGTGTTCTATCACATGCCTCATTCCTGACAATTTACCTGACCATGCAACTTGACAGTAGACAGTGGACATAAGTCATGCACCTCAATGCAAAATTTTACTGCAAGGTGTTCACCTGCTAAAATCCTTATTGTGAGGCCTGTTAGCAGTTGTCATTTCCAGTGCTTTGTTGATCTCATCCGTCTGCCTTGTCTTTGGTCTCCATCTCATACTTCCTTCCACAATCCCATTCATCATTGCTCTCTCTGGTCCATTTGCCCTGGCTGCATGTCCATCATAATACAGTTTGAGCTTGAGTATATAACTGTCTAGTAGTATAGGGTTGCCAATAGTATTCAGCACCTTTTTATTTGTTATCCTTTTTGTCCATGATATCCGGAGCAATCTGGGGTAGCAATCATAGTTTGAAGGCTTGTAACTTGTTGCATGTGTACTATGTGGTAGTAAAAAGGTATTATTATCTCTGGAAATCAACTCCTCATTTTCCAAGAGAGTCTAGAACTTGCATCAACTTTTTTAGGATTCAATTGTTGGCAGGTTGCCACAGCCATTCCGTGATGAAATGAAAGGAATATCAGCAGCAACCGGGATACAGCTAGGTGAGAAAGTGAATGCATTTGAACCGCAAATGCTTTCACGTGCATATTGGTGTAAAGTATGGTAGAAAAGCATTTGAATATTCAGATGGTTGCTGTTTTGCATGCAGATATAGGGAATTGAGAGTGAGAGTAATAGCATTGATTTGTTATGAGAATGTTAGGATGTGCATGAAGAAGTCAGGTTTTGGACTTTTTACAAAGAAATGGAAATGGCCTACTACCTAGTTTGGTTCCAGAGACCATAAAGGAAGGATTAAACATCTAACTAAGAAATTTTTGTTTGAAAGTGCAATTAGTATTTGAACTAAACTAATTTTATGTTGAAAAAGACATTCATGTGCATTGATTCATCAATGTTGGAATGGGACCTTTCCTCTGTGTTTCTTATGCTGCAATGATAACCAGGTACTCCTGTGACCTTGAATCATTTATGGTTCTAGAATATTCACTTTCTGAAGGATTTTCATTTTCATTGTTTTGGTTTGTTTTTCAACCCTTAAGTTATTTGTAATGAAGTCTATATAATTTCTCTCTTGATAAATGATGTTAGCATACACAAGTGATTTACTTTTCATAAGTAATTGGAATTGGTCTATTAAAATAGAAATTACTTATATATTTGTTGATTGGAAGGTTTTCCAACCAAGGAAGACATTGAAGCAGCTAGTTCTTTTGCGGCTCCACAGTCTTGGCTTAAAGGCAGATAGGAAGGTCATAAGACACTTGGTCAAGATTGAATGTTTTGTGGATCTGCTATATGTGGTTCTAGTTTACAAAGAACTCGAGTGTTTAAGATGATCTTGTTATAATTTTCTTCTTTACTCGGAAGTTGAATTGAATGATAATGATACAGTATTTGCATAGTTTTGAAGTTTCTTGACATGGCTTTCTTTCCACTCTTTCAGGAGAGGTGGTGTTGTACAACATATTTTATGAAATATTCACAGTCTGCACATCTATTGTTGGCCAGGATAAAAATGGTATGTACTAGAAGCCCCAAAACTCTCTTATCCAGTAAAACTGTTTACATATGTGTATCATCTTGGTACAATGGTCTCAGCAGAATTATAAAGTAGATTTACGTTTGTAGTTATGTAGTTTGTAGTATAAAAAAGAGAGAATTTAGAAAGAAGGAGGAAGATATACATGTATGTATATATATATATATATATATATATATATATATATATATATGTACGTCAAGGAGGAAGATATACATGTATGTATATATATATGGCAAGCTACTGAGTTCATATGTAGAGCTGCTTGAAAAAGGCGAAAGCCGAAAGTAACCTAAAGGTGCTAAAATTAGGAGAGTTAAAACAAGCCACTGTGGTCTAGTGGTTAAGATGCTTGCCCGGAAAGCAAGAGATCCGTGGTTCGATTCCCGGTGGTGGCTAGTTTTAATTTTCTCCTGATTTTTCTGAGAATAATAATGTTTCTGTCTGCACTGAAAAAGGAGAAATCCTGGTTACTCGCAAGCTACTGAGTTCATATATATATATATATATATATATATATATATATATATATATATATATATATATATATATATATATATATATATATATATATATATATAGAATAAACCACAAATATACTATCCTTTAAGTAAACGTTTCGATCAGAATCTTCATTAGTACTAAACTTACAATGATGTAAGATATGATACAACAATCATTGTAAGTTTAGTACTGATGAAGATTCTGATCGAAACGTTTACTTAAAGGATAGTATATTTGTGGTTTATTCTATTTATGTAATTTATATACGTTGTGGATGCGGCTTAGGTTTAGTTTGTATATATATATATATATATATATATAATATAAATATATACATAATATAAATATATACATAATATAGATATATACATAATATAGATATATACATAATATAAATATATAAAGAGCATTTGGAGATGTATCTTCCATGACAGATAATGTGATTGATGTTAGAAAACATCCAGAATCAAATTACAGCAAAGCATCATACTATGACCAATACTATACCATCATACTATCATACTTATGTTTGGTTAGCCTTTACCTCATTAGCATAGAAAATGTCCATTGTATAGAATTACTTGTGTTGTGTTTGAGCCCTGGTAGAACTATCTTAAATTTTGCTATGATGAAGCTCAGCCAATAATCAAGCTCTGCAGTGGCGATTCCATGGGGACCCTTTATTGGCCCCCCACTTTTCAAAGAAGGGATTATGATTATTTTGGTGGGGTGGAGTGAGGGACCTCTATCAAGATGAAAGTCATCTTTACTTCATACCATTGCTATTTATCGCTCCTTTGAAAGCTTTTATCATGTCTTTTATACTTGCTTTTTTCTCAAATAGTAAGATAGTAATTTCCTTGCATTGAAATGGATAGGCCAGTCAATGGGTGTGGTAATTATAGGGCGTGGTCCAAAGTCCCCTTCAGTCTCTGATGGCTGGCACCAACCCCTGGCCCCCCAGTTCTTGAAGGGTAGAATCGCCTCTGAAGCTATGGTGAGCTATGTTGAGCAACGATGGGAGAAAGTCACTTCTGGTTTTCAAGACAATGAAACTGGTGTTTGACTATGGTCATATTTACAACAGTTTTAACCAGCCACCAGACTATAAACCCACAGGCACATAGTTTGGTGATGGTCTGTGCATCATGTAGTGTTAGGCTGCTCAAGGGATTAAATGGTTTTTTCATTTTACCTGTAATGTGAGTCACATTTGATACTACTGTCCTGGTGTTGACCATTTCATTTTATTTTGTTATGTTTGTTCATCACAGAACAGTCCATGAATATATTGACTAATATTAGATTGGTCTGTAGCACAGAAAGTTTGAGGACCACTGCACTGTTATGCAATGTTGTAAGATATCTTCAGTTAGATTTTTTCAGTAAAAGTGCTATCTCTTCCTGTAGGGCACATGTATCATGCGAGGAATTTAGATTTCGGTTTGTTTTTGGGGTATGTATTTAGTTTTCTATAGAGTTTACTTGTCATATATGAATGTTTATTTTTAAATCATAATATAAAAGTTATTGCTTTTATCTCATAGTATAATATTATTGATAGACACCACTTGATGTTTTGATCTGTGTTTGTTGCTCAAGTTCTGAAATTTATGCTCCTTACTACTTTAGGTGGGATGATAAGAACAATACTTGGGCTATCAGTGAGCTTCTAAGACCATTGATTTTTAATGTCCTGTACCAGGTTTGTTTTAAGAATCACTGTAGATGTCCTTTAGCTTGGCTATTTATGCTGCTTTGAGGCCTTTTTTCAAATGTGATCAAGTCAGAGAAATAGTGCTTTGATGAAATTAGCATCAGTTTAGTCTAGCAATTGTTGATGCTCAGATGGATAATGGATAGGGTTCTTGACAGTGAAAGTGAAATATGGCAGTAACAGTGAAGGTGAAAAATAGATGTACTATTAACTTGGTACTTCTATAGCAGTTACAGTTTTAAAGGGGGCCAGTTGAAGAAAATGTTTTCCCGTTTTTTTTTAGTATGTAATGTCAGGGAAAGGCCAATAGAGCCTATAACAAAGCCCTGACAAAGGAAGAAAGAGAAAGGAAAGTTAATTAGATAGGGAGATGAGATCCAGTTTGTTGATGCTAGATTTGAAGGAAGATAAGTTGTAGGATTCAGTGTAGATTAGCCAACATTTTGGTATACTGTATGAAGATTTTGGGAACTAAGATACAGATTGAAATCAAATTGCCAAAGTGTCTTCAAGCTTTGAGTTTTTCCAGAAGCCTTGTATGAGGAAAGGGAGAAGCCCAGCAGTGAATACATAGCTACTTTTGGAACATTTTCTCTCCTTTTCCAGTAGTTGGCAAGTTTGGCAAAAAATACCCTCTCTAAGGATTCATTATAGTCCACTACTGTTTTTATTATACAAACTTTGTACCCTTCTTCTTTTGCTGGTTGCCAAACTGTTTCGGAGTTATTTCTCCAAATTATATAGTCATATGCCTGAGAAGTTTGTAATGAATCTTGGTCTGTTCATCGCATTTCTAGAAACAAGGCAAAGTTGTGTATAAAGCTGTGCACTTCCTTGGATATGTTGGGATCATAACCGGAGTAAAACCAGTACGTTATTTTCAGGTTGTTTCCCCACGCTTTCTGCTTTGTTATTTCAGTTTGTACTTGCTTCATTAGCCTCCATAACATTTTTTTTGAAAGTTCCGTTTCCTATCTTTTAGGGAGTCTTTACATTGACAGTCAATGAACGGTTTGCTTTGGATGGTGGCTACATTGGTAGGTAGTGATGGAGCTTTTTATGTCTTGTTTTTCAGCACTTTTCTTCTTCTTTTGCCAGTGTATTATAGCGTTCTCCATCTCAGCTGTTGACTTTTGGTAGGGAAGACAAAGGAGCCTTGAAATGAAAATTTTGTGGTTATCAATGGATATGCATCGAGGGGAACATTATTTGAAAGCTGAGGAATCTTCAATTAACATCTATTCACCCCTTGATGTATACTTATTGGCCATCGCTATTTCTGCTACAGATTTTGAATTATAATGTATTCAGGGTTGATTGAATGGCTTCTTGGACTAAACAAGGCTCGTTGGATGGGGTTCCTTACTAGAGAAGTCTTTGAGAAAGCAAACAGCTTTGAGGAAGCAAAACAGAGTCTATCAACCAGCGAGTTAATCGCTCCAGTTTATTTCATCCTTGGAGGCACAAAATCAGGAGAGGTATGTTTTGAAATATGAAGTATTTTCCCAGGACACAGTGCTGATAAAACAGCTTTAGAAAGAGCCGCTAAAGCCTTGTTTTCATAAGTTGTATTATATGGACTATGATCATCGGCAATCATCACTGATCATTGCTGATAGTTTCCAGAAATGGAAAAGGATGACTTGGGACTTTGCTGCAGTCGTCAACAACAGGGCTCATTAAAAGTGGTTTGTGCCTCTTAGCACATATCAGGATGGTACATTTGGTTAGGTGCAGATAACTTGAAAAACTGTCGTCTGCTGGGTTCTCAGCGGCGCTAGGTGCTATTTCACTAACACGTAAGTAGCAACAGTAAATAGGTAGATTTGGATCAATGGGACCTGCAGAAATTCTGAGTGTATTATTTTGCGCCTGCGCGTGGTGCTCTCGCTGATCAGTGACCCCTTGTCAATCCGGTTTCTAATGAATCGTAATTTGTAGAGCCAAAGCGACGAAAAGAGAGCCATGTGCTTTAAATTGTCTTTCATTAAGGTAGCTGCCCACTCATCAATTTGTTATAAACTTGTTCGGTAGATGTTAAAGACCCATCCTGGGATCGTATTCACTTGCAATGCTTGCTGATGTCATCGTTCTCTATAACACCATCCGCATCACAAGTTATTCTTACAAGCATCTGCACTAAGGCAGGAGATAGAAAGTTTTGGTCGTATGCGTTTTGTCATGTGATGATATGATATGATATGATATGATATGATATGATATGATATGATATGATATGATATGATATGATAT
Source organism: Mastigias papua (assembly GCA_964019165.1). Lineage (NCBI taxonomy): Eukaryota > Metazoa > Cnidaria > Scyphozoa > Rhizostomeae > Mastigiidae > Mastigias > Mastigias papua. Next base: position 19,937,933 of record OZ025267.1, read on the forward strand.
GATATGATATGATATGATATGAATAAATATTTTTACACGTAAAAATAAACCCTTCAGCATCTTATAATATTTATTTACAATCTTATAAAACAAGCAAATAAAGATAATTTCATAAGTAATATAGTACCTAAATTGTTAATATTGCTGTTCTTCCAGGGGGTCGTGTTTTGAACTTAACGTTTTTGATCAGCCAATAGGTGGGCTTTTAGTTTTTTTTTAAAACAACCGAGAGTTGGGGCCTCTCGTATATCAACAGGCGTATCATTCCATATTTTTAGAGCCGAATATTTAAAGCCCTTTTTTGCGTGTTCTGTATTTAGCCTTGGGATCTGAAGATCATGGCAGTTCCTTGTTACATAGCTTGAGTGCATTGACCTTAGTTCAAATTTATCCCAAAAGCTTTCGGGACTTAGCTTATTCATAATCTTATAGGTCATGTCTGACCGATCAAAAGAAATAAGATTATTGACATTCAGCGAATCACATGACCAGTTGTCTTTTAATCTGGCACTTTTGATTATCGACTGGGCTCTATTTTGTAATCGTTGGAGAGTTTCGAGTTTCCTCGCTGGAAGACTGCCCCAGATTAAATCTTCCATTTCTTCCATTTTTGGTTGAATCTGCTTATTCTTGCTTTCATCGAACGGAGAAGAATTTAAAAGAATTGAGGAGCTGTTATTATCTCCGATGAATTAAAATTTTTTGGATACCATACTTTCAACAGACATCTTCAAGATGTCAATCTGATGGTACTTTTAGCTGCAAAAGGGACTTTTTTTCTATGGAGACCATGCTAGGATTTACATATGATACTACTTAGATTTCAATATTGAGGACTGCTGATTAGTGGATATGATAGTTAAAGTAACGATGTTTTTTACTATTAAAAGGATTGTGTGTAATGTCTAAGTTCTTGTTTTAAGGGATGCGTCATCACAAGATCCAGGAAAAAGTCTTTACACTTGATGTGGTAAGTAGTTCTGCTTTGAGGGGAGCGCAAATTTGTTGCAGTTTCTTAAATGAAATGCGAATGTTCATGTAATTTCGTCCAAGTTGTTATTACTACTTCGTGATGTGTGATTTTTCAATAAATATCTTAGTGTAAGAGTTAATTTCTTCAGTGAGAACTTATTATTATGCAGTTGTTTTTATGGTTGTCAGTTGGATCTTAAGTTATTGTTTATTTTCCTTTTTTGACTTCGAAGATTGTTTTGTTTGATTCAATGATTGGCTAGTTGATCGATTGATTGGCTGATTGGATATTTGAAGAGAGGGTAGCTCTTCAACAAATGTTGGTTTTGAGCGGATGCTTGAAAATTTTTCCTAATTGTTTAAGATCACATTGAGATTTGACGCAAGTGGGCAACCTGGGGTTTTAGATAGTAACCTCCATTCCTCTTTGAGCCATCAACAGCGATGAGCACTGCCCATTTTCTTTGTCTATAGATGTTGGACTGTGTCTATATAGTTCTCATTGATTGCAGCATAGATACGGGTAGCGGTGGCTGGTATGTTTTGGAAACGAATTATGATCACTGGAAAGCTCCGCTTTTTATTGATGATCGCAGAACACCGGTAGGACGCTCGACTTGACTTAAATGTGCCCCGTATCTTTTTCATTTGATACTTATTTTTTGCCCATTGTTTTACTGTCCTAGAGAGGCCACGTATTGAAATTCATATTAAATAATTTTATTCATGAGTGCACGAGGGTTCTCGTTGATTTTCTATAATTTTTGTTAAAGAGTTTTATCAGCTTTGAAACGATACTTTTCCAGAATATACCAGATATATGTAGTATCTAAATTCTTTCATCGTTTTACGCTAATTTTTGCATTTCATATAGATGATCATAGGGAAATTTTATGAAAGGCTAGAGATGAGGGTCCTTTGTTGTGTAGATATTGCTAACTGTAGTGAGTTCATTGTTGACATGTTTGAATATCTATTCCTTCAGGCTCACACTTGCATGAAAAACACCACACAGACTGTAAGTTTGAAGAGTATTTATCTGTTTGGTGACCGGATATTTCCTGTTCTTCCTCTTTTGATAATTTTATGGTGAATTTTGTGAAAAGGTGCCCTCATTCCTGCCTTTTTGTCGCACCGGTTTAACTGATTGGTGGTTGCCTCTTGGCTAGGGCCCTGTGAGTTCTTATGACGGGCCCAGATCTGATCTTCTCGGGAGTGTAGATGCAATATTGCTACCCCATGGGTTTTCCTCTCTTTCAAATGAATTACTACTTAAAATCATTCTGTACGGTGACCAAAGGTTAACCACTGACGTCAATAAGAGGCTACTTGAGGTAACCCTTAAATTCATCCATGCTACTGAACGCTTTTAAATAATCCATTGCTTCAAAATCCCATACATTAGTACATATCTTTTTGTCAACTTAATTTGTTTAATTGTGTTTCCTTTGTATTCTGTATGTTAATGTTGTGTGTATTTATCTTAAGGCCAGTGGCGGATCTAGCTTGGGTCATTTGAGGGGGCCACAAAAATTAGATTGGGTCAAAAGGGCCTGTGAAACCATTTCGGCACCATACTGTTTGGGAGGCGTGGTAGTCCCAGCCCTCCTCTGGGTCAGCTACTGACTACGGCCGTGGGGTAGTCACTGTCCTTTGTTGCCCATGGTATCGTCCCTGTTTTGTCGTATAGTAATCACAAAGTATAGTAAGAATGTCATTGTATTGTAATGCATTATATGAATAGAAAAAAAGTTCTTGGGTTAAAAGTGTTTTCGATCTGCACTTTTTTCTGACGAGACATGAAGTCTCATGATACCATTTTGCATCAGGTTTGCAAATTATGAAACTATACAATGTTATTATATCCCTTAGCTGTTAATTTTGTTACTTTTGTTGCTCTGTATCTTGACTTTAGTTTCATATTAGTGGAAAAATTTAAAGCTCATTTTTGATGAAAAGTGTCATCCCTTTTGCTTCTGTTCTTTTGCAGGGAATGGGATTCAAAGGCCTTTTCAACGTGCTATCATCGAAGCCAGTTTTGAATAAAGTGAGTGTTTGGATAAATAGTATGGTTTATAAGAGTACTTCACATCTCCGTTTGACTACGTATAGCATCCATCACAGGTCTCGATTTTAAGCATATATTTAATGATCCTAGTTATCCGAAAATCAGAAATTTATGTAGTGATTTACCTAGCATTCTGTTGATGATATTGATAACTGATCGGCTTGCCTTCTTGATTTCTCTCAATATATATTTGTAATGATGTATGTTAGTGGTGTGTTCAATTTTTCATAGTATTATCGAGTCTATGCAGGCACCATTGTCTTATGATAGATTTCAGTACTATATTCACAGAAAGCTTATATTTCTTAGAGACTATCGAGATTGTTTCAATCAGATGCTCAGGTTCATCTTGTTTTTGAGGCCTATGTTTCCTGTTTGAATTATAGCTCACAGTTTACACTGTGTTAATGCAAGTCGATGAGGGGACCATGACAACCTACAGAAGATTGTGCAAAGATCCATGTTGGCCATGGTAATTCAAATATGCAAGTCATACAAACAAATAGGTCTGAATGATTGACTGCATCGCGTTTGCATGCTCGTGTTGATTACGAGTGATTGAATTAAGAAGTTTTTCTTATCAGATGAATGATCCCTTTAGAGTAGAATGTTACTTAAACCTCTTTGTAAATCATCAATGTAACGATTGAAAATCTCCTTGCAACAGTTGATATTTGTCCGTAAACAGGAATCAAAATTTATCTCATTGAAGTACTTCCTCGATTAACCGTATATCGATCAATCTTCCCTCGATTATCCGGCCATGACTATTCTTATATAAGAGAAGCCATATATGCTGAAACTTGCCCAATTTTGCATGTATTGGCCATAAAAATTTTTGACGATTACTTAACTTGGCTCCGTAATCGGCCTAAGGCTATGCTAGTGGATACATCAAAATTAGTTTCACTCCATCAGTTTGCATCTTCTTGTGCACCGATGATGTCCAGAAGTGTAATTTTGCATAACCAGCCTTTTTGTATTATCCGAAGCCTGTTTAAAGAGGTTGCCACCGGTAGCGGCCGGGGGATAATCGAGGAAGTACTGTATATATAACGAGAATTAGAGCGGTACCATTGCACAAGTTTTGGTTGATCAACAGAGGCAGAAAGCATTAATCGGGAGGTGCTGTTATGGCGCAGGTCGTTTGCATATGGCTCTGTAATGCTAACTGACTTATCTCCACTTATATTTTCATATCGATGCCCCTACCTATGATATCTAAGCCTCTTTGTTTAATGAGACAATGTAATTCAATTAAATCATTAGAATTCTGAGCAATTTTTGCAAATTATTTATAAAGTAATCGGGTTTCCTTATAACTTAACCAATCCGAAAAAAGATGTTTTTGTTTGCTGAAATGTTAAATGATTTGTTTTATCATTTTGTCGTCATTTCTGCTACATCGATGTTTGAATTCAAGATTCCAAGACTGAGCTGCTCTCTATCTGTTGCATTTGCTGCCCAGGCGCACGTGCAGCCTTCCTGTTGACTCCAGACAGCTCATGCAGGCACTAGTTGCGGCCAGTGGGGGCAGTGATCATGTCTAGGGGAGTCTTAGGGGGTGCCGTTCTATTGTCAGAAGTGATGTTCACTTTCGATGACTGAACCCCCGAAACTTTGAAAATTACATTGACCTTGCTCTTCAACGCTTCTTCTGAGGTTTATAGATACATTTTATAAGCTGCTTAACTTATTGTTCATTATATTGTTTAGTTTAATAGAGCTAGATTATTAATTTTACTTCTTTGAAAATATCAGTGTAGTTGGAACACAGCCACAGTTAAGTACAGGGGCGAAACTTCTTTGTGTTCTTATTAGGGGGTGGGGAGGGGGTTTGACGATGCCTGATTTACTTTATGAAAAGGTATAAAGTGCTGATTCTGTGAGAGCCAATCAAAAAAGATAGGGACAAGAACTTTGAAGTACTTTAAGTCTCTTCATTTTCCATTAGCTTCATAATTTGCTGGAATAAAAACAGCAGTCAAGGAGCGACAAAAATACAATTCTTCAGAATTTCCTGACCAATATACGAGGAGCCAAGTAAAGTTGAGATTAGTTCCAGATATCATCATCATTATAGCATATTTAATCACGAACTCCCATCAGCTTAAATTACAAAGTTAAAATATAAAAACAAATATATATGACTCCATACGCTGGCGACTGTTTGCTAGAGAGGACACTTATCCTGAGCCATCGTCATAGTGAAGTGGGGTTGCCAGTTCCTTTCCTCGCTGCCTTAACTCCATAGGTTTCTATCAGGTGCCCATTTTCTGCTGGGGGAACTGAGAGTAATCGTCCCAACTGCAATGCAAGGGTGTGGCCCGAACTATCGATATTCCGCTCAGTAGTAAAGCACTGTACCCATTTGCCCGAAAACCCCCTTTCTATGATTGGGATTGATGCACCCCATACCCCTTCTCTGGTTTCACCCCTGAATGAATGTAGAACCAGAAATCACAAATGAGTGGGGTAGTCATTCCTACCCAGGAGGGGGAAGTTACTGCCGGCCATTTGGGGTTGTCAGTTTGCAGCCGATTGAAAGAGGAATTCGAAGGCAATCGAACCTTTTTGCAGGGCAACAACGACATCGATGAATCGTGCCGTATAAATATATACTATATAGCTTGTTCATCTTTTGTTTCCACCTAGATGTTGTTGCATTCTCCTGCAGTCTGAGTTGCATGGGCTGCACAGGCGCGCAAGCAGCGGTTATACTCTTGCAGTGTTGTCATAGTTACATAATGGTAAAGTGAACATGGAAATGATGATGTTTGAACTTTCCAAACTTTGAAACTTAACTGAAGACCACCAATCAAGGTAATAGGAAGTCATATCATTTTAATGAAATTGCCCCCTAGGAGCATGTGAATAAGTAGTGATAACACATTATTCACTCTGTGTTACTAGAGCTATCAACTATTGACTTTTAAGTTTTTCTGACTCCAAAAGCATAGCTTTGTTTCTCTTCTCGACGATTAATCTTCGGTCAAGCAAAGAAATCTACTATGTATATAGGAGTAAAGTTAGAAGCTGTTATCCTGCATTTGTCTTGCATAAAGATACTTGATTTGTATTCACATATCATTATGTTTTAGCTCTAAGGCCTAGTAAGAGAATGCTTCGATTTTTGTCATAAGTGAATTATGCACAAGCATAAGTCTATTGTTTACAAACAAGCATTAATGTCCCTAGAGATTTGACATGGAAAGGAACTTTACCTAGGCACTTTTGATTTTCTATGTACCAATCTTTATCCTACATAAGTTGCATGCTGCATTGCTCAGTGATGGTTGTTAAAGTTATAAAGGTAAAGTAAAGAACAGCAAAGTCTATACAGTTTCCTTATGCTTACAGTCATGACTACATAATTTCTGGTTGCATAGATTGTGAGAGTGTCTGATATAAATTTTCTTCTAGATGTCATTTTCCCAAGATGCAAGGAAAAGGCATGCAGTTGAATCACCAAATGGAAGAATACCTAAACTTCCCCCAATTCAACAATTTCAAAAGTCCTCAGCAAGATTTGATAACAGCCCTCTGCTCAAATATAGAAGAAGCAATGACATGCAAGATTTGTTGGGGAACATTGTGTATGTGCTGAGCCAAAGAACAACAGTGGCTCATTTTTTTAAACAGAGATCTATCTTATATGTGCTTTTATTTTTATATATAGATGATGCATCTGCTCAAAGGATATACAGAGAAATTAGTTCTTCCATATATGCTCTCTAATGAATTGCATTGTTTACTATAAAATACTTTTGCTGCAACAGCTCATGATCTGATTTCATATTCATAGAACCCAGGGTTCAACTCCAGTGGCAAAAATGGTGCTAGTGCCTATGAGTCCCTTTTATAAGTGAATTTCCTTCCAGACACTGTCTTTACACTGTCTTAACAGTTTCATAGATAAAATCATATACATTTCTGAGCTACTATGTATATTCTTGGGAAAAATTTTGAGCCTCTCTGAAGTATTATGTGTTGTTGTAAGGAAGATTTATATACCTTTCTGAAGTACTATGTATATTCATAGGCAAGAAAGGGCAAAGGTAGCCAAAACAAATACAGAGGATAGTCTAAAGAGAAAGCCAAAGCCAGTTTCAGCACCAGAAATGCCTTCACAGGTAAGATTTTGGTTAATTGTCTTTACAATATTTCCTCTTTGGTTTATTTCATAGTATTAGGTGTTGCTTCAAAGCTATAGTGTATATACCCTATTCTTGTGCATACCTGAGAATTTTGGCAGGTCATACTGGAGCTTGTATTGTTTCTGTGGTGTTACTTTAGCCGTCTACTGTTTATATTTCAGTTTTCTGCAAATGAGTTACCTTAGTAGTACTTGCAATGAACATATTTTTTTTTTGTATTTTTCCAGTAGCTCTATTTTATATTTTGTAATTATATATCTATCATCTGATTATGATGTATTTTTGCAGATGATGTCTAAAGAAAGGAGAATAAGGGTAAACATTTTTGCTCAATGTTTTAAATTTCATCATATTTTTTGGTGCTGATATCTGGGAAGAGCTAATATTGTTTGGTGAAGAAGCAATTTTCTCAACACAACTGACATTGATGATGTAATTTTTATTAAGCAAAATGCTTTAGAAAATGAGTTTAGTCAATTCACCTTGAATTCTCTCCTCTATATGGAAAAGCATGGTTGCAGTTTAGTACATTAATTTCTCCATTACATAACTTAAGATTACTTTTCCCTAGACTGACTATCATTACTTAGAATTTGCATCAATTAATGTTCTATTTTATTATTACAGCTTAACTACCAGTTTATGAAGAAATGTGTAAGTGAGGGTCCAGTTTCCCCAATGCCCCATGAATGGTGGAATGAGATCCTGTCTATGATTCCTCAGGATCTGATAAAATCTCCCGTCATGCAACCAAACATAAAGGAATTGTATGCTGAATTGATGAAAGAGTATGATAAGAGTATGAGGAAAGCAATGGGTATGTGCTTTGAAGTTTGCTTGATAGTATTAGTGCAGCTAGCTCTGTCTTAATGTCTGAATGTTAGTGAGCATATTTCTGAGTAGAATGTGTATAGTAAGCAATGCAATATCATTGCTTTATAAGTGATGGCTAGGTGCTTGCTTCTTTTCCATAAGGCAGCAAAATAAGCTGGCTACCCAAATCCAGCCCCACCAGACAGCCCATGCTTTCATATCTATATACCCTCCATATGTCTGATTTTGTCTTGACTTTTTATTTATTTTACTCCATACACCTTGATGTTTCATTGATAACAATCCATGGTATTTCTTCAGTTCAATACACCCTGGTGAAGCCAAATGTTAGAGGTGTGGAAGAAGATGAAGATTTGCCTGATGATGAGCTGTATGTTTTTTGCGAATTTCCTTAACATTATTATGGGTACATTTTCTGAGCATGTTCATAGATAGGTTCACACTTAGGTATATCTGAATTGAATATTCAAAATTATGCTTAGTGTCCCAAGGTCAAACAAAAGAGATATAACCCCCTAGATTAGAGTGGCAACCTATGATCTGTTTGCCACAATCTGGCCAATGAAGGGAATTGTTGTTGCCCACAATTAGATAGTCCCATTCGTTCTTAATATCATTGTAGCATAGGATAAGTTTGCAGTTGAAAAGTGTTAAAATTGCAAATTTTTAGAATTTCAAATTTTTAGTTTTATTCACATTTTTATATTACAAATTTTTGGCATTTCAAAACTTTAAATTGCAAATGTGTAAACCTTGAAATCTTTGAATTGGACTGGTTTACAATGTCGCTTTATGAAATTCAAATTCCATATTTTTTAAATTTCAGATATTTAACTTTTGAATTTTGAAATGTCAAATTTTTGAAAGTCCAAAGTTGTAAATTTCAAACTGTTACACTTGGAAAGTTTTAGCATTCAAATATGTGCATTGTTGAATTTGTTAAATTTAACATCTTTTAAGTTTCAACTGTTTAAAATTTCAACTTTTTGAATTTGAAATTTATAAACTTTTAACTTTTAGACTGTCAGAATTATAGAGTTTTCAATTTCAAAGTTGCAAAGTTCCAAGTTGTTACAATTTCGAAGTTTTTAAACTATTGAATTTTGAAATTTCTGATCTTTTAACTTTCAAATTTTCAAATTTCAAAGCTCTAATATTGAAAATTGTAAAATGTCGAATTTGTAAAAGTTCAAATTTTTGAAATTGCAAATGTCTAATATTTCTTGTGTGTGCTTTTACGAATTTCTAACTTAACAACCTTTAAACTTGTAGCTTTTCAATGTTGCAAAGTGGTAAAAGTGTAGATTGGTAACTTACTTACTTTTAAAGTTGAAAACTTTTGAAAATATAATTTTTTTTAAAATTGCCAATTGTTAACATTGGCCCACCCATACCTCAGATCCTAGGTATTTGTATCCTATATTTTGAAAGTATTCTTTTCATATGCTCTTTGTGATTTGCTTTTCATGTGAATTCTTTTCCTTATCAAGTGGGCTTGATTTCTCAAGTCCATGGCGAGACAGCTTTTTGGGTGCCAGAGAACAGATGTTCCGGAATTTACATATACTACATCCATCACACCAAACAATATTGAAAATCTGTCACAACAAAACATATTCCAAGTTGTTGCTGGTGGACTTATCAGACATAAGGTATCTATATTAATTTTCAGGCGCCAGTGCTCCTTGAATCATAAGACTTATGCTATCCCATACTTATGGCTACAAAACTTCGCATGTTGTTTGTACGGAAAGCTTTTTGAACTAGACGGCAAGGTAATATCATTCTTCAACCTGCTCTCTACCTCTAGCAGGTTGTTTCCTTAGCTAAACAGAAGCACACCCGTAGAGTGACCTAGCACTCTGTTATCCACAGTTTTATTAACCGCATCTCATTTCCACATATTCCTTTGTTTATATCCATGTGGTTAGATGTGATTTAACATTCTTCTATAGCATTGCCCTCAACCATTTGCGAATGAATGCATCTTATTCCGTATGCTAAATTTTATCTAGCAGCTAAATGCAGGAAATTCCCATTGCCAAGGAAGCTTAAAACTGTCCGCTTTCGGAGTTCTGATATTTGTTATTAAGACTGAGTCAGGTCAGGTTATTTGAATCAAAACAAGTAGCTAAATGAATTGAGAATTTTTGACATGATCTTTCCAGGAATATTCAGAGGAGCATATAAAGATTAGCTCTTTATCTCATATTAAGCATTAACTTTTAGTCGCATCATAAAAAGTCTATTTGTAGGTTCTGACAGCATTAATATTTTACCAATGAATTTGGATACAGCTATCCTATCAATAAAGATAGCACTTTGTATCATACATAATTTTTGTGGGGGTTAACTTAGGCGACTTTGGAAAAACTGAATCTTGTTTCATATTTCGAAGCATCTGTACGTATGCCTTTTTGCTTTAATCAAATAGTGTCTGTGATCATTTGACATGCATTGCAGCATCACAGCAGGGTATTAACCAAAGCATCAATACACCAACATGTAAGATCATTGACGGTGTAGGTAAACTGTTCAATTAGATTAGCTAGCACTGTATATGGAGATGTAGAAATCACTAAGAAGGTGAAGAGGCATTTACACTACACCCTAATTTTCAAAAGCCACGCCCAAATGTACCAAACTTGCATGCTATACAAATACATTAGTCGCAAAGGGTAGGGATATCCGGATAGGGTAGTATTGAATGAAAGAAAGTTTGATCTGTTTTACAAGGAATGAAGAGGGGCACTCTGTCACTTTACTACGACAACGGCTATTATGTTTTCTGCAAGTAAATTGCTCTTTTTAGCATTTTGAGACCACTATTTTCAGCATTTGCCAACATTGGGGAGCACTTACCTCAGTGCCCGCTGGTTCCTATGTCTCTGATTGTGCAGACAACGGAATTCAATTGATGTTGAGTATTAGACTATCCGGTTTGTAGACTGCTATCTTAAAATTTGTATACCTACATTTTGGGTGTGATTAATTTGCAGGAAACAAGGTCCTATAGATTGTGCAAGCATGAAGAACAACTCTCAACTTGCCTGTGAAAAAATGGAAGAAAAACTCATGCACAGGTAAAGTTACGTAGCTTCGCAAATAGTTGTCAAATAAGCGATCCTCACTAAGTCTGATTTGGCACATCTGAAATTGGAATCGTTCTCTTAGACTGGATGCATTCATTATTTCTCACGTTTGATGACTATTGAGGAGTAGATGTTCGCTTAAATTCTATACCCACAGTCTAAATCTCAGTTCATGGCAGAGTTTGTTTTATTTCACTCTCTGAGGCTCTGTCCTATCTTAGATAACTGTTTGCGTTCAATGCGTAAATTAATGTTTTGGTTGTTTCCTAACATCTTTTAAGATATATCATTGTGAAAAAAGAATCATTGGTTTTGGTTCTCATTGTTTATTATTAACTGTAAATATTATTCATTATTTTCATTTATTGTCAGTTTTATCATTGATATGAATTTATTCGCGTTAATCACTATTCTATTTACCATATACTTCGTCCATAACTCAGTTCCACTGGTAATGTAGATGGCCATATTGCATTGGGGACATAACGACCTGCATGCTTTAGGTAGAAGTCACCTCGTATAGGAGATCATGCGTTGCAATGCTAAATTTACTTTTGTTTTAACTTCAGTTGGTATCCAGAAATAGTAAACATTTTTGTGGATCAAAATGCTTTCAAGTATCTGAAAGATGACCAACAGGATTCTTTCCATAACAGTGTCTCTACCCTTTTGTCAAATGAGGTATGGAAAGGTTACTTCTGAGTCAGATTCTCATTCATTTTTCATTTCTACTTAACTGTTTTGAACCTATCTCCTAGAATTCGTACCTATCCTTTATCTTATCTCTGAGATATACCTTTGGGACTTTTTGTTTTTCTCTTAAAATTGTTTGTGTTCATTTGATTTAGTATGTAGTGTAGATCTCTTGTGCATTGTGAGTGCCATTCATAGCAGAACTCCGTGACCCTGTGTCTTTTCTGGCTATGAATGGTATATTGTATTGAAAATACTGTATTGGTTTTCAATATCCTTATAAATAAAGCAAAAAGAATTCGTACAGTGTAACATTATTTTGCATCAGTAGGTATTGAGTTGTTTTGTGTAGCAATATCGACAAATGGTTATAGTTTGTATTTCTCCTTAATTGCTTACTTCAACAATTAAGCTGTATGTAGCATCACATGAGTTCGCCTGATACAAAGTCGATTGCACAATTTGTACATAGCGCGAAAGGAGAAGGCCCTTTTTTCCAATTAAAGCACGCACAACGGGTGCTTTATTAAAGCATGCACAACGGGTGCTTTATTAAAGCATGCACAACGGGTGCTTTATTAAAGCACCACAATGTGAAGTCACAAAACCCTGGTGTAAAAGAACTGAGTAAATTTGAAGGTGATTGGGTATCATAGGAATCAAATCAAAACATTCGAAGTGTAGTGCCTTGTGGTCCCCTTTACGAATAACTATGTAGAAGGCCTATTATAGCCGATCTGATCCAGATCTCAAGTTATATTTTGTATCTTCCTCATAATTTGATGCAATGTCTGTACTTTTTTTAGCAGTGCCTAATGTATATGGTATTGATGCAGGTCCGAGTTTTTTAAGTAAAATCTGGATCTGCACTGTATTCTAGTTGGTTCTCTATTGAGGAATATTCCTTGGTGCTCATATACACAAACAAAATGCTCCTGACAAGGAGGCCCTGAAATTATGAATGTTTCGTTTCCATGTCTATAAAAAGTTATATATATTTATAGCACTTCACTTTGAAATTTGATAGAAGCTTAATGAAATATGACCAAATTACTTTCTAGAACTCTACAAAAGTTTTATAACTGGACACTTTGTGCAGAACTGCACGTTAAAAACCCCTGATGGAGATAAATTGTTTTCATTTAACTTGTGCATAAAACTCAGTCAATTGTTTCATTTGCAGCTCAAAGCCATCATTACAAGAACTCTTGATACTTACATAGATTTGTTCAAAGATGAAGATTCAAGTCGAATACCATTATTTAAAATGGAGTTGATTCTTGATGATGACGACAACATTCTGTTCTATCCAATGCTGATAGATCTGGAAGACTCAATCCTCTCTGTTGTCCGGAGTATAACCTCAGCCCTGCAAAATGTACAAACAGTCCAGGTAGGATAGTTGTGTCCAGATATTGCACATTGATATCTAATTTAGTGTAAAAATGTCATTCTACAACATTTTTACTTCCAGTCACTTTCTTGGTTCTGGCTATTCTTTACCCCAGCTAGCTTTCGTGGTATACAGGTTCATCCAACATCCTGTCAGCAGTCAGGGGTAAGTGAGTGGAAGTTGAAATGAGCGAAATATATAGAGTGTAAATGAGTAATAGAATTACCAGTATTTTATTAATTTAAAGCAAGTTGAAATTAGGCCAGAGGTATGTCAATACAAGTCTAAATTGCATGTTAACGATAGGTTTTTACTGAAAACAGAGGCGTCGTATATTATTTTTGGATAGGGTTGAGTTTGCTTTTGATAAGTATGCTCGTGTGTTGTGTTGTAGTCCTGGCTGAGTGGTGGACCAGCTAATGTATGCATTGCTGCACAGATTGATCCTGCAGTTGTAAATTCCCATATTAACTTTCTAAAAGACTGCATATCAAAGCATTTAGAAGGTCCCAGAGAACATCTTGCTTCATTTGGTAAGTTTACTCGTAGTTGTTATCAAATTGTTGACATCTCCAGATACCAGTTGAAGTTTGAGTACTTTGTTCCTATTCTATTCATCTTATGAATGTGTCTCGCCAGTGGAACTCTTGGCCCTCTATTCCTAGCTTTCTTAATAGACCATTTGACATCAGTTACTGTATACTGCAAATTGTGTACCAGTGTATTATCTGATCACTTCTCAGAGCATTCTTGGAAATGCGAGCTATCCTGTATGAGCTTAAATTGTTGTGCGAAAATTGTCCTACCCCTTTAGCTGCTTCAAATTGATCGCGGAAAGTGCTGCGTAATAGTTGACCAGAGTGATTTAACCTCCGCAGATAAGTACAGTATGCTTGTTGACGGTAGAGCTGCGAATGGAATCAAGGATTTTCTAGAATCGAATCATAGTTTTGAAGAGTACACAGTGGTAAGTTAGGTTGCCATTTTCGTGCATGACTTTCATAGATAAATTTATCAGACAACTATTAGTCTTCTGTTGTTGGTGCTCGCTAGAATGTAAGAGGGTAACTTTAGTAAATATGCTCAGTATATGAGCAACTGGAAAGTAAATGTAAATTTTATTAGCTTTGGCAGTGTTTGTATCTAAAATGAATTATCATGCTATTCTAGACTAACAAAGTTATTTATATGCTTATAATGCATTTTATTTTCTATATTGCAAAGGAAATTGAAAAGTTTAGGCAGATTGCTCGTGAGATATCAAGTTTATTTACCGTGGCCCATTTCGATATAATGAGACTGGATTGTGATGATCTCAAACGAGGACTTGCTAGTAAGGCCCATGGATACGCTGAAACCCTACTTACAAGGTTGGCAGAGGATCATCGCAAGGAAAACCATAGGTTGGTTTTGCTCAGATTTCAAGCCTCTCTTTGGCTGTAGATATATTTTGGTTTTTCGTCAGAGGGTTATTTCAACCGATCTGTGTGCACTGTTGTCATTCTGAACATATTTTTATTCGATTGAATTTTTGGCTGATTTGAAATAAGAACCATGACTAGTCTAGTGTACTCTGCATCTTTATGAACAATATGCTGCATTTTCATAGAGTATTGTACTTGTTTTGGAATGGTTGTACTTGTTTGCTCTAGTGAATGTAATATATAGTCGATATTAATTCTTATCTCAAACGCACGTGATTGTATACTAAATTATATTCCCTTCATAACTGTTTTGACTACTAAGTGTCTGATACCTCTCGATAGGATATGCACTGAATTTGAAACAATGAAAGAGAAGGCACTATGCGAGCCAAAGGATACGAGAGAAATGATCGATCTAATGAAGTATGTGGAGCAGGCACAGCAGAAAACTTTGATAAAATTAAAAGAAGATATCAAGGTTTGTAGTTACCTCATAGACAAATTGCTAACTTCGTTTGACGAACTTTATAAAATCTGTTTAAAAATTATGCCTTCAGCTTTGTTCGATATTGGGCCATGTTGATAGTATTTATTTTTCTATTTTTCTAACAGGAATCTGAGAGCAGATTGGCTTACTTGCTTGATTACTACAGTTTTACCGAAAATGACATAACACTGAATAGCACTGTTCTGAATTGGCCTACGCAGATTAATCCTGTATTTGACGAAAGTGATGAGGTAATATCGTCTTTATTTCACCTCCCATCTACCTCCTGAGGTTATAGTTCAGTGATTATCTTTCTCTTGTTTGATCAATTATCTTAATGATGTTGTCTTGACTTAGATTATCGCAGTCGCACAGAAGAGTGGAGAGTCTTCGTTGACTGATAAAAGAGAGAAAGTCATGTTGGAGTTGGATCGACTTAAGAAGTACGTTAAAAGTTTATTTGACTTCTCCTCATATCAGAATCCCATCATAGTAATAGAATCAAAACTGCAGCCTAAAAGTAACTTCTCCTCTCTAGTTTTGTATCATTGTTATTAAATATTCTTATTGTCTTTTCATATTTACAGCCTCAGACGTTAGTTTCTCCTCTTTGAAAATACACTCAAATTCTTTTTGGCTAATCTGTCTTCAATTAAATTATAGTTTTAAGTATTATGAAGTAAGCCGTTGTGGTTCTTTATTCGCTTTGCTAAGTTTCCCCTTCTGAAAAAGTACCCTACGAAAGATATATCAGTGCTCAGTGCTATAGTAATGAATAAAATACAGGTATAAATGTAAGTATGAATTCAAAACAGTTCGTTTTATGTTGAGTGAATTGAGTCGATAAGACTTGATGTTGATAGTTGATTAGCATTATGCATCCTCAGCATTTTCTTTATGTGCAGCCCTCAAACGAGCATTCTCAGCACATCTCATATAGCTTCTGGTAATTCAGTAGTCAATAGAATGCCATTGCTCTTAAAAGTATTAACCTGGTTTTATTGTTCATTTCAACAGGCAAGTTGTGGAATTTGTCGAGTTTGGTGACATGGACATGATGCTTCAGTATCTCAAGGATGTGCAAGCTGTTCAAAGAAAAACCACTGAATTATCAGAAACTATAGAGTTTATAAATGAGGTAGTTTTCCTTTCATGTCATATGTCTATAGCTTAAAAAGAACACAGAGTAGATAAGATTTTGTTAGAATCTTGTATGGAAAGCTAGTTAATGTAGTATCTTGGGTCAGGCACTTTTTGTATCCATCATACTCAAGAAAGCAGCAATACGGCAGCATATTATAAAAGCATCTCATAATTAGAACCTCTCATGCATAAATCTGATCTAATGCCTTTTGATGGCTTCCTTAAGTAGGCGTACATTACAGAGCTAAGCATATTTTCGCTGAGTATATCACACTGTGCATCTCATCTGATGTTTAAATCTCAATATTTTAACTATAGCCTTCATGACTCACAAACTAGTTTACAGCTATCCCTGGCCATAATCTACGTCTATTTATTTCTTTCAACATTTTCTATGGGAACAGGTTAATGATTATCATAACCGTACCATAGCCGAAAATACTTTGGAGTTACTTACAGAAAGCTGCTGTCATTTTTTCTATAGGAAGAGGATCTTTTTAAATGGGAGCTCACCACATATCCAGAAATTGAGTTTCTAACAACAGCCATTGAACCCTACTTGAAACTGTTTTCATTGGTTGTGAAGTGGCAGAGGTCTGAGAAGAAATGGATGGATGGTGCGTTTTTAGATCTTAACGCAGAAACAATAGAGGCCGAGGTGAGATTTTCTGCCTTTGGTAATGACGCCAGGAGATCTTCATCTCTCATCATCAATGAAATCATTCAATAGATTCAATGCAAATGAAAGCTTGTGTAGGAGAATAGCGAGTTTCTTCAAAAGTGTTGCCTGTGATAAGTATAAACAAATTTGTAGAAATCTATAAAAAAAATCGTCTGTAGAATTTCCTTCATGAGTCAAACACCTATCACAACTTTGATAAACAATTGTTCAGGATTTTTGCTGCAAACCTACTTGTCCTGTTAAGGTAATTCTGTAATTCTGCTACTTATCAGCCTGGTAGTTCTTTCGAACTGAAAACTGAGTAATATTCATTGCTTTATAGGAAAGATTAGTAAGAATTTTTTCATTAAAGTCAGCAAACCAAGCTTGAATTGCTTCCCAAATACGATTTAGTTACTCCATGGTTTGTTTATACGAATTTGCTTAGAGCTAAGAGCTTAGAAGTTTTGTTGCCAGACTTGTGTAAATGCTTGCTGCGTCATCTCTCTTAAATCTTTTATGCTTTTAGGTGGAAGAATTTGGAAGGGAGATCTACAAGCTCGTTAAACAGTTTACTACTATTGCCAAAAAGGGAGAGGAGAAAGATAGGAGTGATATCATACGAAGAAAAAAGAAGGACGAACAGGAAGAGAAATTGGAAGATAAATTTGCCCCACTCAAAGTTGCACATACAGTCAAAAATCAGATACGAGATTTCAAGGTACGTTCATTGACAAAAGCAAATACGTCATCATTGTTCAAAAAATTCTGTATCGCTTTTGTAAAGGATTAAGTCCTTTGGGATACTATTGTATTCTCCAAATAGTCTCTAGGGACAGGCTAAGTGACTGTTATTTTCCACGATTCTTAAGATTGTCTTTGCTGTAGCACCTTTAGTTCAATTTATAGAAGCCCTTTTGATAATCTGTTTTGGATATTCGATATTGATTTTGCAGAGGGATATGCATGAACAGCATCAGATATGCTATAGAAGAGCATTTTCTTTGTATTAGTCATTCCAAAGTGTAATTCAGTCTTCTAATTAGAAGATCTCGCAAGTGTTTGAAAGCTTCTTGGTGTGATTTTGAAAGTCAGTTAGGCATGAAATACTCTCTATGTTATCATTAGCCACGCGTGTTTGTTGAGAATTCTGTTCTGTCCAGGGTTAATGTATTCTCAAGGCATTTATTTGATCTTGAAAGAACTTTTCTTGCTGTTTTAGTGCTTCCATTAAGTTCACTCACCTTACTTGTTTGTTCCTTACCACCTTCACAAACTCTGTCTTAGTGCAGTAATGTGATTAGAAAGGTTGTAGTTTCTCGTGACTTGCTATCCACTGGAATTCCTCGCTTCAAGGGTTTTTTTGAAAAAGTCATTTTCACCATAGGAACACGTTCCCGTGCTTAGTACTCTGTGCAATCCTGGTCTGCGGACACGTCATTGGAGGGCAATGTCAAATATAATTGGGTATGATATTGCACCAGACTCAAGCACTACTCTGCGCAAGATGTTAAAGAACAATCTGTCCCCATACATAAGCGATTTTGAAGGTATCAGTGGTGGAGCAAGTAAGGTAATTTCTCGGTAATATTTTTCTGTTGCCACGTAGTAACATAGCTGATTGCTTAATGGTAAGAGCACTGGCCTACAATGAGCTTCTTTTTAATCAGACACATTAGTACACCTTATAGCTGAGGATTATATTCTTCCAAGACTATTTGAAGGATTAGAAATAATTAAAGATGATATAGTTAGGTTTCTTCTTTAAATATGAGTGGTATTTTGATTGAATAAGCTAAAAGTGAACATGCGATACGGGAGTTAATTTTGTAATAATGGCGCTTTTTACTACAAAGGAATACTCCCTTGAGAAAGCTATGCAAAAGATGGTCGACGACTGGGATGAGATCGTTTTCAATACGACAATATACAGAGACACGGGAGTCCCGATTCTTGCCGCTGTCGACGATATTCAAGCAACACTTGATGATCAAATTGTTAAAACACAGATGATGAGAGGATCGCCATTCATTAAGCCGTTCGAGGTTGAAATTAAGGCGTGGGAAGAGAGGTTACTGAAGATGCAAGAGACTATTGACGAATGGCTTAAAGTTCAAGCTCAGTGGCTGTATCTGGAGCCGATCTTCAGTTCCGAGGATATAATGCAGCAAATGCCAGAGGAGGGTAGAAAGTTCCAGATGGTTGATCGCAACTGGAAGGAGATTATGAAATCTGTTACGAAGGATCCGAAAGTATTAGCTGCAACTTCAATCAGTGGTTTGTATGAACGCCTTATGGATAGCAATGGTCTTCTGGATCAAATCAATAAAGGGCTGAATGCCTATCTAGAGAAAAAGAGACTGTTCTTTCCAAGGTAATTACTCCTTTTTATTTCTCTCAATTATGACTAGTTGAAAACCTTTTTCAGCTGTCTTTCTCGAAAGTATAAAATGGCGGCATAATGATCATAATGAAGGTGCGGACTGAAATATGCCAATCATGAAGTCTACTGATGATCAATTTTTATGACTGACACACTTCATTCGTCGATATTTGGGTGATATTATTTGTTAAGTTCATTATTATGCGAATGTTGGATGCTCTGAAGAGAATTATAATCGCTTTCCATAAGGTGTTAGATTTTCCAGTTACTTTTGCTTCTCTCAAAGAAATTTGTCTGTTGTGTACCTCTAAGAAATCGCTTGATTACAACTTACTGGACAAATCCTTTCTCAAAATGATCATGTCTGTTCGCCTGTTGCTTCATTCTAAGTAGTGGGATATTTAGATGGAAGGCCCCTTGAAAATCAGCTTTAAGGCTAAAGGGTGTCCCTTTATAAATATCTGAAACGAAGTGAAAATTAAGATATAGTTGGTGCTAATAAACCGTTCTTGTTTAGATTCTTCTTCCTTTCAAATGACGAGATGTTGGAGATTTTGTCAGAAACGAAGGACCCTTACAGAGTTCAGCCGCATCTAAAGAAATGTTTCGAGGGCATTGCAAAGCTGCAGTTTACTCCGTCATTGGACATCACCGCCATGTACAGTAGCGAAGGAGAGATGGTTACCCTATGCGAAACTATTTCTACCTCTTCCGCAAGAGGAGTTGTTGAAAGATGGCTGTTGCAAGTACAGGATATAATGATTGCTAGTATTAGAGAAATTGTTGGCAGATCAACGGAAGCATATCCCCAGACACCTAGGAAGGAATGGGTCAAAGAATGGCCCGGGCAGGTTGTATTATGCACGAGTCAGATATACTGGACGGCTGAAGTACACGAAGCTGTTAGAGGTGGCGCGCGTGGATTGAGAGATTATTATGAGAAACTGCAGCGGCAGTTGGAAGATATCGTTGAGCTAGTTCGTGGAAAGTTGTCTAAGCAAAACAGAGTAACTCTCGGAGCGCTTGTGGTAATAGATGTACATGCTCGAGATGTTGTCAATCAGATGGCAGAGCTTGGAGTCTCTTCTGAGAACGACTTCCAGTGGTTGAGCCAACTTCGATATTATTGGGAGGAAAGCAACTGCCTGGTCAGGATAACCAATGCGACAGTGAACTATGCTTACGAGTACCTTGGAAACTCTGGCCGCCTCGTGATAACGCCTTTGACTGATCGGTGCTACCGCACTCTTGTTGGAGCCTTCCACCTGAATTTAAATGGTGCCCCGGAAGGACCAGCCGGCACAGGAAAAACGGAAACAACAAAAGATCTGGCTAAGGCGTTAGCCATCCAATGCGTTGTTTTCAATTGTTCAGATGGTTTGGATTACTTGCAGATGGGAAAATTTTTCAAGGGTCTAGCAGCTTGTGGAGCGTGGGCCTGCTTCGACGAGTTTAATCGTATCGAACTCGAAGTGCTGTCTGTTGTTGCACAGCAGATTCTGTGTATTCAGAGAGCGGTTGCCGAGCACCTAGACGAGTTTGTGTTTGAGGGTACAAGATTGAAGTTAAATGCTAACTGCTACGTATGCATAACTATGAACCCTGGCTATGCTGGTCGCTCGGAGCTTCCCGACAATTTGAAAGTCCTATTTCGTACTGTGGCTATGATGGTGCCGGACTATGCGCTTATTGCTGAGATCAGCTTATATTCATATGGTTTTGTAGATGCTAGGAATCTAGCCGTGAAGATTGTGACAACCTATAAACTGTGTTCGGAGCAACTTTCATCACAGTTTCATTACGACTATGGTATGCGCGCTGTGAAGGCAGTCCTTGCTGCTGCCGGTAATCTCAAATTGAAATTCCCTGTTGAAAACGAGGATGTTTTGTTACTACGTTCAATTATGGATGTCAACAAGCCAAAATTTCTCTCACACGATATCCCACTATTTGAAGGAATCATATCAGACTTGTTCCCGGGTATAAAGCAGCCGAAAGCAGACTACAGTACATTTATGAGCATTGCGAATGATGTGTGTAAAAAGGCCAATTTACAGTCAACAGACTTCTTCCAGGAGAAACTCATACAAATGTACGAGATGATGATCGTACGACATGGCTTCATGTTGGTGGGTGAACCGTTTTCAGCTAAGACCAAAGTAATAGAGGTTCTAGCAGATTCCTTGACTCTGATGTGTGAACGAGGTTACGAAGAGGAGAAAGTCTGGTATCGGGTAATCAACCCAAAGTCGATAACAATGGGCCAGCTGTTTGGCCAGTTTGATCCAGTGTCACACGAATGGACTGACGGAGTTTGTGCCAACACTTTTAGAGAGTATGCTGCTGATCAAACTGAAACGAGAAAGTGGGTGGTTTTTGATGGGCCTATTGATGCATTGTGGATAGAAAATATGAACACTGTGTTGGATGACAACAAAAAGGTACTTACCGAATATTACTGCTATTTTGATAGAAAATAGTATCCTGAATTCTTTGGTAGTTTATTATTATTGTCAGTTGTTATTTAATAATGTGTTTGAAATAACACCATACAGTAAAAGAGAGCTATTTTTCGTGCAAGACCTTCATAAAGTAATGAAAATGAATAGACTACTCATTGTTTGTAAACAGTTGTCTGTACAGATTTGCAAAGAAATATCGCAACTCGAAGGGCAATAAAGAGAATATTCAATTTCTTTGATAATTTTGATTTAGTGCTTAAGAAAAAGTTTAGCTTCTTACGGAATGAATCAGACTTTGGTTCTCACTAGGAGACCAGTTTGAACGTGCCTTGAAGTCTGTCTTGCACACCGAGTATCGTTGTCTGATATGGCATTTGTGTCCTTATGAATATATTGGTAAACAAAGCATGTTGTCATTTGCTTGGCACTTAGATGGATTGCATGGACGTCTTCCTATCTGTTAAGTACGATCCAAAATATTTGTGACCTCTTGCAGCTACATACGAGAGGAAAAGTATTTTTTTAATTTTGATAAATTTCTGATATGATAGGTGCAATATCCATTAAGTTTGTCAACTGTTTTTTACCATTGCACTATTCTAGAATAAATATTTGTATGTAGTAATATACGTACAAAATTGCTAGCGCATGTGAAAAGCTAGATAATATTCGAAACTTAGTTCATATTTGAATGTTTTTTCATGTAAAGATATTTGCAAACAATAGAGAATGCTTCTTTCTTTTAGTTGTGCTTGATGAGTGGTGAAATAATTCAGCTTTCTGGATCGATGAGCTTGATCTTTGAAACAAATGATTTATCTCAAGCTTCGGTATGTACATCATTTGTCTACAGTTTCTTATCACATGTTCAAATGCAAAGTTCGCACAGTTTTTCCATACAACTAAAAATAATTCTTGCTAGAATTAATTTACTGATGCTATTTAGACTCTTCAAACTAGCAAATGATCGGTAATTTCCTGAATATTTGCTTGATTCTTATTTCATATTTGTGTCGATCATACCGTTAGCACCAAGTTGGTTAAATTTTTGTTTTTTTACAATTGATTCTCTAAATATTTTCTTTCCAGCCTGCTACTGTTAGCAGATGCGGTATGATATACTTGGAACCAGCCTCCCTTGGATGGGGTCCTCTGGTTGAATCATGGATCAACACTTTGCCGGAAGTAATCCAGAGTGAGCGGAAGTATATAACAGGACTCTTTCAGTGGGCTGTTCCTCCAAGCTTGCGATTCTTGCGAAAATGCTGCAAGGTATCAGTTTTACCCTATCTGAATCAATATGGAACGAATCTGAGGCATTATCGTTTGGCCGTTCTTATTTCTTGCTTAACTATGTTAAAACTACTCCTAGCACATAAAGCTGTATTCACCTCGACTCCCGTAGGTCGGTAAGTAAACGGCTGCGAAAATACATAGAGTGCCTCAACTCTTGGCTAGGTCACTAATGGCTATTGTGTTTTGTAGACAAAGAATGACCCGGTGTACTTGATAACTGCCATTATTACAACTTGATTAAGATGAGGAATTCATTATGAATTTCTTATCATGGAATAAATTGCTAACTATGCCAGTTGATAGAATTTACTGGCAACGATGATGGCAATGCTTGCTGTTCAATTTTAAGCTACATTGTGTTGATGAGTTAAATCAAAATGGCTTTCTTCCAATATTGGCTACTTATATATTGTGCGTTTGTTAGCCCAAATAAATAAATTCAAATGCCGTTTTCTGCACACCGTAGCACACACCATATAAGCTGCAACACTACAGTTTTGTGCTTTGTGAAAAATTGATAGACGAGTGGTGCATTATTACTCTTTCCATTTGTTTATAGGAATTTGTTCCGACATCAGACAGTAATCTGGTGACTTCACTCATGACACTGTTGGAAATTCTCATGAAGGATATACACGAAAATGATCACAGATATGTAAAATCATGGCTTGCTGTAAGTTAGTTGCCTATACTTTCTCAATCATGCTTAGGATATTCTTTGAAACTAGAGTCTTATCGCGGAAGTCTTAACTTATTCTATGTTTACTTTACAGATACAGCAACTGCCTCGTAGCATAACAGTTTTTTCATCTGATTTTCAGTCGTGTTTCCAGTTCTCCCTCGTCTGGACGATAGGCGCAACCTGTGATGGAGCAAGTCGTATAAAGTTTGATAGTTTTGTTAAAGATCTCTTCACTGGAAAGGACGAAGCACATCCAATCCCGAGCGTAGTTGGGAAAATCGAGCACGCAATGCCCACAGAACATACCGTCTACGACTTCATGTTCGAGGTTTTCTTGTAGAACTTATATCTTGCTCATGTATAGTTCTGATTGGCTCTTTCTACTTAGCTGTTAGTGCAATATCGATAGATTCAAATATCACTTTATTTTGAATTAGTTGAATATCATCATTTTATTGATTTAGGATGAAGCCTCCTACAGAATTGAGAAGTATTCTCTCACTGATAAAATCATAAGTTAGTTGGCACTAAGTTAGTGAACAATCCTTTGATATCTGATAGTCTATACCAGGGGTATCAAACTCGTTTTCACCGAGGGCCATATCAGCAGTATGATTGGCCTCAAAGGGCCAGGTGAATTGAAGCTATACTTTATTATTTTGCTAGATAACTGCTTCTATATATATTAAGTATTCACGTCAGTGACACAATCATAATCACACACAAGCTCTCGCGGGCCACATTAAATGACCAGGTGGGCCACACTTGGCCCGCGAGCCTTGAGTTTGACACATGTGGTCTATACGATGCCATCCGCCAACAATGATGGTTTGGGTAATTGGTATTGATCAGCCAGCAGACCAACTTCGTGGAGAGTTGATTAATTCTGTATACTTTCTATTTTTTGTGGATGCTTTCTTTCTTTATACATTGTATAATAGCGTCTCCCGTTTTTCTTGTCTTGATTCTTTGCTTTCTCTCAGCGAAAGGGAAGAGGAAGTTGGCATCTTTGGACTAGAACTATCCACGATACATCATTGCCTAAAGGGAAGAAAGCAAGTGAAATAATCGTGCCTACAATGGACACGGCTCGCTATTCTCATCTAATGGAGCTGATGATTCTTAACAATAAACCGACGTTGTTCGTTGGACCAACAGGAACCGGTAAAAGTGTATACATCAAAGAGAAACTGATGAACGGATTGCCTGCCGATGAGTACCTACCTATGTTTGTAAATTTTTCCGCACAAACAACAGCTAATCAAACACAGGTGTGTGAATTAATACACTACCAACTGTTTTAAAACAGCAAGGGGAACGTTTCTATTTCTAATGAGCTCAATTGATTTTACTTATTTATTTCTGAAGTAATCAACAGTTCGACTTTTTGTCCAGGTATTAATGCCTAGTTATATAGGTTGTTAAGAACTGTTGCTTTCATCATTACTATTACCAAGCTTGGCTTTAGATTTTTGGTTGCGTTTTGTTTGGCTCTGCTTTATATTATGCTAGTTTCTTAAATGTTCTGTACAAGCATACCAATTATACACTGCCAAGTTTTTGTGACAGAGGTTTATTATATTTATTATTTGTTGATGTTCGATGAGAAGTTTCAAGTAAAATTAAATATTGGTCTTACAGTCATGGAGCATTAGATTTTTCCATATAGTTAGTAAAGCTTTAAGAATCTTGTAAAATCTAGTAGCGTTGTTCTGTAGTTTTGCCAATCGGCTCATCTTCTAGACAATTGTTCAACAACCTATAGAGGAAGGAACAGGGATTAAACTCAAATTTGCCTGAACTCTTAGAGTAAAAGTCCATGGTTAGTTTGAAAGGCTAGAAAATGGGTGAATAAAGCAATGATAAGTTGACATGTCTTCTTCTTTATCAACAAATATCTTTTGAAGGATCTTATAATGGCGAAGCTGGATAAAAGACGAAAAGGAGTGTATGGTCCACCTGTTGGGAAAAAGTAAGTGACATTTGAACGAATCAGTTTATGCTTGGCTTATTTTATTCTTGGAAGGACGTGGAAGAACTGTCGCTGCAGTCAGTATACAGACCTTCTTTTAATTATTTTTGGGGTAGCTTTTGCCTTGAACATTCATTGTATTTGGATGTCTGCTTATTTGACTTATATTCTTGAACATTCTCGCTAAATCAATGCACTATCTTCTTCTTCTTCTTCTTCTTCCTCTTCTGGCTTTACCGCCAATTATGTTAAGTCACCCGTGCGAATCACTCTTCACAACATCTTCCTGTCACTCCCCTTCTGCTCTATCCGCTCCATCACTTCCACATCATTCCTTATGTAATCACTGAATATCCTTGATATTGCTCTCACTATCTGATAGCATTATTTGGCAGATTATTCATATAGGCAAAATATTGTTGTATTCCATTACTATAATCCTTTTTATTATTGTTTTATGGCTTCTTCTTGTATTCAAACCGCTGGTTAGCGTTGCCGATAGTGTCCACCGGTTTTGCCAGAATAGATAAATCTACCATTACTAACCCATAGCTGATGGTGAGTGAGAATTCTTGGGTGATGAAGTTGAATAGACATCTTACAATTGAGATTTTTCCTTCAGGTTCATTGTGTTTGTTGATGACGTCAACATGCCTGCTAGAGAAAAGTATGGTGCACAGCCGCCAATTGAACTTCTCAGGCAGTTTTTGGACCATGGAATATGGTAAGTCTAAGAATTCACTTATTATGGCTAAAATACTCAGATCTAAATAAAGTTAAGTACGCTTGCGTCCAACAGTTTTGCTGCTGACACATGAAGAGGTGATAGCAGATAAGACTCTGTAATGGTGCATTGTTGTACAGTAACATCACATACTGTCACAGTATATGGAATGTAGAAATTGCAGTAATTCGCAAAAAGTACATATATTTTTGTCTCACCATATAATATACACATGATTGTAACTGTTTTTGGAGTATAGGACGCCTATTTTGTATTGATTTGAAAATCAGGTTTGAGTAACCGTTCAGCACCAGATTTTATTCACTTGCGTCCATACCATGTATATGATAATAGTAAATGTATATAGGGTTGGTCCAAGCACGATCCGTATGTTAAGGGAAACGTCCTCCTCTCCATACTTATAATTGTAGAAGAAATAAGGAATAAATTAACTGAGAGCCTCCTTTTTTCAATTTTTCAACCTATTTCTTCTCGGTAGGATTCATATTCTAAACTTTGGAACATGTACAGTCTCATTTCACCTCCGTTCACTTCGCAGCTTCTCATCATAAATTTGGTCCCATTTAGGTATGATAAGAAAGACACCTCTCGACTCACATTACTTGGTCTTCAGTTGATATGCGCTATGGGGCCGCCAGGTGGTGGTAGGAATCCCGTCACGTCACGATTCTTACGCCACTTCAATATAATGACTATAACAAAGTTCAGTGATGATACCATGGTGAAAATATTTGGCTCAATAATATCACATTGCTTCAGGGTATGTCTGACAATCCAAAACGTTTTCTACGAATTTTTTGCTTTCGTTGTGAGTATATAGAGTGACTAGTGAACCAGCTACTAGCTCCATATGAGCCTGCGTTTTTGAGCATTCTACACGAATGGACAGGAGTACAGAAAACTATCTTTATGAATCTGTAGAATTGCCTACGAAGTGAACTGTCTTTTAACTTCGATGTTTTATCCTTAGAGTAACCTTAAATATCAAATAGATCTTTCAAGCAGAAATCTTGAAAATAAATATTATAGCAATCTTGATCTCCTTATCTATATTTTCAGTTTTGTCATAGTTCGTTGATATATATAATGAACTTTTTCGGAAACATATTTCATATCTTATTCGGATTGTGAAAACAAAGCTATATCTAAATTGCTAGAAATCAACATATCGATATATAATTTATTTGCAATGTAGGAAAATGGCTTCCCTAGTGAATCTTTCAGCATTGGAAGTCACATTGTAGCTGCAACACTAGAGGTAATATCGTAAATTTTCGTTTCAACTGCATCATCGGTTGTCATTTGTCCACGTTCCTATTATATTCAGAGCTGAAGAAGCACTGATTTATACTAGAAAGACTTTTCTCTTTTTAATCTCCTGACTTGGTGCTTGACTGGGGCAATGGAATGTTTTACAGGCACAACGTAGATAGTGAGAATTTATAAGATTCGCAAACAGAAAACTGTACACAATTATTGGAAGTTTGTATGCTTGTATACGGTCCATCGTACTGAATTCCATTTTTATATTTTAGGCTGGCAGGGTTCAACTGTATTTATTTTCTGTTCTCTTTTTTCGAGCATTGTTATTCAGCTTATATCATATTGTTATTTTCACAGATATACAAAAAGGCCATCGAAAACTTGTTGCCAACCCCATTGAAGTCACACTACACGTTCAACCTTCGAGACTTTGCCCGTGTTATCAACGGCGTATTGCTAGTCAAGCCGGCCTCTCTTGGAGATAAAAAGACTTTAAAGAGGCTATGGGTTCATGAAGTTTACCGTGTGTTTTATGATCGTCTGGTCGATGACGATGACAGGAAATGGCTGCACAGGTATGCTCTGTCCAATGTTCATTTTGCTCACTTATGGTTTAGCCACTTGAATTCCAGAAGACATTTCCTGTTCATTTAAAGTGTACAATGTTGTATGGTATTTAGCGTGAAGACATGTAGCTTGAAAAGAAATTTTTCTAGGCTTTATCATATAACTCAACTCGAAATTCATATCATTTCACAATCATCATTTTGAACTCATAACTGTTTCCGTAAAAAGCATGCAGTTAAAGATAATAGTAATTATTTGAAACTACTAACACCCTATGAAATTTCTTGTGTAAAACACGCAGCAGGTAACGAGTAGGTTCAAACAACGGGAAAATGTTGATTTGTTGAAAAATGTTGTAGCATAAATGCAGTGTATTTCCCTACAAAAGGGCATCATATGCTATCATATTATGTCGTATAGAAATTCATTGGTAGTACAACGTTACAGTGTTATCTTGCATTTAGTAAATAATAAGGCAGTCTCGTGATTTTTTCAGTGAGAAAACTGATTTTTTTTTGAGAGAAATTTGCACATGCGCTGTCTGTTAATCGTTGATATTTCTGCCTCTATAGCAATATCATCTCCGGTGTAAAGGAACATTTCAAAGAAGAATTTGGCATGCTTTTTTCACATTTGGCAACAAACTCAAGCAGGGTATAGTGATTTAAAATTTCATCTTTATTCTTATATATATATCACTTTTTTTAAATGGTTCAGTCTGATATTAGAATTTTCACGAGGCATCCGAGGATGTAATAATCATTTGCAAAGGAAACGTACCAAGCTTTCTTTAACGTGCAGTTCTACTCAAATTATGCAGTTTTAGAAACTTTCTACACAGTTCTAAAGGAAATCTTTGCATATCATATTAAATTGCCATAGAGACAGGTTCCATTTCAAATCATGTGCCGCATTTTCACCCAAGCATGGCACCAAGTCATGCATGTCTGTGCCAATCTGCACACGCGTGCGAGGTGCATTTTATGAACTTTTGCGAGCAAGGAATTATTCATTCGGCACACACTGTCCGCCAGAATAATGTGCAGCTCTAAGTTTTCTTAGTAGAAATTCTGAAAAATATCACAGTTCTAACTGGTATTACGAAATTTTCTATCTGCAATACTAGTTATGATGAAGTTGTTTGTTCAGCCGTTAATGTTAGTAGGCCAATGAAGTTTAATGGAATTCAAGTGTAAGAAGTTACTCAAAAACTCACTGTTGAATTCTGCAATGTTGGAAGCAAGTCATATGATACTTGGGATTATAATCTTTAATTTTAAGTCATTAATGTTTTGGTTTTCTAGCCAACTGAAGATGATATGCGCAGTCTAATGTTTGGTGATTACCTGAATCCTGATGCGGTATGTCATAGAGTTTCTTCTTTCACTCTATTGTACTGAGTATGCTTTTTCCTTCTTATATCTTTATGCCAACAACTGGCTATTTTCTTAGAAAATAGTTGACTGAAGATCATATAAGTTGCGTGATTCTGGTTCTCAGCCATTTTGGTTAATTATCTTGTCGGTCCTATCTGAACCAGAGTAGAATATGGCGACATAAATCTCTTTGTTTCATGTATCTATCTCAGATGGGTGAAGATCGCCTATATATGGAAGTAACATCAATGGATGAATTGTACACTATAGTTGAGCAGTGCCTTGAAGAATACAATCAGACTCATAAAACACAAATGAATCTTGTGATTTTCAGGTAAGAGTGTAATAGCACTTTCTGTTTTATTTTTATGATATGTTCCAGGCGTATCAGTCTGTGAGACCACACGATCTATTTCATTGATGAATTCTATTATCAAATGCTAAGACATAAAAGGCAGAAAATAGCTCTACTATACTGTTACCTTTATGATCATTGTAACTTATGGTGTCCCCTTACTGAGTATGTACGTGGACCGAGAGTACAGACGCTGGAAAGAAATCTTAAAAAATCTACGCCTGATCAATGAGCAGAATATTTTTCTAGTCGACCATTTTCCTATGTTCTGTGTCTAAGTACATTGATATTCATCGTAGTGCATGTGATATAGTCACATGACTTCAACTGTCGGTAGGCATTACTTGAATATGAGGGAGGTGGTTGTGCTTTATTTTACATGCTGCAAGCCCCTTTGAAGTATAGACATCAAAATGGTTACTGGTCATTGAAACGCAACTTCTTTTTTTATCTCATTTGGTTGATATGCTTTACGGTGTTCACTTTTAGATATGTCCTGGAGCATTTGTCTCGCATCAGCAGAATATTAAAACAATCAGGTGGCAATGCTCTGTTGGTTGGCATGGGTGGCAGCGGAAGGCAATCGTTATGCCGTCTTGCAGCGGCCATAGCCAGTTTCCATGTATTCCAACCTGAGATATCAAAAAGCTATGGAATGGTGGAATGGAGAGAAGACTTGAAGGTAATCAATGTAGAGAGACTACCAGATAAGAGTTAACAGTAATATTATTCAATAGTTTAATGTGTTTTGAATTGAAGTTGTGATATAACGTAAAGAAGCCTAAAGGAAAAAAACACAAATAAACCCCTGAAGAAATGCAACGTAGCAAGATAAGTATAATATGTTTCCTCCCTGATTTGGATAAACTCTCTAGGCCAAACACCATAAACATAATTTCTTTCCACAGATTGATGCTACAATGACTAAGTATTCAACTTGCACAGGAGTTTATTTAAACACTTCTCTGCTGTACTATTTTCACCATCATAATACTATGCTGTCGCTCTTTCATAAAGCTAGCCATGTAAAATAGTGCTCACTTTATGAGTGCTATATGATTTAGCAAAACTACCATTTTAGGCTTATTTCTAAGGCCAGTGGCTAATTTCATTCAAAACAAATTTTATAAATTTTCGGATTTTTTCTTATTTATCTCAAATTGTAAGC
This sequence comes from Mastigias papua, assembly GCA_964019165.1. Taxonomy (NCBI): domain Eukaryota; kingdom Metazoa; phylum Cnidaria; class Scyphozoa; order Rhizostomeae; family Mastigiidae; genus Mastigias; species Mastigias papua. The sequence continues at coordinate 19,969,126 of OZ025267.1, forward strand.
TGGATACGACGCAGCCCAATCAACTTGCTGCATATCAACTGTCTACGTCGATTGCATCTCTCGGTTTGCCTATCCATTTGATTATATTAAATGCTTCTTTTAGTATATAATCTAAGCGTTAAATCGTCTTTGGCTCATTTTCTAGACGCTTTTGAAGTCAGCCGGTGCCCAAGGCAAGCAAACTGTCTTCCTACTAACAGATACGCAGATAAAAGAGGAATCTTTTCTTGAAGATGTCGACAGTTTGCTTAACACTGGAGAAGTTGCCAACCTCTTTGCCGTTGATGAAAAGGCTGAAATCAATGAGGTATGCTCACTGTTTTAGTCTTCATATAATACCCTAAAATATGAAAGACATATTTTGCTTTTTGCAGTGCAGTAATTCCTTTTATGTTTTGAAAGTTCAATGATAATGATGATGATAAAAGCACGTATATTGCGCCATATTTCCACAGGACTTATAGGCGCAATATACAATTTTTAATAAAATGTGCAGGTGGAGGGATTTTCATGAATATCAAGAGGCAGTAGCACACAAGACTCTATTTGAGTTATGAATGTGCCGTTGCTGAAATCTTGAATGGTTTTTGTGGTCTATGAAAGGTTTTGGAAGCAAATACTTTGCGTTTTATTGCGTTCGATTTCACACAGAGAATGAAAAATAAGACAAACGATTGGATATTTTGTTCATATGATTGTCTTTATTTGCAAATTATTGAATCCAAGCAAATGTTTCAATTCTTGATTATCTAGCAATGGTATTATTTCAATACACCATTTTTCCTTTTTCTAGGCTGTTAGGCCTTTGGCACAAGCAAATGATAAGAATGCGGACTTCTCTCCCCTTGCATTGTTTACATTCTTCGTTAATCGCTGTAAAGACAATTTGCATATAATGCTGTGTATGAGCCCAATCGGAGATGCATTTAGAAACAGACTCAGGCAGTTCCCATCGCTTATCAACTGCTGCACTATCGACTGGTTTCAAGTAAGTGAGAGAATTTCTAGTATGAATGATCTTAGAAAAATTGAGATTCATCGTTGTAAGATAGAAACAAAATCATCATAGCTTACTCTGCTTGGTTTGATCAATAGTGGATTCTTGAGTAGCAGCTAACCTACCTTATATAAGGAATCAATGATATTATATTGAAAATCAAATGAACCATGGTTTTTAAAGCTGATTTGAGACTTGTCATGTGCGTGTGGTTTCTACTGAAGAGATAAGGAAATTGTTTTTCTTTTTCATTTAGCCATGGCCCGAAGATGCCTTGTCAATGGTGGCAAACAAGTTCTTGGAAAATGTCGAAATGTCAGACAACGAGCGAAAGAACATCGTCCCAATTTGCAAAAGCTTTCATACGTCAGCCATTACATATTCGGAGAGGTAACCCTTTAACGTGGACCTTTGATTGAAAACTGATTCCCCACAGGAAGATTCCACCTATTTGTGTTTCTTGATTCATTCACTGCAATTTGGTCCTACCTGTTTTGTGTTATCTTCCACCAGATTTAGCGAGGAGCTTGGTCGTCACAACTACGTTACACCAACTTCATATCTTGAACTTATTTCCTCATTCAAAACACTACTGTATCAAAAGCAGACAGAGGTGTGTAGCATTTCATTTTTGCTGCCCTTATGTATCTAAACTGGAATCTAGCCTCGCAGTTATTTTTATAGATTCTTTAACCGTATTAATTTTTATCATTTGGAAGAAAAACGAAATTGATATTGAGGACATAAAGGGTGGATTTCTAGATTTTTGTCTCCTCAATCTTTTCATTTATATGTAAATTTCTGCAGATTTCCATTTTCATTCCTCCTTCATTTTCATTTCCATTTCATTTGATTTTGTTTCGAGTTCATTCTCGGTTTAGTTGATTGTCGTTCAAATAGTTTAAGTTACATTACTCAACTGTAACTTTTTTGTTTGACTTTAGACATACGATTTTAGTGGTTGATATAGATATTTGATTTTGGTATAGATATGAGAGATATGATGCCATAATTAGTAGATGTGAGAAATGTAACTGTAGTGGCAGGCACATGAGAGGAGATTTAGATTGTGGAAATATGATGTGCGACTATGAGTGATAGGTTTAGAAGATGTGGTTTAGGACGAAATGTGAGGCTAATGGCGGCACGAGAGATGAACATTTGATGGTGTACGTGGGATATGTGAACTAATAGGTGGTAGCTGTTTAAGATGAGGTGTGAATAGCGGAGAAAACAAGTTTCAGCTAGCTATCAGATATGAAACTTGTGGTGTAGAAAGTAGGTAGGAATAATATACTTCAGGTGGTAGGGATAGAAGATTAGCTTATGTGGCAGGTAGGAAATGTAATTTGGATGGTAATACTGAGGGTGTGATTTATAAGGTTTCCTGTTTGACCGTAGAAGTATGTTTCTTGATAGCTTGTTGGAGAGAAAAACAGAGAAAAAGCTTCATTACAAGTAGTTTAGTATTTCGAAACAGTTTTGCATGCAAAGAATTTCTTTAGCATTTTATTTCATATCAAGCAATGGTTTTAAAATAGGTGTTGAAAAATAAGAGAAGATATGAGGTTGGGTTGGAAAAGCTTGCATTTGCTGCATCACAGGTAAATCTGCTTTATTTTTTGATTTTGTCGAGTACCGTCCGTGATGACATCATCTTAGCCTAAAAAGTACTACATACTTTGATAACAAGCCTTGTACATAGTGAAGGAACTGCTGTGGAAGAGTTTCTCATTTATGCAATACTACAGTGATATAGTTTCAGTAACCCTAAACCAGTCTCATTCTACGTTTGCGCATTTAAGCGTAGTTGAAACTGGCCTGGATCAACCTTCCCAATACTTTCACTGAGAATCTTCTTTAGCTACGACAAAAAGTAATTGTCTATATTCACTCTCTGATGTCAAAAGCACCAACACAAGATTCCCTTTCCAAACTATCAGTTTTTTGTACTTGATATTTTTGTGGGGCTCTTATTAAGTTGTTGTAGGGGATCTCGGTGCTAGTCTAATTGGTAAAGTGTAACTTGATGTGTACTTCACATGATTAGGTCGCCGATATGCAAGTTGAGCTGGAAGAGTTGCAGCCGAAGCTTGTTGTTGCCTCAGATGAAAATGAGAAAATGATGACTGTAAGCAAAACAATACACTTTTAATCCTGTTCATTAACTTTTGTTTCCATCTAGCTGATGTTATTTCATTTTTACAGTGTTGTTGTATGTTGTAGTCGATCTCAATCTGTTCCATTTGAATGCTACTATTCTTGATTAGATCTTTATTATTTATTAGTTCTAGAAATTCTTTATTAGTTCTTTGTTACTTAGTTATTTATCAGTATTCTTTAGTAAGCTAGAAAACCCTGTAATCTTATTGCTGTTTATTCATTAGGTAATCGAAAAAGAGTCTACTGTAGCTGAGGCTCAGAGAGAGGTTGTATACGCAGATGAGGCTGTGGCAAATGAACAGGCAAAAGAGGCCCAATCATTAAAAGACGAGTGCGAAGCTGACCTAGCGGAGGCTATTCCAGCACTGGAGGCAGCATTAGCTGCATTGGATACACTGAAAGTATGTTATTGGACTCTATTTCTATTGCGAACATTTAACAGGAATGCTGTTGTATGGGTCAAATTAACAATTATTTTGTTGTTACACAGTGTCAGGGGGTATATGTGGGGTAGAGGTTCGTATGATATCGTATTTATCACCTTCATTCATCTAAGTACATTAATATAGCATCAATGAGATTTCATTTAATCTCTTCAATTCTAGCCTGCAGATATCACAATTGTTAAGGCAATGAAGAACCCTCCGTCTGGTGTGAAACTTGTCATGGCAGCCGTTTGTGTTATGAGAGACATTAAGCCAGATAAGGTCAACGACCCAAGTGGATCTGGCCAGAAAATCTTAGATTTTTGGGGACCATCCAAGAAACTGCTTGGTGATATGAATTTCTTGAATTCCTTGAAAGAATACGACAAGGATAATATTGCAGTGAGTATTTTTATTTTTCAATGGTCATCCTTTCAGATAGATAAGATTGAAAACCTTCTAGGGTGCTGGGCGAGGTACACCCTATGGAGCGTTTTGCTTATGAGTCTATCAAAAAAGCAATTTCCAGCCGTCAAACAAACCAGTTTAATATATTTATTTATATATTTCTTAGTCAGACATTGCACGTCATGACATTAAAGTTTTTCTAAATTCGATATAATTGTATATTCATTCATTTCTCATTCCCAATGTAGCCCCATATAATGAAGAAAATACGAGCTGACTATTGCAGCAATCCTGAATTTGATCCAACGAAAGTAAGAACAGCATCATCTGCAGCCGAAGGCCTGTGCAAATGGGTTCAATCCATGGAGATATATGATCGAGTAGCTAAGGTAAATCTCTTGCAATGATTGGTGAATTTCGTATCTATCATAACTGTGGTCATGTATAGCTTCTTCATATTCCGTAATAACATCTGTCTGTTTTGCTTTTGAGATTGGATGAAAATAAATAAAAAATATATGAATGAATATATATATATATATATATATATATATATATATATATATATATATATATATATATATATATATATATATATATATATATATATATATATATATATATATATATATATATTGATATATTTATAATATTCGTATATCATATTTATATGTTTATGTAACAAAAGCTATATATATTTTATATAGTTGTAGTTGTTTATAATTATTCCTATTTTTTGCGAGGAGTAGAACCTAAGTTTCCTGAAGTTGGTAAATATATTATGGCACTTCTTGTAGTATGTGAACCTCACTTTTCGGACAGTTTTGATCGATAGAGCCACATATTTTAACTATATAAAGTTATGTTCCACTGCAATCATTGAATCGTGTGGTATATTTTTATTCACTCTCAAGCACGTAGCACCGAAGAAGGCAAAGCTCGCTGAAGCCGAGAGCTCTCTCAATAAGACCATCAATGTTTTAAATGCAAAAAGAGCTGAGTTGAAGGAAGTTGAAGACAGAGTTGAATCACTTAAAAAGCAATTTGCAGAAATGACTGAGAAGAAGAAACAGCTTGAATTCCAGGTCTGCTCATTTCAATTTTAGCGAATTGCCGATACCTTGAAAACCTGCACGCATTTATAGACAATTTTTTCTATGTTCCTAGTTGGTCTAATTTTGAGTTGCGTTTAGTGAATTTTAAAGGAGATTTATCACCTATAGCTGCTATATCACAGGAGATCTTTAAGGAATTTTCACTGTTGGGGAATTAGCGCACAGGGGCGTCGCAATCGGGGGTGTACAGAATTCGCTACAGAATTCTGCTGCCGATTTTTCTACCTCGCTTTGATGTAGTGCCAGAGATTTAAACAGACATTGGTTGACTATTGAGACAACGGAAGCAGAAAATGATTTGATCCATGACCAGTTTACAGAGGCCATTTGAAATTAACTTTTAAATGATTTTAAATAAAAGGACTCTCTCTAGCGAGGAATTAGTAGGGAAATTCAAGAGCCCGTTGGGGAATTTTCCCACTAGTTTGTTAGCTAAAAGATCCCCTGCTATACAATGGCTATTTTGCAAAAGAGAAAGTAGGATTTGTGCACATGTAATTTGGTTTTCTGTCTCTTTCTTTCTTTCTATGTCTTTTGATTCTGGCCAGAGGGTTGTCCTAGCTGCTAGTAACGTCTAAAGATTGTGTGATTTGTAGGTCGATTTGTGTGCGAAGAAACTTGAGCGAGCAGAAAAGCTCATTGGAGGTCTTGGTGGCGAGAAGGAAAGATGGTCGCAGGCTGCAGCATCGCTTCAGCAATTGTTTTACAATTTAACAGGCGATGTTTTAATATCATCAGGGGTTATTGCATACTTGGGTGCATTTACTGCAGGATTTCGTCAAAGATGCTGCGAAGAATGGACCAAAATGTGTACCGTAAGTCTATTGCCCAATCATCAGTTCATTACTTTTTTGCAGTATTGTCTAAACCTGAGCAGAAGTCTGGCCGTTTATAGCACCAACTGCTTACCTATACGCTATACAAAATGGTGCTGCTGCAAAGTCTCGGTCAGGGATCATAATGTCAGGGTGACTAGCAAAACAATAGGTGCCACTTCATGGCGTGGCAGAGAAGGAATGCTATCAACAACAAATGAACGAAGGACCGTACTGATGCGATAACAGAGGCTCTAGGTGGTGATCGTCACTTTGCCACCTGGGCAAACCACGCTTGGTGTTACATCCGCTATAAAACTGCTGCATAGGGTGGATAATTGCTACCTTTTAACCTCGTATATTCATTTATCATCTGTAATCTTGTTGGGTTTAGTATTTGAAATTTTGAAATTGTTTAACCAATGATGCGTGATGATTTGTGGGCTTCAGTACCCACGCATACTTGTCAGTTTTATCGTATCAACTATATTACCAGATCACTATTGAGAACAATGAGGCACGTGCAGTTTCATTTCTTGAGTCTATGAGTACTCGGATTAATGAATTTAAATTAATTCTAAGTTTTAATGTAGAGTTTATTGCCTGGTGTTGGTTTATAATCATATCTATCATATATTGTTACTTACAGGATGTCAACATCTCTTGCTCAAATGAATTTAGTCTAAGTAAGAGCCTCGGCGAGCCTATCAAGATTAGAGCATGGAATATCGCTGGCCTGCCCACTGACAGTTTCTCGGTTGACAATGGTGTTATTGTGACTAACTCAAGAAGATGGTTTGTTGCAACTTCTTCAGATATACTAGAGATTACAAACAAACGTTAATGATTGTTGAAGAGAGAGGAAGTTGTGTTAAGCTAAGATGGTGGATATTGAATAAGAGTGTCAAGTGCTATATGCTTTGCAGAAAATCCCATTCCCAAATTGTACATAAATAGCTGAAAAGAGTTTCGCTTATACACCAAAAAATTGAAATTTATTTTTAAATAATTTTTTTTTATTATTTTAAACTATTCATTATTTTTAAAGTTAAAAGCCTACTTCTCATACGATCTGAATTCCCCTATCACCGTTATGGGATATTTATTCTACAGTACAGATGATTATCTTGAAGTATGACGATGCATTTGTTTGAGACAATTGTGCGACAGAAGATTTCATATCTATTGGCCGCACATCTTATTTGTAGTAGCATTTATTCAAAATTGTCTTTTCGTGAAGTATGTTTGTTTACTAGCTTTGTTCTGCACATAATTTAGGCCTTTGATGATTGATCCACAAGGACAGGCCAATAAATGGGTGAAGAACTCGGAAAAAGATAACCAGCTGAGTGTAAGAATTAAATTCATGTATTGTGATATTTTACATGAATCTTGGGTTTTGTTTGTGATAGCAGAATATTGCACCAGCCTGTACAGAAGAATATTTGCAAATTGATGAGGCCACATTTGTTCTCTGGAAATCTTCGTCGCATCTGATAATATACACTCAGAGAATTCTAAAACGACTGCTACAAATCTTAAACTTTCCACAGATGCAGAAGATTCTTCGATAGTGGATGATAATTCTGATTTAATATAACATAACATAACGTAACATAACATAACATAGCAAAACATAACAAAACATAACATAACTACATTCTGTTTAGGCCATAGGCCTATTACAGTTCCAAATAATAATTCTGAATAATATACATTGATTTATGCATAAATATGCATTAAATATCTTGAGGAATCCCGGTTACATGGATATTCGTATGGATTTCGTAAAATGACAGCAAGAGCAGTCATAATGGATACTTTTTCTGCCAGGTTGTTGTAAAACTGCCTTTCACATATTTTGTATTTGGTAGTTCTTATTATTTGACAATGTTTCTTCAGGTCATTAAATTTTCTGATGCCGACTATGTCCGTACTCTGGAGAATAGTATCCAGCTGGGAACACCAGTGCTACTCGAAAATGTTGGCGAAGACTTAGATCCAACGCTAGAGCCATTGCTGCTGAAACAGACTTTCAAACAAGGTTTGTTCTTCTATATCCAGGACTAACCTGCATGGGAAATGTTGCTTGTTTTATCTCATTTTCTGTATCAAGTAGATTTATGCCATCATACCTTGTTTTCGAACCATCTAGCCTTTAAGGCTGTTAAAGGACATTTGAAGCCATAAAGCTCATCTTTCCTGTTCTTTTTCTTTCATGTTTGCACCTTCATATATTTGAATACCTATTTGAATTATAAGCTCAATAGGACTCGAACCAGCTTCGAATAATGTGCTGTCTTAAAACAAAAAACGTGTATTGAATTTACTTTTAGGCGGAGTAATGTGTATCCGTCTTGGAGAGAACGTCATTGAATATTCCAATGACTTCAAACTGTACATTACGACAAAGCTACGCAATCCTCATTATCTACCCGAAATAGCAACGAAGGTTACATTGGTTAATTTTATGATAACCCCAGAAGGATTGGAAGATCAGTTACTTGGGATTGTTGTTGCAAAAGAGAGGTATGGTATATACGCTTTGGTACATTGTCATCATGATTACATACGAGACTGTATCGTCGAATAACCAATTACTGTTATATATTTGTATGAGTCATATATTACCATTGTGTTTATTTATGCATATTCATATACATATGCACATTTGTAGTATTATTATTATATCAGTCTCGCTGTCGGTGAACATTTGATGCTTTCTATTGGAAATCACACACCAGTGACTATATATTCATTATGAGTTAATGCAAAGAGTCTATATCTCTGCAAAGTTAGCAGCTGAAGTTTTCATGATCCTCTTCTCACAGACCAGAATTGGAAGAAGAGAGGCAAGCCCTGATTGTCCAAAGTGCATCAAACAAAAAGCAACTTAAAGAGATAGAGGATAAGATTCTTGAAACTCTCTCAAGCTCTGAGGGGAACATATTGGAGGATGAATCGGCTATAAAGATTCTTGATTCATCCAAGGTATCTTGAATGTCTCTTTGAAGAAATTAATACTTATTGAAATATTCCCATAGATTTCCTCTAAGAAGGTCATTTGGGCTCATTTCACGGCTGTCCACAAACTAGCATTCATCCTCATGGACGTCAGTATTATGGGTGGCCTGGATGGCCCGCCCAGAGTATTTTACTGGTGGATTCACTTGTTAATTTTTGGCATGATGGTTTGCAAGAGCTTGATGGACTGATAGTTTTAATGCTTTAGTCTGCAAATTTCAGTACATTGCAAACGATGCATTGGGCATCTTTCATCTAAAGGTGGCTCATTGTTTTAAATTTTTCGTAGATATTATCAGATGAGATCAACAAAAAACAGAAGGTAAGCACAAGGCATTTACTAGTCAGCTGTTTCTACCCTGAGTTCACTCTGGATTTGTTCAAATCCAAACGCGGCAGAATTCAATAACTATTAAGAACTTCCATGTTGACTAGCATGAAAGACATTGGTACTTTTCAGAATCAAGGAGATGGGAGACCAGTTATTAGTTTGCTTAAATAATGCTGGCATTAGGCATACGAGAGTATGTCCGGTTATAGAGCTACTTACTAGAGTTCTGCTTATTAAATCTGCTTACTAGAGTTTCACTCTATGTCCACAATCTGTAGCATTCTTATAGTATAGCTCCTTACTGCAAAGAGATTCGCGAAAAACCAAAGAATTTCGCATACTTTTTAATAAGAGAGTTAGCGAAGAGCCTTGATATTTTATGTTTCCTTTCTGCATGCAGGTAGCGGAAGAAACAGAGAAGAAGATCAACCAATCTCGTCTTGGCTATCGACCAATTGCAGCCCATTCGTCTATACTGTTCTTCTCAATAACAGATCTACCAAATATCGATCCAATGTATCAATATTCACTTACTTGGTTCGTCAACCTCTTTATATCGTCCATACATGACAGGTAGGCGCAGTCTACTCTAAGATAAAGTGTATGCTATATAGATTGTATGTAGGTTATTGATAAATGGAAAAATAGCAATCTGGTTCTGTATGAAGTTTCTTTACTTTCAATCGAACTCAGGCTTCCACACTTGTTTACTAATTCAACTTAACGAGCTGTGTTCAATATTTCAACATCTCTTGTCTCATTTTAGCAATAAATCGAAGATTTTGGACAGGAGGGTGCGATACCTTACCGACCACTTCACGTACAACTTGTACTGCAATGTGTGCAGATCGCTGTTTGAAAAAGACAAGCTACTCTTCTCACTTGTGCTCTGTTCAAATATTCTCTTGTAAGTTCATCTAGCGTTTATTAATTTTATTGACGCAAAAAACAATGTGCGTGCGCGCGCGCGCGTGTGTGTGTAGTTGGCAATGGGCTAAGATAGCTTCGGTTGAGATTTGTAGGCACCCTCTACATAGCTTCCTACCTTGAATATGGCTCTACACAGCAGTGTGTAAAAGCTAAGCGAATATGACAGAGAACTCTCAGAAGAACAATTGAGTTGTTAATTTCTTCTAATTTGTAGAGATTTTATACAGAGCATAAAATTTGTCAATAGAAAATCTACTGAATTCATTCGTTGGGGAACTAAATGTTAACACTTTCACAGATTCAATGGCATCTGTTAAGGCTTTATCTTATTAAGTAGTTTGATTAATTCTCCAGTGTTTTTGTATGAATCGAGCCAATCCCAGATGACATTGTCAAAGTCTGCATTGCATTCAACTAATTAATGAAAGGGTAAAGGACATCTCACAGAATCTGTTCTCATTATAACAGAGACAGTATAGCAAAAATTATTTATAATTTCAACTTTTATTGATATATTATTTGAATTCAGACAGCTTATTTGCAATGGATAGCAATAAATCTATCAATCGGGAAATTGCTTTTTCATTATCATTTGTCTGTATTTCAGATCCAAGCACGAGCTTGATTATCAGGAATTCATGTTCTTTCTCACTGGTGGCGTTGGGTTGGATAATAAGGTAAAATTAGCCTTTGTTCAATAATTTCGTTTAGGCAATGCCAGACTATCATATTTCGTTAGCAATTAAAACGGTATTTTCAAGGGTTCTATCGGGCATTTGAATCATTGTATTGTAAGCAAACGTTTAAGTACTACCATGGACTTTAATTAACATTAGATCTGACTAGGTGATGATCTACATTATAGCATGATACTTCAACCATTATCATTTGACTATTAATTGCATATAATGATTTGCTTAAAGAAGGTGCACAATTTGATGCATTTAGAGCTAATGCCCTAGATACTATAAATAGCCTCACTGGATTCAGGGAAATAGACAGTTTTCTATTTCCATTTAATTTCCATAGATACCAAACCCTGATCCAAGTTGGCTCTCAGATAAATCATGGGACGAACTTTGTAGAATGTCTGATTTACCAGGATTCAAAGGTTTCAGGTAAGCAAAGCTGATATTTTTCAATCGCCAAATTGGAGTTTATTTTAGTTTTGGAAACTTTCATTCATGTATCTCTAAAGATACGTACAAGTTTAAAAAGTTAGTTTATAGATAAACCAAGCAACACAATAGAACTAAAGTGGCCGCAGTTACAATCCTGCCATTAGTGAAGGCAAAACTGAAGCCACTTGGTCCATTGCTCAATAGTTCTATGCTATGCTAGTCCATGGTTCCTCTACTGAAAATTCAACATGTAACTCGAACAGATGCGTTTGCTGTCGTTTTGTAACATGAAATGATTGAGTTTTGCTGATGTTGAGGTCATTTAGTATGCTGGTAAATAAACTACGCAATTTACAAAATATTCCTATCGCCCCTATGGATAGGTTTACAAATCTGATTTCATCATAGCTTAGCTCTTAAACGTTCTAAAACGTTCCAAGTAGTTTCTTTGTTTTCATTAACTGATGGCTTCAACATTGCTCTCAAAACCTACCGTTAGCTCTTAGACATAAAGCATTCTCCCTGTAATTGTAATAGCCAGTTCATAACAATGATCCATCTTAGGCCTGTGTATGATGTAGGCAAGCGTAGTTACAAAGCCACATTCCTTTCAATCTATCCTTTTGCATTACATACACCCCTCTGTTCCGTAGAACAACGTTATTTCGTCTGTCAGATGCTTGAACTTGTTGTAAAAGGGAAAATTTTCCATTATGGCATGAACTTTTCCCAAACATCACACTGTTTGGGGGTAGATGGATGAAAGTTACGTCCAGAGCAGAAAGTGTACAAAGTGGCCTAGGACTTTTGACGACTAATGTATGTCATAAGAGTATAGCTTTCAAGATCTATAGCTATTAGCGTCTTCCTAAACAATTGACTCACTACCTTTCTGCACTTCCTAATCACTCTGTAGCCTGTATCTCGTATGTAGTATCACTACCATGAACAACTTTAAAAGGCGTGGCTAACCTTGATAACGTAAAAGCAGACGATTATTTGAACTGTTTTCTTTGTACTTTAACAGGGAGGATTTTACGAAAAATGTATCTGAATGGAGGCCTTTCTTTGATAATAAAGAACCACATAAGCAAATTTTGCCAATGCCATGGAGTGAGAGATTATCCGACTTCCAGAGAATGACAGTTATCCGTTGTTTACGACCTGATAAAGTAAGACCTTGATAAATCATTAATTACTGTTCCTTAAAAATATTTGTGGCGTTTCTACAATCGCTTTGTATTCTGTAATCTATTTCCAAACAGCTGACTTATAATTTAGTCAATATTTCCTTTAAGACAGCTTTACAGGGTCCACTATTCTAATGGGACATAATCTATTTCGTTATAGGGTATTGAATTTTCAAATTTGCACTCTTTTTTATAAGAATAATTTTATAAGAACACGAGCCTCCAAATTTATGGAAAATTCAGAGCATATTAAGAACAAACTGCGGCTGAAGCACTATCATACAATGATTTGAATCTGATATAAAACTTTTTAGGCTCTAAAATGTTTGCCAAAAGTCCTTGAAACACCCAAATAATCAGTGTGTAAAAAGTTGTAAGTGTACCAAGACTTTTAGCAAGGATTATACATCTGTAAGAATTTATATCTTTTGTCTTCTGCTAATGTTATTGAAAATAATACCTTCTTCATATACATCCATTGTTCTCTTATATATTGTCTAATGTCTACATTGCCTAAATTGCCTAATTTAAGAACGAATTAGGAACAATTCAGCCTCAAAATGTTGGAAAGATCAAGAACAGCCAGCCTGAACCTTAATTTCACTGGTTCTTATAGAAAAAAGAGTGTAATGTGTTTTACTTTAATTCTATTGATATGAGCTGATGTTTTACAGCTAGCAGTATTCAAAACGTTGTGGACACAGTGATATTAGTGTGTACGCGAGGCGGGTCCACTGTTGCTACGAAATCACATTGTACGACTTTTGGTAGAAGTAAAGCTTAGCCATATATACGACTCTGTACACTGGGGAGTACCGGTTAGACAGGACACTTATCCTGGACCGTCAGCATAGTCAGGTAGGGTAGCCAACTCCTCTCCTTGCCGCCTTTAATCCTCCAGTGTTGCCATCAGATACCCATTTCCTGCTAGGTGGACGATAAGCGATCATCCAAACTATGGCCCGAACGTTCGCCTCGAACCATCAATCTTCAGCGCAGCAGCCTAGCGCTCTAACCACTTGACTACTCGCCCACTGCACCGTTTTGTATTTGGTCCCATTATGACTGCCTAAACTTTCTTGCAGGTAATACCGCTGGTAAAGAACTTCGTAGAAGAGAAACTCGGTCGGGATTTTATTCAACCCCCTCCATTCGACTTGGCAAAAAGTTATGCGGATTCAAACCCGTGCTCTCCATTGATTTTCATTTTGTCTCCTGGAGCTGATCCAATGGCAGGTATGCGGTTTGATTATATCACATAACTCTATTCATCGCTACTCAGCACATACTATGAGTCTGTCTACCTGCTTAGTTCTTCTTTTCCTGTGCGAATCTATGCAGCCTTAATATTCAAGCATCAAGGCATAATCTTAAAACAGGCTAAGTCTATATTCAATATAACTATTATGATTTAATTCTCATGTTTACATCATGTAAACTTGTTTCTTATTTCTTGAAAATCCATTTTATTTCCAAAGACACTCACTTTCAACTGTATCTGCGGAAAAATGAAGTTGTCCTATGACTGTCTGCCGGTATTTATCTTGACATACCCTTGAGTAATGGCGTAAAGGCTTGAGTAGATGGTCTACTCTAGAGGTAGAGCACTTGACGAACAAATTCGAGTCATTAGTTCGAGTCTCGCTCGGGTCGCTCATAATATTTCGTACTGTCACTTTGTAATTATTCCTAAACAATGTTGCCTTTATTTACTATCAACAGGTCTGTTAAAGTTCGCAGCCGATAAGGGCTTTAGTGGCGATACATTTAACGCCATTTCATTGGGTCAAGGACAGGTATGTCGTTATTGGCTGGTTTCTTAAGTTTCCACTATTTTGAATTCCGAATATACCTTCCATATACTTCATACTAGTGTGCGTTTGCGTGATCTTTCAGGAAAATCTAACGCCAGTGCGCAATGGCTTCTATCTATAATAGAGAGTAAACTAGGGCAAAAGCACTTCAAATCAATGCTACCAGCTCTGAATTATTTTTCCTTTTACAATGATCTTGATTGCTAAATTTCCTATTTGATTTGCTTAGAATATATAGGGTGTGATTCTTTTTTGTTTGATTTGAGAGAACTTGATGTATCTCTAATCTTCGGTAAGTTAACGGTGCTACAAATGAGGAAATGATGAGTTCTCTATCTCTATCAATAATTCAAATAGTTCTCTTGACTAGCTACAAGGGACTATTACGCATATCCCTGTTATTCTTTTCTAAAATCTTAGAGTCTTTTTTATATGTCGCTACGACTGTTTGTAGGGTCCGGTGGCTGCTAAAATGATCAAAACCGCTGTTGAAAATGGCACTTGGGTTGTCCTACAAAATTGCCATTTGGCTGTTTCTTGGATGCCACAACTAGAGAAGATCTGCGAGGAAATGACCATTGACAGCACACATAATGATTTTAGACTTTGGTTAACGAGTTACCCTTCAGACAAGGTAATATAGTTGTGTTCCTTTATCAAAATCTTTTCCATTTCTGTATACATTATTAGCGCAAAGTGGGCAAAATGGCAATAACAGTTTGCTAAACCAGCAGTATATTACAAGGAAAAATTCCCTTTTTGTTGCGGTTGTTGATTTTGCTAGATTTCTCATTGTAACCTTCTAAAAGTGGATGTCCCACACGGCTTTACATGGCCCTTGACTTCCAATAACGGATACGACATTGACCGTTTGCATAATAAATAACTAGCTACATCATATTAATTTTAGTTCCCAGTGACAGTGCTTCAGAATAGCGTGAAAATGACAAATGAGCCACCCACTGGGTTGAGGCAGAACCTCTTGCAATCATATTTATCAGATCCAATCTCGGATTCAACTTTCTTTGAAGGCTGCTCAAACAAGGAATTGGTAAGTAATATTTTCAGATTTATGGTCCATACTCATTTATTCCTGGAACATCATCGAAAAGTCTCTGTGAAATCCTACATTCACAACAGATCCAGAACAAGGCATTTTGCACTTTTTCATATAACTTCCCTGGAATGCTAACTTATCGTAAGTTAAGCAAGCTGATGGTAGTCATTTGAGTGGCACTTTGGTAGTATATTGGAGAGATTTTCTTATACGGTCGGCGTCGAGTGGAATTTTACTGGCCTGCTGTAGTATCACCTTACATTTCTTTTCCACATTGAGATATTGAGTTTGACAATGAAAATTGTGATGTTATACAGTGAAACAGTCTTTTCAGCATTTGATTCAATGTAGAAAACGATCTTCCCCTCCTTAAAACTTATCTTTAATGTGCATAAAAGAAATTTTATTCTGAAATGTGGCTTGAAATACCTCGCAGTTGTCATGTTGTATTTAGTATTTCCTTTGATGCCGAAGAATTCTTTATATATTGTTCCATAGTCAGTCGAATCGTGCGTTGACATAGCAACTTATTATATAAACCAACGTTTTGTTGTTGTCAGGCATGGGAAAAGCTGCTGTTCAGTCTATGCTTCTTCCACGCTGTTGTGCAAGAGAGAACGAAATTTGGTCCAATGGGATGGAACATACCGTATGGGTTCAACGAATCAGATTTAAGGATTAGTGTGCGACAGCTACAGGTAACAGGGTAGCAGCAGCTCTAGTCACTCATATCTCTTGGTTGCTTCTGATATGAAGTAGCTCGGAAATAGGTCAGAAGTTCTTCTAAGGGCATGACCGTCATTGTTAACTTTTTACTCTATTTAAGTAGATTTCCAGTGTAAGTAGATACATTAAAAGCCCGCATAAAAGAGCTGCAACTTTGAAAATCTTTACCCTAAAATTTCATAACTTGCCTTTAAATTTCTTCAGATTCATATTAACCAGGTGCTAAATCTTAAGTTTGACTGGATCAGCAAGAAAGGTCACAATTTTCCTTTGAAATAAGAAGATCATTTCTCGATGCTGATAGAGCAGGAAAATTGTATTAGAAACCACTAATCTAATTTAGTCACTCATATTTCTTTAACAAGAAGCTGTTTAGCCTAGGCCTTTCATTTATGCGGTTCTTTGCTGTATACAACTTAACTGGATTTGCTGCTAGTGAATTCCTACAGTTTCTGATTCTTTGTATTTTAAAAATATTTCAACTTCTTTGCATTGTGCTTTAACTTTCCTGCTTTAAATCAAACTTTAGTACCTACTCGTTGAATGAAAACCAGTCCTTTAGCATTCTGAAGAATTCATTCGCAATGCAATATATATATATATATATATATATATATATATATATATATATATATATATATATATATATATATATATATATATATATATATATATATATATATATATATATATATATATATATATATATATATATATAAGGACTTGCATCTTCGAATGATTGTATAAACGCCTATAAATATATATATATATATATATATATATATATATATATATATATATATATATATATATATATATGTATACTGTCAATAGATTCTTCACAGAGTAGCTAGATGGCAATCTTGCTTGTCAGCTTGCAACTGGACTGATTTCATACTTTGTGATGAGCAAACTCTGTCACTCTCAAACTGAATTTGTTCAATTTGCCAACCCGAGTTTCTTTCTTTAATCGTTTTAGATGTTCATTAATGAATACGATGAAGTCCCCTTTGATGCTCTTTCATATCTGACTGGAGAATGCAATTACGGTGGACGCGTGACAGACGACAATGACAGGTATTTTCTCACTCAAAGAACGATATGAAAATAAATTATCCAACATTCAAACTTATACTGTCTTTATCTTGAGTATTTTTTCTTATTTTAATTTTTTTCACGAGTATACAACTGAATGCCATTGTTTTGCTAAGGTGCAAGAAAATGAATCATATGAGTAGAAGCCGAGCAGAAGACCCTTGACTTTGAACTTCCAGCGCTCTCTTACCTACCTATCGAGTCACTTTTTCAATCACACGCTCAAGGGAAAGTGATTTGCCCGTGCTGTCCCCCTCTTGGCCAATTTGCAGATTGAGAGCCATCACTGGTGCATTGCAATGTGCACAGGACCTACTGTTGGTAAGAAAGATACCTGTCAATAACAGGAGGTTCTGTTCGATGTTGTGATTCAATAGTATGCATGTACTTTTATGTATATTGCTTCCAAATTTTGTTCATTTAGACCACCCGTCTTTTTTGTACAGGCGATGCCTATTGAGCATCCTTGCAGATTTCTACAATTCTGATGTGATCACCGACCCTAAATACAAATTCTCCCCAAGCGGCATCTACTATGCACCTCCAAAAATCAGTTATGAGGAATACGTTGAATTCATCAAGGTAAGATGCTATTCCCATATCCTATACCCCTTACGAAGTTTCATTCGTGAGAAACTTTGCGTGACCCGTTTATCGGAGTTTGGTAGAATCAGCATAAAAAGTCCAGCATTATACTAAAGAGTTTTTCATCATTCAACCAGATACTTAACTAATTATTGCATTGATGGCTTTAAGTGGACTATGCGGTCACAGAATTTTTTACTTCAATCAGTATTGATTTTCTTCCTTTGGTAACTTCAATGTCTTCAGTCTATTTTATCATTTTGATTTCTTGGTATGAGAGCAATGTTTTTGTTATTTGTTCATTAGCCTAAGAGTCACTTAGCTGGCAAATATCAAGCTATATATGTGCAAAGTTGTATTGTGACCTCTTTAGCCTATTACAAATCAACTACCATTGAAAGACATTTTCGTCCTTTTTCAGAACCTTCCTATGACTCAATATCCAGAAGTTTTCGGAATGCATGACAATGTGGACATATCAAAAGACCTTCAGGAAACTAAACTTGTAAGCCTGCGAATTCTTGTTCGGTGTTCGTGTATGATATTGTCATGCGTATGTAATTTAGAGACCTCTGTTGATCATAGAAGGGAAGTTATTTAGGTGCAGGATGAAAGGCTGTCCATGACATAAGTACTGGCTTTGCTTTGTTGTACGTGCTTTTACTATTTTAAAGATGATAAACGGTCACGTTCTAATGGCAAATACTAACTTTATAGTTAGGTTCTTATAGCAGCCATGGCTGGTTTCTGACAGATATGGGTGTAGAGAGAGGTACGGCTAGCAATGGCTCACTTTGAGGAATGTTAACTTGCAGTAACAGCCTCGTCTCTAATCTTCAAAAGAAAGAAGTGTACTATATAGATGGAGGGTTTCTCTGCTCTGTCCAGGCCCAGAAATTACTTACAATGTGGTCTTGAAAGAGAGGCCGTCTAATAGGTATTACACGTAATAAAGAAGCATTAAACGAAATATTTAAGTGATAATTCTATGTGTATGTGCATTCCCTTCCATATCAGACAGGGGAGCTATTAGATTACATTTTGTTTTGCAGCTGTTTGATTCAGTGTTATTGACTCAGAGCCAAGGACAAGGTGGTGGATCTGGCAAAAAGACTGAGGAAACCTTGTTAGAAATTGCAAGTGACATTCTATCGAAGGTAGGATGTCGTTGGATTTCTCAAATATAAGCTGTGTAATTTTGTAGGCTTTGCCAAATGTAGTTGATATGTCATTTGGCACATTATTATCACTGTACTTGCGGAGCTGTAAAAAGGGGTCTAGCTCATCACTGGAAACTCTTCTTCAGTAAATTCGAAGAATACACTACTACATTTAACAGAGCTGCATCAAACAAGATCTGCTGTTGGTTATATGAAACGGATTTCATTTGGAAATGTGCGCTTCTTTTCCATCGAACCTCTTGTACCCATGATTGCAGCAAAGTCTTAATGTTCTTTGCACTTAAATATTTCCATTGCTTTCAACATGTTATCGTCTCTTTAGCTTCCAAAAGATTTTGATGTTGAAGCTGCTCATGAAAAGTACCCAGTTGTGTATGAGGAAAGCATGAATACAGTATTAGTACAAGAAATGGAGCGGTTTAATAGGTATTGTTATATGATTCCTAAGATTCATAAATTCTCCAAGCTGAGTTTTCTAATTATGAAATCAAAATGAAAAATATTCGAGCTTGGCACGCTGCTCTTTTTCTCTAATTATGAAATTCATAAAATGCTTCTTGCATTTTTGCAGTTTTACAAAAGCAGAAATTTCTACATTTGTAACATTCATAACATATTGTTTGCATTTTTGTTGGTTTACAAAACAGATGTCTCCGCAGGGAAGCCTGGAGCATTCTGCTCTCTTGACCTCGCGTTTTCAGAAGAGTATTTACATTAGGGCATGCAGCCATTTGTATTTCCTAACTGTGAACCTGTGTTTTCTCATTTCTACAAGTCGCTATTTGTAACAATTAATACTCATAACTCTGTCTGCTCGTTATTCCAGGCTGTTAGATGTCATTCGATCCAGCTTGATTAATTTACAAAAAGCCATCAAAGGACTTGTCGTTATGTCTGCAAGTCTAGAGCAAGTATCGGCAAGCCTGATCGTAGGCAAGGTAAATCACCTTTGTAGCCAATGGCTATAGACCATTTGATGCAAACAATACCCGAGTCTCCTTTTTATATTTGAAAACGAGCTTTGCAATGTTTCCACGTGGTTGTTCTTACTCCTAAATCATTACTCCTAGCAAGTAACTCAGTATGAAACAGCAATTTACTGTCCAATTGTGCTCTGGACTCCCGAATACAATCGATATTCGAACTCTCATGCAAAACCGATATTTGTTCTGACTATTGAATGCTGGAGTTATCGAGCCGTACTTCTATAGGAAACCCAAACTTATAAATTGAAAATTCTCCCGAGCTACCGAATGTTCGAGGTATCGGGCGGTCGAGTTTTTCAATGTCATCTGTAGCATTGTGCAAACTTGTGTCTCTGCCACTTGGACCACTAGTTAACAAGTTTAATCAAATATCGAATTTGACTTTGCAATTGTACAATAGTGTAACTGAGAAATTCTACGATTGGAGATCTCCTCATTCACTGACAAGCTCAGCACTGCGATACTGTATGTGATGTAGATGTCTCTCATTTCTAGGTTCCTGAGTATTGGGCCAAAAGTTCGTATCCAAGTCTAAAACCACTCGGAAGCTACATCAGCGACTTTCTTGCAAGAATCAAATTCCTTCAGGTACTGGATCCAGAGCTCTCATCATTTCCATTTGATTTATGGTTAGCCTTCTTTGCACTGGGATTAGTGTTTTAAACAAATGGGAAGGCACATTGATTACTCCGTTCACATCATAAACTTTTCTGCTGCGTGTAGGCAACAATAAACCTATATTTGTTAAAGAGTCGTATTGCTATGGGATTGGCCTTTTCTGGGGTATAGATGGCGTATTGGCCTGCGTGGTATCTTGTTTGCCTTTTTACAAGAGTATGTATCAACATAGCCGCCAAATTTTTGCGAGCTCTGATCAGGTCTGATTTCTCCCAACCTAATTGACCAATCATCATGCAGGACTCTGACCACACATGCGTTCCACAGCTAGATTTAGGCCCATGTTGCATGATGATTGGTTAACTAGGTTGGGGGAATATAGACCTGATAAGAGCTTTCAAACATTTTACAACTATGCTGTACAGGTCTGCTTCATTTGTAAATAATACGACCAGCCTATTATATAGTGGGAAATGATATCGAATATTTCGTTTCCTACGTGCAACTGATGCAGTTAAAGATACTGATAAACTTTTTCACTAAATATGATATGGAAAGGCAGCTGCGTAGATAATATTTAAAAGTACTTGAGCAACCTGAAGCATGGCTCCAACTGCTTACGATGATAAACAAAATCAGAGTTTGTCCTTGCTATCCATTAAGGTTCTGGTGTGTCGGTAGGTATATTTGATCTGGAAAATATCCTTGACTTTTAACTTCTTTCTTGCAATTCTCACTTCAGGACTGGTATGACCATGGAAAGCCATCCGTTTTCTGGATTGCAGGCTTCTACTTCACTCAGGTGCACTGAACTAAGTTATTTTTAAGTCCTCTTCGTAATACGCTACCGCATTTAGAATGGAAATTGAATAGTTGTATGCACTCTTTGCTCTTGACCAACAATTACGATCAAATTGCTCTATGAGATCTGATAGTTCTCTGACACCCTTGAATAATAGAATGCTGATATTTATCGCCAAGTTTTAAATAGCAAGATGATAAAAATAATCGCTTCAAAGATCTTGCATAGATTATGAATTAAAACGAGCTAATTGAATTATGATGGCATTGTCCTGTACTCTTTAATTGCGGTTTTTACTTAACGAATTCAAAAGACGTTTATCTAAAATAGTTGTTGATTACTTTGCCGTATCTGACAATAACTTTGCGTCGCATTTTGATTGTCAGCTCAATATTCTCTGTACTCAGGCCTTTCTAACTGGAGCTAAACAGAATTTTGCAAGGAAATACACAATACCAATTGATCTACTTGGATTTGATTTCGAGGTACTTTATGTGAATTTCTTCTGTGCGCAGTATTTGATTGTTGCAAGCTTGCGTCTCTCGTTGATTGTTCTGTTTCTGTCTTGTTTTCGTATCACATCACCATGGAAATGATCCGATTCATATTTTGAAAAAGTTTCCTATTCTGTTTCTTGGACTTTCTGCAGAGACGTTTGCTCAGCCAGATATGAAAAAAACAGCCACACTAATCTTATTTTTTTAAAACTTCTCATTGAAAACAATTGACTACACCTCTGACAACTTGGGAATGTATAATTGGTTTGCTTGTAAAGAACACTTCTAATAAACAGAAGAAGCTACAAACGTAACATGTTACATTGTATGATATGTAGGTTATATTGTGAAACAGCAGCATTAAAAAAATTATCAAAGCGATGAAATTACGAGAAGTGAATCTATTTGTAATAAGTTAACATTTATTCACATAGAAGGTTTTAAATTTGTCTGTTTGCGTAACATAGGTACTTCCATATGACTCTGCAGAAAAAGGACCTGAAGATGGCGTTTACGTCATTGGTCTGTTTTTAGAAGGTGCAAGATGGGATAGAGAAAGGTAACCTTGTTTACTCGTATCGAACATTTTGAATGTTTTCCCATACAGTGATAAAGAATGAAATCCAGCTAAATATTTTGGTAGCGTATTTGTTGGTAGAAGATTGACAGAACATGTACGAGAAATTCATATGACCCGTATTGTTATTATCATCAGTTAGACGTTATCAGTTGGGCAGAAGAAATGTATGCACTTGATGTTTCACCTGTAATTTTCATTACATCAATATTTACAAATTGATTTTTCTTAGGTATTGAAAGAGAATAGCAGACGAATAGTTGGTTTATCAATTATAACGTTAGATTGTATAATGCAAAATGTTATATAACAAAGATAGAGTATTTACACTTAATCATAAGTACATAATTTTGAGGCAGCTTCTAGAACAATTTATTGTAGAACAAATTGACATCAAATGTAAAACCTTTTTTGTGTGGATAATGAGCCAGTTCATAGCCTAACTTCAAGAAATATTATAGTTCAATATAGGCATGATAGCCTATCTCTCATCCGTGTCCATCTTTGTTGCAGTGGTGTTGTTGCTGAGTCGTACCCAAAGGTTTTACACGACCCGATGCCAATTATATGGATACGACCAGGCTAGTAATTTTCATTTCTAATTTCAGGACTTATTTTTTGTTATTAAAACAAAGGTTTCTATACAGATCTTGCAAGAAATTTGACCTTTTTCCTGTTTTTAGTACCTTTTAATTTGGTTGTACAAATCTAAAGCCAATGTTTGTCAGTGACACTATTATTTTGATAGTCTATGTCAAAGAGCTGCAGAAAATGCACTCTATAAAGTATGGACCAGGGCTTCCCTTTGCAACACAATTATCGTTTGCATTCAAGTTCCCATTAGATCTTTAAAGTGCGCTTGAGTTTTTTCGCCTTCCTTAGAAATCGAAACTCTACCTCTGATACTACAATGCAAGACAAAAATCTTGGCATATATGCAATAATATTTGACTGTTGTGACAAACTCCCCCCCCCCCCCCTCAGAACAATGTTGAGTTACACAGATTTTACTAGCAGCAAACAAGTCGACTCGTTCTCAAGTACTACTCAGGCAACTAAACCTTTATCTCAACATTGTGTTAAGGGGAGGGGGGTCACTAGCTTTTAATTCTGATCCGAAACTCACTAATGTCAAATTGACATACATTATTCAGTGGGTGTTCCAGTGACTTCTGGCTGGGACTGTAACTTTTCTTCAATGCTTATCCATTCCTCTTAATTATTCTAGGGAAAGTCACTGAATTCAAAAAGAAGCAAGCATATTCCTGCCCTGTATATAAGACAAGCGCTCGCAGAGGGACACTATCCACAACAGGTCATTCAACGAACTATGTGCTGCCAATTTCTCTCGCAACCGATCAACCAGAGAGCCATTGGGTAAAGAGAGGCGTGGCCCTGCTTTGTCAGCTTGATGATTAGGCTATTAGTAGAGATGTAAGTATTCGTTGCACATATCATTATTCAGCACTCAAAACAATAACGTATTTCAGTGCTTAACAGTGTATCATAATACATATTTTAGTGATAGATTGATTAGTGTTCTGTGCCGTGCGTGTTAATCTCTTTTGCTGTAATACCTTTTGCATATTAATCAAGAGATAAAAGATCATTGCTTTACCATGTGTGAAATCTTCCTTGTGCTATATCACGGTTTGCTTAACTGCAACTGTAATTGGTTTAGTTGCAGGAATTATGTGGATACCGATGCTTGCCTGCACGATCAAAACACGTATACACATTCTTCCTGCTTCGATGCAAGGAGAGAGAATGTTAGTATCATCAGCTGGGCTTATCTTCCCTAGATTTGGTATGCAAATTAATACCAGCATTCTAGACTTTCTGTTACTGATGGAAAAGAAGAGCAATGGTTAAAATCCCTCATCCTCTCTACTCTGAATTGATCGACAAAATTCCAACACAACTATCTCCTCTTTGTTGTGTGTTGAACAATTAGCGAGCAACTGAATTGATAGGAGAGTTGTCTAATCTGTTTCTCCACCTAACAGCGAGTGGGGTAGCACGGGTGAGATAAAGGTGGTGAGGAAAGGAACTGCCCAACCTACCTCATTTTGTCAACTGCATAAGATAGATCTGAATGTCCTATCTATAATGTATCCCCTTACGCAGCAATACCGGAATAAAATATTACATTCATGTGCATGTGGCTATTGATAGTCAATCATCCCAGTCAGAAACTTGTTTTTCGTAAAGAAGTACTTCCAATTAAAAGAGATGATTTCAAGCCCTGAAAACAGTCAACAAACCCAATTTCATACGTTCCAAGATGGCGCATCGGAGCTTGATAGCTATACGAATTCATCGTTACGTAAGCTGTAGAACTTCATTCCTTTTTAGTGACGCATATTATTTCTTTGACCTAATTCTCGAGCTTTTCAATGGCATAATTCTACCCGATGCTTTATTTATACTCATCATTGTTTGCTAAAGAAACTTTAGCCCAAATAATATCACCAACTATGAAGTTCCTTCCCTTTCTACAAAAGACTCGCTGTGAAAAGATGAAATTCGTCTGTGTTTTTGAGCCTAACACTTTTTTCATTAACACCGCTTTTGCAGGCCTTTGATTTGAACCATAACAAGGGATCATCAGTAATCCTCTAATCTGTATCTATTTTTCTTTAAAGCAATACAAGACTGTGCCTCTTGCATGACTGGACATGGGAAAATTATCCCAGCACCAGCTCTAACAATTCATAAGCAGTCACTAGTAGAGTACTGTTGACCTCAAGTTTCACATTTTATCAATTTCATCACGATCTCCGTCGTCGTCTTACCCAGTTGTCCTGCGGGAAATATTATTTGGAAAAGATTGTAGCAACTGTAAGGAGAATTCGATACGTAACGTAATAGAGACATTCGACTAAAGTTCGCTTTCTAGATTCATTCAATCTACTGATTCATTTGTCTTTTTCGTGTACAGTTCGCCGTTGCGTACTTTTTCCTGATCGAATTATCGTACGCAATCGGTTGTTTGTCATATTATTGAGTTGCTAACTGTCATGCATAAAGATGAACTCATGTCTACGCACCCGCGTCCGGAAGAGGAGTGATTTATTGGTCTTTGTATATAATTTAGAAATTGAAATGGCATTATAATCTCTTGCACCTTTAACGTGTTTTTATATTAGAAAGTCGTCTGTATAAAAGTATTGCTCGATTGCTCAAAAATTTAAGGATGTTCAATAAGGAAGTTTAGAAAGTTCATTTATGCAAGCCTAAGACTTCAGTCATTTAATTTGTGTATTTTCTCTGTGCTAATCTACGTTTTCAAGTGCTATGTTCGTGTAGTGACTGTTACTCGTGGAAAACTGAAGTGGAAAATTGAAGTGTTACACAAATCCAACGATTCTTGCCTAGAAAGTCTTCAGGGCGCTTTGGCACTGAAATCGTGAAATGGTTAGAAATTTTCAATTTTGGACCAAAACAACTTTCCAGTGAGAAATGTAATATGTATTTTAAAAGGAGAAATCAGACATTGAATTCCCGTACAAAGTTCGACTCTCAAGAAACTTTGCATTTCAACTCCTTTGCGCTATATAAATACTCGCGCAAGTCCATATTGCGCGAGAGTGCGCAAGTCCATATTTTCAATCTCGAATCGTTAAAAACTGTATCAAATAAAGCAACTGCGTGGGTACATATATTTAGTTTGTTTGAAAAATAAAGACTTGGATATTAACCGCATCGTTTGTATAGGTGTTATCCTTTAATTTCATGATCACTTTGAGGGAATACTTTCATCTAAGACTCGGTAAGGTTGTTTTCACTGTTTATTAATCCCTACTGCAAGATGAGGATTACGATTTAGCTTAGGATCTTTGCTAGTATAGAACGAAGGCGACTTACAATGATAGAAGGCTTCAGTCTGTTTGGCTGTAGCATCCTTTGTATATTATATCACATATACGTGTATCTTTATATAAGGAAATGCTTTATAAGGATACTACACGCCGAAGGCCTCAAACTCTAAGGAAGTTATAGTAATAACAGCAAAATTCTTAATGAACTTTTCAATTTAAACTATTCTTTCTACTGCAGATATTCGAGAATTATGAGGTCAAATTCTCATAAATTGTGTGTAATCCTTTTAGCAAATGGTTCACTCGCGGGTTTATTTTGAGATTCCCAGTGTCCATAGTGCCCTGCCTCAACAGTGAACACTTACAAATTCTATAGCACTAAATACTGAGTTGAAATAAAGGAACTACTAAAGAACTGTTAGTACTAAAATGTGGTCAAAAGAGATCCAAACATAAGGAACGTCTAGAATTAGGCCTTTTGCTATGTTTTGTACAAATGAAAAACGTGCAACCTACTAAAGTCTTTTCCTACTGATGGGTGCTCCTTTTCCCATGCTAGGCCTTTTACAGAGATAAACGTGAACTTTCCGTAGGCAAAAACAGAGTGTTCAATGTGTAAGTATGACGTTACGATAGATGTAGTGAAATTTGAGGGAACTGAATGCAAGCTACCTAGCTTTATCATAATAGTCTTGTATTTTCAGTCTGGTTCCTAAGTTTATGAAGCATTGTAAATCACGACTGCGGCTACAGCAAATTTTCAGCCTTGATATGGTTTAATATATCTTTGGGTTTTCACTCTATTCCTCTCAGAATTCTAGCGCACACCTTTTTTGTTTCTGTTTTTTAAACTGTCAACATTCTACTATATACGAAAATGCTTGTGATGAACCCACATGTCGACCTGATCGGCTGCTTCATTTCTGCCTCGGTCGATCCTTGGAAGTTTATCAAACGCCCGATCACAGCTGCGCTGTTTCTAAAGACCTTAGCAGGGCACCCGTGAGTATTACCAAGTAAAATTCCCAACCCGGATATCACATACAGCTGCAATGTTAGACCTCTGGAATAGTCAAAATTGGTATAGATTTTGTTATGTGAAGATATCTTTTAGAGACATCTTGGGAAGTACTGTTTGCAGGATACGAATCTCAAAAGCAGCATTGTTGGACTTTGAAATAAAAAAGATTCTCCTAAGAGAAACAAGAAGTAATATTTCTATGGGATTTAAATGAACCATGCCTAAACTTCCGTCTAATTGAGAATCTCTGCTGACAATGTAACTCCCTGGAATACCCACGCATAGTCTACTTTACAAGCTGAACAAAATTGCGGCATACATGAAGTATAATGATACTACGAAGCAAACTTTGGCATCAGGGGCGGTCTTTAATCATAACTTTAGGGTGGCTAACAACACAAAAGGTCCCGCTTCAAGGTGCAGCAGGCAAGTTTTAGAAACATCCAATGAAGGAAGGTCCTTGATGATGCTATATCAAAGAGTCCGGATGACAATCGCCACTTTACCACTAAGTCCAACCAGGACCATACTGCATCTGTTTGGCGCGCATAAATGCTTACTATTCTTTCTTGAATAGCCTGTTGGTACTACAGAACTTCCTTATAGATCGAAAAAGCTGAAAGATTCTTTAGACACACTGAAAAGCATTTTCGTCAGACACTCGTCAGGGTATCAAACGTCGGATAACAACCGTAAAGTGAAACAAATATATAGCCAGACGTAGATACTCGTCGTATCACGTGTATGTGCATCTGGCCATATATTTCGGTTCACCTTTCAGTCAATATCAGACATTTCATACCATGGCAAGTGTCGGAAGAAAAAAGCATTTCAGTATGCCTAAAGAATGCTCCCCACTTTTCGAGATATACTGTTCTTTCTGGTGAAGAAACGTGATTAAGAATTGATGGCTTAAGAAACTCCACAATAAGAAGATTTTGAGTATTGGTTTTCCTGATCCTTTCCTGATCCAAACCTACCAGTACATTAATATTTGTAACAATACGTTCAAATTTCTTTGTAACTATCTCGAATCTTCTGGGGAGACCTCCTTGTTAAATAATAGTTGGTAGGCACCCTCCACAGATGATCGAAGACAGCATTTTCCCTCTATTTGCCACTAAGCATCTACAGGACCGGCAATCAGATCTGCCTGCGAGAAGTTTGTCAAGACTCATTATGTGGAGAGAATCAAATATCCTGCTAGGGCCTATGGAAAGCAAAAATTCTTAGTGTTCGGATATTTGTCCATTCGATGTGTCTGGCTTATCTTCTCTATGCAATAATTATATTAACCCAGAAGAAGAAAAACGAAGAGCAGAACGACGAAGGCAATGAAGCGAAAGAATCTTCATGGAGTTATTTGGCTGCTTTTCAGCATCTTCACATGATACCTGCGAAGTGCCTCGAATTTGCAACCGTACTGTAAAATATCAAATAATTTCTGTGAGAAACTTCTTTCGCCCAATATTGAAGCGTTCTAAGCTTTTTCATGATTGCAGTACTAAAACTTTCTCAAGACTTTCTTAGAAAGAACTTTCGGAGTTCGAATAACACTCCAGCGGTACACAGACGGACTGGTATTACACAAATATAATTCTGAAATACACAGAAAGTATGACAGGAAACTCCATGGAAATTAATCAAAAGAGATGAAGGGCATACGTGGAAATTGGAATTTCAAATGGTGTATGAGCTCAACGACTTTCTCAGGTCTCAGAGATGCAGTACCCACTGATTTCTTAACTTTTTGCGGTTGAGTGCAGCTTTCTTGTCGATCACTTCCTTACAAAAAGCGTGCAATTGTCACAAAATATCACTTCAAATTGATCAATAGCAAACTACGAGTCGTAGTATTTTTGTTTCTGAGATAGTGCATTCCGTGGCTGATCCAAAGCCATTGAAGAACAAACGCTAGAACTCGCTGTTGGTCAGCGTGTCGAGAAGACATGGGAAGGAGCATGCCACCATACGTGCACAGACAGGCTTAGAGTAAATGCATTATCCCCTGAGCTTCCAGTATTCAACGTTGATGAGTCAGGATATGCATATGTGCTTGCATTTCTAGCCCTATCTACTTAAAGGATTACAATTCTGACATCCTGCTGATCCAAGATCAACAGCTCAGTGTTTTGTGCTTTTGGTCCTTGAGGATATAATTGGTTCATGAGCTAATTAAGGTTCATTTGCTTTATTTGGAGCTCTTCTACCATCGCCCTAGGTATTTGCTGACATCTACGTTTTGTGGTCCAATTAAGTAGGATTGTTTTAATCAATCTTGTATCCTAAAACTTGCAGGAAAAGATCACCCAGAGTTGAGAGGTAGAAAATCGCTCTTCTATGGCCTAATGCCATCTCATCTCGCATTATGTAATTAGTCTTGTTAATAAATGTCGACAATTTGTTTTATCTGTAAGAGGCTTAAGTTGCAAATGCCTTCTACGTCAGAAATGATTGGTATTTCAAATCATCTTAGTAGGGATGAGCCAGTTTGTAGTGTTCAATACATTGCCCCCCTCCTAATAGGCTAAGCCTTTATTTTTCTAATCTCATTTACCCAGCTAAAAATATACAACAAGCGTGAGCAGATTATTAGCTGCATCAATTTTACATTTTGACCTCGAATCACAAGCCTGTCGTCTCTGTGGCAAAGTGGTTTGATTGAAAATCCGTGCTGATCATTACAGTAAATGCCACTATTACCATCCCCAAATGACTCTGATGATATTAATGTACATCCATCAAACGTGCTCTGGGGTTGTAAAAGTAGGTACAATGGAGTGAGAAGTGAATTCTCAAGGGTAGCAAAATTAATTCAGCATACATAATATAAAGCTTGTGCCTAAAATGGAGGTACTTATATATTGAGAAATAGCAGTGAGGAAGTGGAAATGAATTTGGAAAGAAAGCAGTGGTGGACTTTTTCAAACTTTGATGGGAACAGTGGCCGACTTTCGCAAAATGTATATTTCGACTATCGCTATTTTGGAATTGTCCCGTTATGTGCCAAAAGCCCGACTAATCTATTTCAGGGAGCCTTTGTCCCTCTGCCCCCCCAAACCGCTTCTGGCAGAGAGGCTTACAATTTTAGCATTACCTGTTGACCATCGTATTTTATAGGTTATACACCGTGGGTGCTGGACAATGGAGTGCTGAAATAGGGGCCAATAAAACAGCGTTCTACAGACTTTTACGGGATGCCTACTTTCCAATGCAGGTGATAGATGATGAAGAGCATATCGTCAAAACGCCTGTTTTCTATAGCAACAGTATAACAAGAATATACCAGAGTTAGGAATGTGTGAAGAACACGGCTAGACTTGCAAAGTAGTGATCTTATACGAACAGTTCATGATCATAAAAATGTTAGAAAAGTTAAGATAACAAGCCAGGAGAATCGTCAATATCTCGATTGATTTTTAGTGTGGCTTCACCTCAGTGAAAGTCACATCTGATAATGCTACGTGCTGAGTTTGACACCACTTCTCTAAAAAATTATTCTTTGCTGACGTAATCATAGTAGTTAAGGTAATACACCATGAAGTGAAAAACCTTCAGATTTAAAGTTATTTTGCTCACTCATCTTGAAATTCGCCTTTGTTTTGCTACTAAGAATGTACTTAGTTTACGGTAGGGGAGAATAAAGGTCGCATGTAGTGTATTAGAAATCGGAGTTGCATGAGGTATGCAAAGGTATAAGACTGCTGATTGACATTTTAGAAGTCATGATCAAGTTGCGTTTGGACGCAGTCATTGAGAAGCAAAGTCAATGGTTCCACTAAAACAGTATTCTTTGGTGAAAATGCACAAAAATGAGTGATGAGAGAGGAGCAAACCTCCCAACCCTTGACTTGTACGTCGAGTGCTCTACTATTGGGCGAGAGATCATGAGTTCAGGTCCCGCTCGAGCCACTCACTTTTTTCACTTCTCATTTGCTTATGATTCCTATTTCATAATTATCACTCCAGCAGTTCTCTTGAAGGCTTGCTTTGCCGACCATAACTATGAGTTTCCCTACAAGGCCAGTGTGAAACTTCTCACCTATGATACCTCTACCAAAACTATCATTAAGTGTTATTGAACTGGTTGGCAACAAGGCATACAGAGATGCGTTCGGAAAATGTGCATTACAATTAGTCAGCATTGCGTCAGGTACAGAGAGATGAAATAGTATCTAAGTAAACTACAGACTGCCCAATCTACATCATGGCCATTCCTATAGGTTTTCCATAGGGGGTGTAGGTGCAACAATTTTGCAGACAGGATGGGCGTAGTTCCCATTATTGAAGAACATCTGCTCAATTTTTCATGTATTTTGCGGTCAATTTTTTTTGGCAAACTGTGTGATTCTACACATGAAACAATTTTAAGACCTATCTGCTTCTCTGCAGCACCTATATCTTCTTCTATGGCTCCTAAAGTACAACAAATCAAAGCAATCTGATGACAGGAAAAGGTATCTTTCACTGACGTTTTACTAGTGGGCCAAGCCCTTATGAGAAATTCATTACATGTGTAACAAAGTATGGTGTGTATGACCATAGAGGAGCTCTCCAAAATAGGCCCGTGATCTTTGTCCAGTCCACAGTGGCTTGTTACAGTCAAAATTTTCAGGAGAGTTATTTAGATTTTTTTCAACTATGGCCCAAGCTAGTAGGCCAGAAACCGTAAATGCTTCGCTTTTACTGGAGCTAGGAAGTGGACCTGCTGGGCCAATGGCCCAGTTGTGGCAAAGTTAAAAGATGCCCTAATATGTAGGCATGCTTGTATTACAGAGTGTAGTGCCTTTCTCTATTGAAACTATGACATAATAGAGTTTTATCCGTCATAGCGCAGCGGCACAGAGAAGAACAAGGGCGATTTCTCAGCTTTGAACTCTATGACATTCTTTTCAAACATTTCTTGCATTGTCCCATATAAATAGGCCTGAGATCGATTCATGGATTTCTTGATCTTTCAAAATACGAGAGATAAAGGCTTCCGGTCGCTAGTTAAATTCCTTTCAATTGTGTGCGCTCCTTTATCCATTGCCAATAGCTGTTCCCTCCATTATAGAAGAGTTCTTCTGAGCAAAGGACACAAGATAGCCTACGTTCTTCCTTCATCTTCAAGACGCTGAGGACAATTCCCGTTACCTACAGAGTTGGTTTTAATGATCTACCACAATTCTAGAGGCAGAATTTATAACGGTAAGCATCAACGAATGTCTTTATCATTCTAAGCAGCCATTTTATTACAAGCTAGCCTCTTTGCGACATGGATTTGAGCAGATGATAGAATTATAGTAAAGCAGCCAGTACGGTAAAGAAAACTGACTATTACCAAACAGAGTAAAGTAGAAGTAATAAAACATGACAATTCTCTCTGTGTAGTTATAGGGTTCTGGTGATTCGAAATCAAATCCCTTGGAAAAAGGATGTTCTTGATCGTGCTGATCGCCATGATCGCGCTGATTCGGTCGGGTTTGGTTCATAATAGATACAACAAATGACAATTTGTTTATTTCAATCGACATTCCCCAACTTTAGAACGCTGTGAAGATGGAGTAAATGCCACATGGAATCTTCCTTTCACTAGACAGTCATGCAGTAATTCTCCACGTAGTTTGCGTAAGTCGATTAGCGCAAGGCTATGATAAGCGTGCCCAAGCTTCCGTGTGATAAAATCTATTAAACAGTTAAAATAAAGGGCATTTTAAGTCGAAATTTATAGTCTCTTTCGCGAAAAGAACCCTAGCAGTAATGTCGGAACTGTTCCTAAAGAAGCTAAGGGTTTGTTTTCGTAGTAGAAGGTGCTTTATCACGGATCTCAAGAGGTGTTGAGTTTGGTTTTCAGGGCGAAGTTAGTCGGAATTGTTCAACTTTCTATGATGAATAATAGAGAAAGAAATCTACAAATTGATTTGAAAGAAAATTAATTTTCATCTGTAGAGGAAAATGAATACACAAACAATTCTTTTTCCCTGAAGGAATATGCCATACGGTCTACGTGGTCACTGACCACTGACACGTCTTTGAAAATTCACTGTCCTTCTATCGTACAAGCAGGTCACGCGCTATTGCGAAATCTCTTCTCGGATGAACGCGAATGCCGAGATATCCTCAAGGTAAATTAATTTTGTAGACTTCTAGAATGCTATTTAACAGAAGAAGCAAACGTCTTTGTAGTGTGTGAAAGGTATGAAGCATTCATGAGGATTTTAGGAAGGAGACAGCCAAGCTGCACGGAACTGATAGGGCATTTTCAATGCGTGTTTTGAGAGACAACTTGTCTCCCGAAGATACAAAAGATGGCCTGTTTTGCTTTTGGAAAAATGAGACACCTTTGTCGTGTTTTTCGCCAGAATGCTAAAAGAAGCAATGGAAGCACGAGTCTCAAAATAAATTACAATTACGTAAAGACGATAAGATTTTGGAAAAATTATAATATTTAAGAGTACCATCTTCAGTGTAGAGAGCACAGATAGTAGATGATGACGAGTTCGATTCCCACTTGGGTCGTTCATTTTCTCGCGCTTTCACTCCACAATTTTAATCAGCACAAAGTTTTACGCACCTGTTAAGCCTAAGTTCCACGAGCAATTTTCTATGGTAATTTTTTCTATGACAAGTTTCATTTGCTCTTGTAGATGGAGCCATATGACAATTTTTCATATGACATGTGTACTTTTACAAAAACTGGCATGCCAGCTTTTGGACAAGCGTACTTATCATATAAAAAATTGTTATATGGAAAATTGCTCTTGTAAACGGCTTGGCAAATAAATTTGACAAGTTTTACTAAGTCCCAGACCTCAGATACCTCACATCTAGCATGGCCAGGCTCTTCACGCCAATTGTTGTTTATCCTGATGGTTGCCAGTAGGATGCTTGAGAGTAGCCAAGTCACATCAATACTTTTAGAAGCTCTTCAAAGTCGCGAAATTCAGTGGAATTCAAAGTCAGAGAGACACAATGACTAAGGCTAGCCTTCAAATACCGCTGACCGTTAGGACAGTAAAAACTTGTCAAAGAAACTTGTTGCTACTTTACACGGGCAAATGCACTTCTCAATAAAAAGATTTTCAAATGAAACTGGTTGGCCATTTACACGAGCAAGAAAATGTCATAGAAATTTGTCATAGAAAAATGATCGTGGAACTTAGGCTCTATACATGGGCAGCTCATTGAGTCTATTCTCTGTTTTGCTGAAGCAATTAAAACTGATCGCGATTCTGTAAGTGGCAATTTTGGAGCCATCGATACTAGGGACATTCTTTATTGCTTTCAGTGCTGTTGTTTGTGTGAACATATGTTGGTTACTGAACACAATATCAACTTGCCCTTTTGCACAAAAATAATGCTGGTGCAGCCCACACATAGTTTAGCATTTTAGGCCTAAGATTATGATATACTCAAAGCATTTGCAAAATCTGGTGCACTTCAAATCTCACATATATTTCCTGCATAAACTATCCAATTTATACATCGCCATACTAGTAGCTAGTTTCCTTTGGCTAGGTTTCAAAATTCAAATTTATTGTCAATGCCTTGCCTTATCTTCTTAATCGTGTAATTATCCCTTCAAGTCTAATATTCTCACTTTCAAAATTTGAATAACTTTGTTTTCTAAACAACCTCTCGTACAAATCAAAGATATATTTATGCTTTCCGTCCCATTCTCGTTAACTAATAGTGACCACGATGGGCATAACAATACAATATAAACGACTACATGAGCTGTTTTGTTTAGGGTAACTTAACGAATTAGGTATTGTTAACAGCTTACTTGCATGACCCGTATTCTGATATTTGGGAAGCCAAATCTACTGCACACTTTGATGCCACACACCTAGAATTATAACTAATTGGTGTTAGTTTTGTAAGCTTGAATCAGGTGAGGCTATGTAAGTTGTGTAGTGTTTCACTAAAGAACCTTATAGGTCATGTGGACTCTATTCGACATTGTCCTCATTCTCAAAGAACTTTATATATTCCAACTTCGTTCTCTGACCTTACTAAACTAATCATGTGATAAGTTATTATTATTATTATTATCATACGTATGTAGTCAGCTATTGAGTTTTCTTTTTAAAGGCCGAGACCAAACTATGGCCCTTAGGCTTCAAGGTGCAGTCATGCCATAGGCTATTACTATTATTATATTATTATCAAATGTCTCTTAAGTCTTTCTTGCTCTTCCTGTAAATCCAGATCTAATCCATACCTCACAGAACATACAAGGTCACATTAAGTGAGTTGTTAGAACTCTCCTGAGGATATGAGCAGTGTCCAGTAGTGTGATCTTGTATAGTTCATCTAAGTATATTTCCACCGGTATCTTTTCAATGTTCGATTTCATTCCTTTCTTTATAACACCAAGCACACCTATAACAAGAGGAACTGCAGTTGCCTTCATTTTCCATATTTTGCCTATTTCAATTTCTAAATCCTTGCATTATTCCAAATAATTCTAACCCACCCTTGTACCCAGAGTTACAAACGACCGCTCCCTTAGAAATCAGGTTTACTGGGTGCTTGTCAAGATTCATTGCTCCATCACCATACTGAATTCCTGGGTAAAACTTAGTTATATCCAAATAGAAACGCTGCAGTACCTCGCCCCCTAACCCTTTCAATTTAAGCTCTTCATGTCTCTAAGTTGACAAATTCCTGATTGCGTTTCACTCACTGGCTTTACTTTAATTTGCACTATAAAACAAACCTGCTACTTTCTGCAGTAGTAGAAACAGGTCTGGCGGAGTGAATCGAAAAATAGAGGATCCAAGTACTTTAAGCAAAACAGACAATGGGGCTTACCATCATGGGTTCATGGGTGGTATTCTAAGTACTATGTGAAATAAAACTAGTTTGTAGAAAGTGGGTGCTAAGACGTCCTTAGCCCCACATACCACGCCCGATCTGAGAGAGCATTGAGAAGACAAAAGCTCTACATGTAAAATCAATACACGTGTAACTTTGTAACTTTACGGTGAACCTTCTTCATAGGTACACCGATTCATCATCCCTTCGACTTTCATTCAAATGTCATCCTGAATATTACATTCATTTGGTACCTCCAAATTGTAATCCATTACAGGGTTGATAATTGTCAGATTGTTCGTAATTTAACCAACTCTGCACTCTGCTAGCCTCTAATGGAATTCCCAGTTTAATCAGAATCGATTTCAGTTTGGTTTTGGGATAACGGGAGCATACTCTGGAACACCTTGCCCACGCGTTTATGTCAAGTTAACAACCCTCACTTTGGAATGAATTTTTGGCCTTTTGATAAATAGCATAACTTAAATAATTCAGTTACAAAGGAGTTGGTAAAATGGTTACATGAATGCAGTTGTAATTCTCCACTTTAGACAAACTATACAATTTAAGAGTTGTGGCTACTGCAATCTAGTAATTGCTTTAGTGTCCCTTTCTCATACCTATATGGATACAAAAATTTATTAGAATCTCAATGCGCAATGAGGAGCCTTAATGAAGACTCGTACAGGAGCAAATACAACTGTAAAAGGAGTATATTTTCCACATTTTATAAAATTCAAACACATACTCACTCAGTCTTCAAGCACTAACAAATCTTTACCAAACATGATATCCAAGAAATAAGAAATCTTTGAAATAATACAAATAGAGTATAGGAAGAAAATTCAACCTTAG
Organism: Mastigias papua; assembly: GCA_964019165.1. NCBI lineage: Eukaryota > Metazoa > Cnidaria > Scyphozoa > Rhizostomeae > Mastigiidae > Mastigias > Mastigias papua. The sequence continues at coordinate 20,006,082 of OZ025267.1, forward strand.
TTAAACTCAATAAGCCATGCCCGCCAAGAAATTTAAAGCGTTTTATAGAATTCAAGGAAAATTTAAACTTGTTAACAAGTTGAAATTTTTCTTGAATTCTATATATAAATAAATAAATATATATTTATTTACTTATCTATTTATATATTTATACATATAATTTATATCTATATATATTTACGTACATGTGTCGAAATATATTTGAACTAGACCTGTGTACTCTTCTATGTCAATTGCTATCCATAACGGGGAGGTCAACTTTTTTGCAATATGCGCTTTTCAATCTGTATAAAATGAATGCAGTGAAAAACGATAAGATATTCTATGTTTATCTGTTTGCATCACATATTGGTTGGAATTTTCTCTTTGTACTAATTATGCATGAGTAGCTTGATATTGGTTGTTTGTCTGTTCACCGTGCTGTCACTAATTGCAGGCAGCAGCTTGCGCTTAAATATAGGAATCATTAGAGTTTTAGGCAATGAACAACAAGCAGCGATACGTGCCTCTCTCCTGTTATTTTTCATGGCTGGTGAAATGAATTTTCAAATATTCTCTGAGATAAAAATAAGCAGTTGCTGAAATATTCAGAGGCATTGGACCTCTGGTTTCTGCATGTACATATCTCTAATTATGGCATATAGGCTCAAATGCTAGGACTATCACCTTTCCTTTACAAATCTATAATCCCATGTTCAATGGCAGTTATACTTAACAAAAACAGCTAAAGAACATGACAAGAAAGGGTATTAATTGGAAATAAGACTGCACTAAAGAGAACTTACTGTCAGTTGTCTCTGATTCTGAAGAACAAAGATAATATCGTCTCGGCCAATTATGATGATAAATTTTAAGGCTCCTCAATAAGGAGAAAGACGTCACGGGGTATATGATACTGCTTGAATCTTAATAACCATGTACAGAAGATAAATGTGCCCACGCCTCCAAATACAATATAGCAAGCCTACTTCTGAATGGTCAATATAACAACAATACGCTATCGATAGAAGCGATGATAAGGACGGGATCTATTGAAAGTAGTTCTCGAGCATGCAGCAAATGTCATTCTACGCCAAAAGGACGTGGGATAAAATCGCATCCAAGGAGAGTGTTTACCGTTGAAAGGTAAAAGGCAAGGCTGGTAAAAGATCATGGTAAGTCAGCTTAAGGAATGCTTTCTTATGCATGCATTAACAACCGTTACTTCGCGATACTGCATGATACCTTGTTGAATTGTAGAATTCATTTCCATAGCTTTACGAAAACCAATTCACAAGTACGACACCACTGGGAAGATAGGGCTTTAGCTTTCCACATTTTTCGGGAAATCCTCTTTTTATTATTATAGATTTTTCCTGGACCTGCCCCTCAGCAATATACTATATACCTATCAAGCCATTCTAGAGGGGAGTAAAACTAAAACAATTTTCTGCCCATCGGATCCAACCATTGAGGGTATTCCTGTGTCACGAAACAAAGCTATCAGCTCCCCCCCCCCACACGGATATGCAATCGAGTTGCCTTCCTGCTCCATTAGAATTCAAGGATACTACCGTTAGTTGCTATTCTTTGCCCCACACAATCATTCTTATCGCAATCGTCTGGTCGTTTTGAGTGCAAAGAGATGCTGTCGCAATGAGGCTGGGGCAGAGATTCCAAAGTTGTAGTCAACACCGTCATAAATAAACTGGTGTATACCTAAATAAATAAATTAATTAATAAATAAATAATTACATGAATAAAACTAAATTTCAACGGGTAATTCATTTATTTTGTTGGTTATGGTTGGTCATAGCTAACTCTCCCTCTTGATAGTGATATAACCTGCTGATAATAGCAATTATCATCACAGTTTCGGTGATTGAAGGGTATGAAATCCTTTAAAGGCAAAATCTGAAGAAAGTCAGTTTAATGATTTGCAGAAATCTATTGATCACTGCATCTATACGTATCTAATTGTCAGAGTTTCTCCAAAAGCAATTTTTTCTCTGATGTAAATTTTCTGTGGTATACTGTGTTATTGTAGTGCTCTTATTAGCAGACATCACAGTTGTTTGTTCAAATGAAGTGCATAAATAAACTATTTCATGAAAACTTTTCTATGCCTTATGCAAAGAAATCCCACAAAGAATTGTATCTGCAATATTTTGCATAATGGTTTTTCTGGCAATACCTCCCAGCAAGTAATTTTACACAGCACATTTTCTATGCGTGATCTTTTCAAGTAGATGAAACTGGCAATTGCTACTGTAAAAGTAGCAATGAAGACATCTACCCTGAAATCCTTACAGGGTAGATAGCAACTGGGGTGTGAAACTCATTACCTATTTCCCAATGGGGTATAAAACTTTTTGGACAAAAATTGAAGTGGTACAAAAAATGACAAAAATTGAACTGGTACAAAACTTTTGACCATTTTGTAGATTCTAACCTGCCCCGGTACCCAGAGATATGTAAATGGCTGACCCCTAACGGCTTGTGGAAGGAGAGCTCAGATTGCCGTCTTGAAACACTGTATCTCCCATAATGTACTGCAACAAAGAAGTTACGTTCTATAATATCAATCTCTGGCTCTGAATTAGTATGTTCTTTCTCATTTTCTGCCATTTTGCTTTGCAGCAATGAAAACAATGGCACATTCTATCACTTCATACGCGTGTTATATAAGCAATATAGTACTCTGATACGCAGGCAAAAACATAAGGAATTTATCGTGCTGAAACAGATACTGCTAAGGAATTCGAATGTTTCAAGTAAAAAAGATGACATTGTGATAAGCTGAACCTTCACATGTATACATAATTTCAATAATACATATATTCAATGGTTTCTGGTTTCAAGTATTCATTTTCACTTGTCTTCTGACACCTATGGCCACTATATCTCCTTGTCTGTAAGTAAATCTTAAGCGGAAAGTAAAAGGTTAGGGAACTTTCACCACTGATCCTTAACCAAGCTTGCGTATAAAAGTGCCTACTTGAGCGAAGCACCAACGTTGTTATTTGACGTTATGATACATAATGTTAAAGGTTCTTCATGGCATATCATCATGAAGTGTTAAGCTATGGACACTTTTTTATAGAATACCTAATTTGTCACTGAGCCTCGATATTTTGAAATTGTTTTGATTTCGAGCCGAAGGATATTCTTACTTTATTCCTAACTTTTAGCAATTTCGAGCATTCATTCTCGTATAGACCATACTCTTTACAATAAAATAAAAAGTGCGTAGCTGACACTCCCTGAAGAGTTGTTGAGTAGCATTATAGTGAAACGAGTTCAAGACAGGACAAGTGAAGCTTAATTTGTTTTGTTCTATAAAAAACAACTCAAACAAGCAAAATCTAAACCGTGGTGAAGTTTGAGCCTTGCATTATTCCTCAACTTCAGAGAATTTGAGCCTTGGTATTCTTATAGACTGTATCTGTAGTCAGCAATCAGTCATTCAAGATAAAGGAAACTTCATACTTTCAATATTGTCAAATGTTGCTCCACTTTTCAATTTCCAAGGACACACTCTAGTTTTTCAGGACCACAAAGTGTGCCCAAGACCGCCCGGAACTGCTAAAAACAAAATCATATACTTTGGTCTCCAACTTCTTCATGAACGCTTGCAATTGTAAAGTTATACAGGCTTCTTTATGCTTAGTTACGTATTAACGAGCTGATAGATTTTGTTCAAACCTTATAAACTGTCTCAAAAATCCATTGACATTTCTACTGCATTGTCGCAAACTGCTAGGTTAACCAAACACAGACAAGAAAAATGAATTGTTAGCTAAACGTTACGTGAAACTGTAGGCTCTAGGGCAGCTGAAACGGATTGGGGGGGCAGGGATGAAGGGGTGGTGTTAGTGCTTATGATAGAGAAAAGACTGGGGAGTCTGGGGGCTAAGTCCCCAGAAGCATTTTACAGCCACGCTTTTTATGTATTAAGGAAATGGCCTTTGAAAACATAAACATGCACCCTCATCCCCTATTATGGATGGAAGTGGTAGATGAAATTAATGATACGTGACTTGTGCCCTGTACTGCTGTCACATGTTAATGACATAAACATAACATATGCAATGGCGCACTGCTCTTGATACTGATTAGTCTAATTTGATATAGAAATAGACTAATTTGATACTGCTCTTCAGTACCGAATAATCTTCCCCTTCCCCAGATTTTTAAATTGTGAAATTTTTTCCAGCCCCCCCCCACTCATTCCAACCCCCTATTCATTACTTTTAAGACTTTTTCAGTGGAATTAAGCTTCAGGGATGTATTTGCCAGCCCACGATTTATTCCATGCCCCACTTATTATTTTTCAGAATATTTCCCAGCCTCCCCCCCCCATTATTCCAACTCTCCCGTTTATTCGGTCTCAAGAGTAGACAATGACGCAATTAGATTACGAGGTTTATCTACTTTCAACACGCTCTTTCCAATACGCACGATCTCATGCGAAAATATCCTGTGACGAAAGCCACATTTCCTCAGTAAGTGTCTCTGGCTCACTATCAAATGCTCCGACAGCTGGGCTAGCCAACCAGGCCCTGACCGTTCGTCTTTTGCTGTAGACTTTTCCTTTCGTCTGTACTCTCTTGCCAGCAAGGACACAGCACTTTGTACACCCCTCAGGGATTCAGGAAGGCTATGTAAACATGAGGGCTTCAAAGTTGATGAGGGAGATACATAATTATAGTACACTATACTTTGCATTAGTTTAAGAGATTAGATGTAATAGACTGTTAACCCTTTGAAACAATATGGTTATCAGATGACAAAATGATTTAACAACTAACTAAAGGGCTTACCAGTTGCTAACAACTGTCCAATTGTCTTGTTTTCAACTCATGTACACAGCAAGCAAGTAGCAGAGAAGGAGAGACGTAGGTGTTGACTAATGCAAAGTTTTTATCTGTTTTGGTTGTTCCGTTTACCCGGCGCATAGCCGATGACAGCTCACTTTGAGAGGTTTCATTACTTTCACTGTTTGAAATGCTAATCATTGCTTTAGTATCGAGTGGACAGGACTACTGGAAGTACACATCTACTTTACACACTTGACAGACTAGAGAGACACCTGAAGCACTTTAAGGCACTCATTTCTGTATGTCATCTTTTACAGGTAACAGTGTGTTATGGGAGTAGCCTAAACCTCACCTGAAGTTTGATCATCATAAATTCAACATGAAGTACAGTTCATTCACTTTGGCATTTTTGTAAGTCGTCAATATGTTACTTTTTCCAGTTTTTTTGTCATATTTTGTATATATATCAGTTGACTTGTATCCTAGCCAACGTGGATTACACTCTATCGAGCAGGAAACTGCTTTATCTCTAGATTAATTGTTAGGTTTTTCACTCCTCTCAGAGCCGAGCTTCTTTCTGAGTCATCGCAAAGAGTATGACAATTAACCTTAGCATCATACCCGCCACCCTTTACGTTCTGCACTTTTATTCATTGAAGTCAAGGCATAGTTTATCTGATAGTACTTCGTAATAATAACTGCCATAACAATCGCTGCCCCGGTGCGTTGCCGTCGCGATCTTTTGTTAACATGACAAGCAGGCAGAGGAGGTTGTATGAGTCAGCGTATTGTGAACTAATTTGGAAGCATATTGGGTTTGAAAGCATGATTTTGAAATTGGACTTTTTACACACGATCACTTAAGGGCTTAACGATCAGTTAATCTGAATCCGCATGAGGCTCGGGGTCTGGTGGTTTCCAGAGTATCTTCAGGGAGGTAAGGAATTCTTGACGGTTTGAAAACTGGCACGATATTCACTATTGCTAGTACCTTTCCCCGTTAAGAATGTAGGAGAACAAAATTTTGTCTAAGTGACGTCTTGGTTATTATAACAGCCTGTTTCCAAACTGGAAACTCAGTTGGATAGACCAAGTGCTTACCATCCACAAAGACTCATATATAGCATTGCGGTCAGTGGTAGATTAGGGACGGGTCATTAATTACTTGTGGGGAGGGGGTCGAAGGCATCCTCATATATTTGATTATGATTATGAGATTTATGTTATAACTTCGGTCCCTACTCCAGGGCTTCAGAAGAAACTCCATATTCCTGCTTTTAGAATGTTCTTTATTTTTCATACCCCCCTTCCTCTGAGTATGTAGAATTTTGGTCGCCCCTCCTAGATGTCTTCCGCCCCCTTCCCTGGAAGAATTAGTGACCGGCCCCTTATTGTAAATATTCAGGGGGCATCGGTGATAAATTTGCCGGCCGTTGCACATTTGGAAATACAGATATGTTGGGACTGCTTTGTGGATCTACGCCTTGTTTTCCACAGAGCCCCTGGCCATTAGGCCATGAGCGAACTTCACCTTTGCTTTTTTCTTATTCCCAGGCTTCTTGATTTCCCGCCTTCGGTTATCATGTTTACAAATTTCGTGGGAATTTGAAAAATTCACACGTTTAACCTTTATAAGAGGAGATAATTATTTTTCGGTGAAACGCAGAAACCATACTTTTTGCAAATTTTGGATTTTGTTGTCATCAAGCGCATAGCCACATGTCCAAAGCAGTAAGTGGTTTAGGCCAGCTTTGGAACATGAAACGCCAGGAAGGAAGAGGACTGTTGTCTCCTCTGATTTCCATTTGTCCAGGGCTGGTATTAGCAGATAATATTGAGTTAGACAAGAAATTTCAGGGTCCAGGGAGACCAAATTACACATGAGTAGGACAAAAATCATTTCACTTATTTTCTAACAAACAGCAAATGAGACACTTGAACTTGGTCACAGAATAGGGCTTAGTGACTTGGTCTCGTTGGAAGAAAGTTATTGGCCCTACGGAAAACTTCACTTGGAAAAGTGAGAGTAGACCGGATTGAGAGACCGGACAGAGAGACCGGAAAGAGACACCTAGAGAATATCAGAAGAATTTCATTGCGTCAGCCTGGTATGAATGTAATCAAGATTATTTGCCCATTTGAATCACCAGCATACTGTAGAAAGTACAACTGCCCTTTTGTCACATAAATGGAACTCATGTCAAGGCACTTCTGGCCTAGCGAGACAAGTGGAAAATAATCTAGACCGTCTGTGTTTGGAGAAGGCCAATATTTCAATTAATTGTTTTACGGGATTGATTGCTCGGTTGGTTGGCAAAAATCGTGATTTTACGTCTTATGGTGCAATTTTGTCTGGAACTTTTCGCGTAAAGGGATATTAGAGTGGGTTAATGCCTTAGAAGAAGAGCTGAAATAAGGTTAACCACAGGGACTCACAGGTGGAATTTAGACTTGGAGAGATTCAAACCAAATGACAAATCTTTCACCAGCCCAGGTATTGATCGTCTACTCACATAGTATGAATGAGGATGAGGTTTTCATCGTTGCCAATATGATGCGATTGTTGAAATCATATTTGCGGTCTGTAACATAAGCTCGTTTGAAAGAGAGTTCTTGTTAAGTATTTTATTGAGGTTGCATGTACTGAAACACATTGCAATAACGTTTCCTTTTGAGTTACTTTATTGTTTATAGCCGAAATTATGTTAAGAGGATTTGAATTTTTCAGGCCCGTTTTCAAATCCAGGTTGGTTTTCAGTTTGGTTTTCAGTCCAACAGTGCATCCAGACGTGAATTCACATATGTACCGCTATTCAGGCAGGAGTTCAGGGAAGAAGAATGGAACTCGTTTTACAATATAACACATCAGGACATTTCCACTAGTGCCAATTTTTTCCACCAGCAGTAACCTTACATCAAACACAGCCAATCATGTGCCAAACATATTGAGATTAGCCCCAATGTGTTGAAAGCTATCAAGGGCTTATAGCAAAAATACTTGTGCTAGGGAGAAAGGGATGGGAGATATTTGCAACATACCTCAGTCTGGGGTCACTGTGGCTTACGAAAATTCTACTCGAGGCGCGGGTTAAGTCCTGATTCAACCCGGCCCGGGTCATGGGCCGTTTTAACTGAAGGACACGACAGGGAAAATCAAGTTGCTGAGTCAAACTCTTTGGATAACTGTATCTAGACTGTGCCTCAAGCTAGTAGCTCTGACTGAGCCTGTCATCTAATGATCTAGGACCTTGTGCCATTAAAATTCTTTATGATTCTGCTGTATACTCGAAGTGTTTTGGACATCATACTTTACACGGGTTGAGTTTCAGGTAACCTACGCTCGTGTGTCTGCCCCTATATAACCTACCATCTCAAATAACGAGCAGCTGTCAAGGTTTTCCAACTGGATACTTAAAATTACTCATTGCTATATCATTTCAAAGGACGTTTCGAAAAAGTATGGTCAATCATAAGAATAATTAATGATGAAATGTGTAATCAATAATGTAAGATCAAATACTGCCTCAATCAGACGGAATATCTAAAATTGCTGGTTTGTATTAATACGTCACAGCAGAGCCGTAGTGTCTCAAGAGCGCCTCCCTATATAGCTTCTTTATTGAAGCATAACTTTCTGTACAGCCCTTTCTTCACTAAATAACACGGTTTCTTGAATGATATCTGCCATTACACTAGATTTCGTTGCTAAGGCAGGTTTTCATATGATCGTTGAGGATCGGTAAGGATTGGTGAGGATTGGTGAGGATTGGTGAGGATCGCTGAAATTTGTAGCGATCGTTAGCCATCACATGAAAATAGGACTTTTAATGTCCAACGATCCTGGGCGACTGTGAAAGATCCGATTGCTGAAAATCGCTGGGATAGATGTGAATTCTATTCCAACAATCTTGAACGATCCATTAAGATCGTGAGTGATCCTGGAAAATTAATGGAAACACACCAGTGATCGTTAACGATTCACAATGATCCATATATCCCATAGTACATTTGAGACGGCCATAGTACATTTGAGATCTTAGATCTTGAACGATCCATAAAGATCGTGAGTGATCCTAAAAAATGAATGGAAGCGCACCAGCGATCGTAAACGATTCACAATGATCCAAATACCCCATAGCACATTTGAGATAGCAGCCAGAAAAACAATAATCAGCAATTGTAAAAAAATTGACTGGAAAAAACAAACTCAAAAAGTGATATTTATGGACGATTTACAGTTGTATGATTCTCTGTATAGTAAATTTAGTCGACATTTTAAAGAAAATAGAAGAAGGTGAATTGTTGAGCAGCGTCTACAACTGCAATTTCACTGCAAGCAATTTTCTTCATGCTACAGTTTATGAATAATAGAAAATAGCACGGAGAAATTTGCTTGTAGTAAAATTGCTCCTAATTCATTGGCACCACTGGCACCACTGGCACCATTGAAACAGGCACAAGTTCATTCAAATACGTGCCAAAAGCAGTCAGAGAACCTAGTGATCCTCGGCAATCCTCAGCGACCCTCGGCGATCCTCGGCGATCCTCGGCGATCCCCGGCGATCCTCGATGATCTCAAAAGGTCGCGATGCTATGAGTTAAAAATCCTTTATCTTTAAATTCCTCAGAATCCTTAAAGAGCTAATATTAATAATATTATAATGCAATTTATTTAAAGTTGGCTGGGAAAATAGCTATAAGCTAACAAAGGCCATCTCTTGTCTACGCTAATTACAAAGACAGCTACTACTCACTTAAATGAACTTCTCAATTTGGAATGGTTTTATAACTGCAAGCATTAGAACATTAAGAGGCCAGTTCAATTCATTGCTGTCAGATTTGCATGGATTTTGTGTAATCCATGTAGCAGTTTTTCTTAGAGGTGTTTGCTTTGAAACTTGCAATGTCTAGAGTAGATCGTGTCATACGACGTATTACTTACAATGTTTATATAGTACTCAATGTGCACTTAAGGTTAAGGGACTATAATGGAACTGTTAGAAGTAAAATATAGTCAACAGAGTTCCAACACTAAGGAACTTTGAGAACTAAAACTTTAGCTACCTTTTTAAATTGAAGAATGTGTGAACAGAGTATATCTGCCAAGAAACGCAATGCGTCCTGTCCTGACCATATCTGCTCGCAGATTAGATTTCGAAGCTGTGAAGTACAGAAATGTGATCTACCCATATTCTCTTTACAATGAAATATTTCCATTGCCTCACAGGCTGATATTGGCAGATTCCCGTTTGAGGCTGTTGCAATTTTTATTGGGATATCGTCTATATTTTGTTATATTTATTACTGTTGTCGATATATCTTTTAATTGTCTTATACGTGAATTGGATTGCATAATATGTATCGTGATGAAGTGTGTTGTCACTTGACAGTACGAATATTGATAATGTCAGATCGATCAGAAGATATAGTACTAGTGTCCTTTGTTTTCAGAGCGTTTGTTGTTTTATGCGATGTCCACTGCTTGATAATCAAGCCACTGTCCGTATGCTCTCCACGGAGAGGACTTTCAAATCGGCAAGTGAAGCTTTGCAATAAGTACAGAGACCACATGGAGTTCATTGTCGATGGCACTAAAATGGCCCTTGATGAATGCAGCAATCAGTTTAAAGATAGAAGATGGAATTGCACATTTCCGTTGGAACACAAGCGAGGATTTGTTCCATTTCTACCAAGGGGTATGTCCTATAGTATATGAAACTCTGCAAATTAGCTACTACACGGTTTTTTATAAGAAAGTTTTTTCCACCTAATACTGAAACTTTCTTAAGACTTTCTTAGCGAGGGTAATTGAGTTTGCTTGACACTACGGTGTTAAACAGACAGGCAGACACTACAGAAATACAACGCCCTACTACACATGTTGCCACAAGGGTAGTAGCTTGGTGATATGCCAAATGTGACTTCATTTATCGAGCACATTCATCTCTGGTATGTTATTGAATGTTAGAAGCAAAATCCGTTTAAACATCGCATATTTTCTCCCTTGATTACTATATAATCAAGGTCTTATGTCATTTGAAAATTAAAGCAAAAGGTATTGGTAGATTTTATTACAATTGTTGATTTTCTTATTATACTGACCCTGTATTTGTAGGTAAATCTTGGTTAATGTCACTCCATTTTAACCCTCTTGCACCGCAGTGCAGCACGCATAAATAGTTTAGAATGAATATTTTTTGACGTTGCAGGACACAGGGAAGCTGCATTTGTTCACGCAGCCATTTCTGCTGGATCATTTTACGCATTAAGCCGTGCCTGTATGGAAGCCAAGTTGACGTCCCATTGCCACTGCAGTCAAGAAGCTAGACCAAGCAGCCTTCAGAAGTCGTTCATTTGGGCTGGATGCGGTGATAATCTTCCTTATGGGTATAGATTTAGTAAACTGTTCTTTGATGCAAAGGAGGAATTAGGCAATGATGGAGACCAAGACATATCACAGATATCAAGAGTATTAATGAATCTGCACAACAACGAAGCTGGGAGAAGGGTAAGGCAATTGTTTTACTACTAGAATTCCTTCCTGCAGTTTCTGCTGTCATAATTTGTTTGGCTATTTCTGCAGCTTTTGGAATATATATATATATATATATATATATATATATATATATATATATATATATATATATATATATATATATATATATATATATATATATATATATATATATATATATATATATATATATATATATATATATATGCATATGAATATAAATATAAATATAAGTATAATAATAAATATAAATATGAATTAGTGGCTAGCATAGTGTTGCATTAGCAGAGCCTTAAAGAGATCTTCGACGTAGAGTGTTCAGCCAGAGATATTTTGGTGCAGCGTCTCGGCGCAGTACTATACTGCAAGTAATTTTAAGCACGACTCTGTGGCGTGACTATCATTGAGGTCACCACAACCAAGTGGCATTTTGTAAGCTTAATCGTTAACTTACCCCGCGTTCTACCTATATCTCAACCCCTTTATGCCCTACTCAATACGTTTTTGGCTTGCACGAAAATGAGAAATTCATACTTGTGACGCAGAAAACATTTCGTACGGAAACTCTCTGTCGCACGATGGATGTCAGATTCACCCTGGCCTAAAATAAAAAGTGTATGAAAATAGGTGTGATAATTGTTTAGAATTATGCAAAAGCTGGGCAGAATTTGGTAACTATAACGTTACCTAAAAGGTAAAATAATAACTTCTCATTTTGTCTAAAATTTCATCATGCAGCATTACCACAACAATTACCTTGTTTTGGATTTGATATCATACAAATATTACCTACTTTCTGTAAACAGGTGTGCCCTTTTTTACTTGTCCATACTTTCCCCAATTTAGAACTTCACAAAGTGAGTCAAATACGCACTTATTTAGACCCTGGTAGTTGGTACTTTTATCCGAGTTAGTAAGCTGTTTGATATGGTTGTTTTGTAGGTTTTTTTCATTAGTTCTTTTTATTCCCTAGGCAATCATGGAGAACTCATTTGTGCAGTGCCGTTGCCATGGTTTATCGAAAGGTTGCGCCACTAAAACATGCTACAGGCAACTTAAACCATTCAAAACTGTGGGTAGCTTTCTAAAGGAACAATATGCGAGCGCCATCGAGACGGAGATCTCTCAGAAGAGAACAGATTTGACGGAAGGCAATATGGAGTTAAAGCTGCGCGAGAAATTCCCTCAGTACCAGAGAGTAACTAAGAGGGACCTAGTCTATATAGATCAGTCTCCGAACTACTGCGAAAAAGCTTTACCACTTGGTTCATTGGGAACTACGGGGAGGCAATGTAATAGGACTTCGGAGGGACTTAACAGTTGCAAGCTGCTTTGCTGCGGCCGAGGGTTCCATGTGAAGAGACAGTTGACTAGAGACAGTTGTGCTTGTCAGTTCATATGGTGTTGCCATTTGAAATGCCAGACATGCGAAGTAGAGAAAAATGTTCATTATTGCAAATAAATTAATGTGTCATTGCATATACGTGAAAGAGCCCCGATCTGCGTACTGTGATAGTACACAACACCAAAATGCCATTGTATTGCAGACTTTGCAGTACGGTGAGAAACAGTTATTGTATGGATTCCTGCAGAACTCTTCTCTATTAAGAGGAGACTGTGATCACGTCCGACTATCGTATGTGTTTTATCATTATGCTTATGAATACATGCACCTGTAGGTCCCTGGCACTGTTGATCCAATTTGAAAATATCACCTATAAAATCCTCTCTAGCAAAATTGTGGGTACGCATTTAGAGAGCCTTATGTGGTCGCATTATGTATTTATACGGAGTTACAACTCGGTGAAAGTGGTGGAAGTTAATATAAACAGCCAAAGAATTGTATGCCAATGGGGCCGCAGGAGGTTATCGTAGTTCTATATAAAATGTACATATTTTAGATTTTTAGCATTATAAAGAAACATAGCATGTTTGTTATTGGCAACTGAGACTAGAAGACAGTAAATAGGTACAGAGCTAGTGTATGGTGTTAAGTAATGTTATCAAACTATCGATTTCACTCTTCCATATCGTTTGCAGTATAGTTGTATGGTGGATTCGGCAGGCACAGTTTAATGCCTGAAATTCCTAAGTAGGATTTCAATAGAAAATTTTGAAATATGAGTTTTTATGCCTGAAAGCAAAGTGTGACTGGACATTCCTTGTTTTACTTAGACTATCAACAAGTTCTATATATACCCTATCGAAAAAAGAGAATTTGCGGGGTTCTGTCATTTCTTATGGGTGTTTTGGTTGACCTAACTGAAAATAAGATGAGTTGTGGTTGCACTTGTTAACGCCGGCCAAATACAGCTTGCAGGATGATTACCTTTCCTTTGTTTTGGAAGTAAGTTAGAGCTAGTTGACTTCTCAGAAGATATAGGATGTATTTGCATTTGAGAGAACGAAGTAGCCAATTTCCCTTTCCTTGTGAAGGTAGGGCTTTCTCTTGACACACAACTCCGATGTTATGAGTTGTCATTACCCTATGAGCCAACTGTGTACTTTATTCCGTTACAGTCTTTATAATCAGAATGCCATTTTTAATATATATTTGTATAGTGGATTATGCGTATATCGAGGTGTCGTTGCTGGTCTTTGGTGTGCATTTCAAGCAAATAATTATAGGAATCATTCCTGTCTATTTCTTTCACTGTCTTGTGTAGCCTTGATGTTTAGTTAAAGGTCTGGTTGCTGTTTTAACTGAAAACAGGATCCACAGAGTTTATTTTCGCTGAAACGGACGCTTTTTTATGTTGAGCCTTAGCTAGAAGCCATCATCAACCAGTTTTGATTAAAAGTTATATCTTAGATGTAGTTTGCCCAATCCAGTTTGAACCACACGTAAAATATCTGTCGAAGTCTTGGAAAATTGTCTATTTTGTTGGTTACTTTTTTAGGCAGATTTAAACTAGGAATAATAGCAACTACCTTCTTTCCTGAGTATTTTAATTAATTTTCAATCGAATTTATATCTGCATTTGCCTCTTCAAAAGAAAGATATTTTGGGTAGAATTGGAAGGCGACAACTAGCTGAGCCATTTGTGATAGAAGTATTTTTGAACTACTATAAAGAGTAAGCATAGTATGGGAGCAGGAAAGCTAACCAATATTAGTTGATGTTCGTGCTGTATCTGATAGCCAAGAACAGCTGTTAGTAAAGGACGGCAACACATAAATTCCAGAAAATTCCCCATCAAGCAATTATGTTGTTTGCAGGTCCTGTCCTGCAGAATTTAGGACATGAGTAATGGGCTATTGATTGGTTTGTTCCATCATAGCAAGGTTTTACACACGTTTTTTATAAGAAAAACAATTTTTTCCTGAGGCTGAATTCTCTTAACTTTTCACGAATTTGAGTCTGAGCTTTTCTTACATTTAACTTTTGTAAGAATAAATTGGCTGAAACAGGCTACTCTGTATGTGTTTGGTCACCATATACACGACACCATTTATGTGGTCCCAATACGGTATCAGTTCAGGCCTCTCCGTAAATATTTACATTAAATAAATATCAATTTCTTGCATGTAAAGAAGATGAACTGTGACTTTCTTAGCATTTCCTTGAACTTGAGCCTTGTGATTTTCTTAGGATTTTTTTAAACTCTTGGCCATTTGAGGGTCATTTTCTTATAAAGTTTTTCCTTATAAAAAGAAGCGTGTATTCCACTAAAGCCCGCGGGGAACGTCATTATACCATTTTTACATTATTCCCCTCGCCAAAGAATTATCTTATAACGCTTGTCCGCAAAATGGTGAATTATTGTTGGCAAACAGAGAAATCGCAGTAAAGCAACTGATTGAACACAAAATAGATTTTAGAAATACACCTTAGGAAAACGACAATTGCTTTCAATTTGTAAAACATGTTTCGATTGCTTCGACAACCATCTTCAGTTACAGAATAAGCATATTACATGGTGCAAACGATATAAAGGCAAGTGATTCCTCCCTAGGGGTCTTACAACAAAAACTATTCCATCGAGATAGAATGCGTCGGTGCAATGAAATAGATTTTCCATTTCACTGTTCTGTGATTGCACTGAAAAAGTGAACGGTGCGTAGGAGCTTTTGATACATCCCATAGTGCAACTAGCGCCGATGTTCAAATTTCAAAACATGACAACTCTATTTTCTCACCACATATGAAGAGGAAGAGTATGTTGCTTTCAAGAGGGAAGCACTGCAGAGGTAAAGAAACATTCACTGTACTTCACCGTCTTTTTGAACAGGCATTCGACCATTTTTGTTCCTATGCAGTCTAATCTTCCTTATATTGATTAGGGTCTTCTTTCTGTTTTGCCGTTTAGGCTGTGAATTAGCCACCTTTTTCCTTCAAGTAGTCAAAATTTATAAATATACAGACTATGATTTCATTTTCAAGACAATGTAAGAACATCAGTTATGCCGAGTCACAGGACTTTGTCTGACATAGGGTAGAAAACTTGCAGTAAGTTCCGTCATCTTATATGTAGCACTCCATTATTCTGTAAATAGGCCTAGCCAGAATCTATTTAATTCAGTTCAACTCTATTACTTCTACTACACTCTTGATTTATAAAAACACGAGCCTCCAAATTTATGGAAAACTAGGAACAAGCTGAGGCTGAAGCACTGTCGTAAAATGTTTTGAAACTAACATAAAACCTTAAAGCTCTACACTGTTTGCTACACGTCCTCGAAACACCTAAATCATCAGTGTGTAAAAAGTTATAGATGTAGCAAGATTTTAAGCAAGGATTATAAATCTGTATGAAAGTATATCTTCTGTCTTCTGCTAATGTTATCAAAAATAATACCTGTTTCATTAGCATCCATTGTTCTCTTCCATATTGTCTAATATCTACATTGCCTACACCCCAATAATTTAAGAACACAATTCAGCCTCAAAATTTTGGAAAAATTAAGCCAGCCCGAACCTCAAGTTTACTGGTTCTTGTAAAATAATGAGTGCACACTAATAACACATATTACTTAAAAACCCACGTACTTAGGCCAGATCTATGGCGTGCACTAAAATTATCTTTCAGCGCGCGGCGTAGAAACACACTTATTCCTTGTAGTTGTAGCACCATCGGCGTACAGTTTGCTTGAAACGCACCCTCAACATTTAATGATTCTTAACGAGCTGAGTTACTTTCTCAGACCATATCCCTACAAACTCTATTTCCTTAACTTGTACCAAACCCAGTCTAGTGTACTGTGCAGCGAAGTTGTTGAACAGGTTCCTGAAATGGACTCTAAATTATTGACATCGCAAATTATCTTGGAGCATCGTATTTTCATGAAAACAACTAGTCTACGCTTGAAAAAAGATAAGTTAGCCTGAATTTAACACAGTTTTGCTTTCCTAAAGTCAACAATTATTTCAGTATGAATGACCCTTGAGTGCATTAGGCCAATTCGTTAAACAGGGTTCGTATTCCAAATAGCCTCCTTCAAAATGTTAAGCCTTTGCTGTCCTTACCTGAAAACGGTCTCTTTACTTGGCTTTAAATTGAATCTCACATAGTTGCACTGTAAGTGCTTATTCTTGCGGTATTTCATTTGTGGCTCTAAGCACTAAAGTATCTAGATATCCACTGCTTACTTGGCAAAGCCCGAAATATTTAAATCGCGCACCTTAAGAACTAAGATATGAGTATTAGTTAGTTTTTCATTATGTTGATTGTTCATGGTATGAGCATTTTATTCCTAAACATTTGCCAGGATTTCATAAGCAAAGTATAAAGATACTTTTATATCACTCAAAATCTATGGAATGTTTCAAATAGCAAGAATAAATTGAGGATGGATTGCTTGTTTGTCCTAACGATTAAGGCCTGTAGAAAAATGTAAATGGTCCTAAAAGGTAGGCAGAGACGAATTTCGTCCAATGAATTAGCGTAAGCAAACTTTACGTGAAAAATTGTTAGCAAATAAAATGCAGGCCAACAAACCGTAGTCTGAAATGAATATTGTTGTAGACTGATTTAAAGTTCACTTTGAAGTGCGTTTATGTTGTCCTTCGGTGGGCTTTTAGCAGGGTACATTAGATATTTAAAGAAATAGTTAAAAATTTGTTGTTTAATTGAAAGCTAAGGACTCATTTCAAACATAACATGTGAAACTATAACATAATGCAAGTAAGCCTTGACTCTTCTGGGCCATCATTTCCCGACAGTAATGTTGCATTTCTGGGAGCCCTCATCGACTATCTGCATCTATTTAGTTTGCTTATTCTTAGGGCTCCTCACTAAGAACCCTATTATATCCCTAACGTTTAACTTTAGCACTGTGTTTCTTCTATTCTAATTTTCATAGTGGGTTTTCATTTCGAACCACCTTGCGGGTCTTTCAGGTACGGTGTAAGTATGAAATGCAATCTACTAAATAGGAGTTCTTTGTCCATGGAAGACAAAGAAAGAATGAAATAATAGTGAAATAGGACCTTTGGGTTAGGAGGAGAAATGCTATGTAATTAAAACATATTGAAATTTTGCTGTCTACACTGAATCCCGAAAAGTGTCTTTAGCCATTAGACACATCTACTCCACTGTTCATCCTTGAACCCACAAGTGGACTACAAGTCCGATATTCAATAATAGTGTTCACGTGGTGATTATGCTGTTATAACTGTTCTAATAGAATGTCTAGTAGTGGCGTGACCCCTTAAATAGTATGAGAAGAAATAGCGGTCTGTCCATTTCATTTCATGTCATTTCATCTTCATGATAAAATTGAAAGGTAGTCCTTCACCCTTGGATGATGTTCAAAGGACTACTCTTCTACAAATAATGAAATAATATATAGATAAAATAATAGAGAGTTATAGCTACAGTTAGCAAATAGCTTTAAAATATGGATAAAGATACATGCAGTGAAAAAGGATATACCAACAAACGAATCAAAAGCTACATTAAAATTTAAATTGGCTCACCGAGGATACTTGTTTTACACACTTTGGTAAATTATTTGAAACATTTGCACCCTTATACAAGAAAATTTCTGCCTACTAGCAGCTGCATTTTTTGGAAGCGGTAAGTCAGTATTTCCAAGGTTACGAGATGAAGAATAAGAATTTCTTGTGAACAAGCCAATCAAATATTACTGTGCCAAATTATTGACTGATTTGAATGTTATGGTTTTAACTTCCGGTTTGATAAGATGTTCAATGGTTTTCCAACCCAGGCAAAGAATTAGGGATCTGCTGGGGGTATTATAAATGCTATTAGTTACGATGCGAGCTGCCCGATTTTGCAAGTTTTGCAGTTTATCAATTTCCGTTTTCCCACAGCACCCCCAAACTGAGCAGCAAAATCTTCTGTGGGGCTATATGATGCCTATGTAAAACGTCTTCAAGGCTGCAGATCTGAATAAATGTTTGGAATAGTTTAAAATACCCAATGCTCTTGACACTATAGTTGAGATCAAGTGGATTTGCTTTTTCCAATTGAAAGTGTCGTCGGTATAAATTCCCAGATAATTCGTATTGAGTGCAACTTCTATGACCCTCCCTCAGATTTCGAAAGTCAGGTTTTCATCAATGTTCAGAAGATTTGTTGCTTTTGCTGTGAAGCAATCAGCAATGATCTGGTTTTCATAACATTCATGGAGAGCCTATTTTTTTGCAACCAAGACTCTAGCACTAAGCGTTGAAGGTCTTCGTTCAGAGCGTCGTTTTGACATTTTAATACCTCTTAACCTAGAGCATAGACACGTGCCATCAGCGTACACAGAAGCTGATGAATTATTTAATATATGCGTTAGATCACTGATATATACTAGAAGCAAAATTGGTCCCAAACATGATCCTTATGGTACCCCTAGTGTCAATATTCTCAATATTTGAGTCTATCCCATTAACAAGTCCGTAGCCAGGTCGGTGTTTCAAGGGTGACAAAACTGTCTTAGGAAATCATGTGGTACAAAATTTGAGAGCTTATTTCAAATTTTTATGTTATCATAATTGCTACAATAAAATGGATAAATTTGTGGGAAAGGAAAGAATGAACTATCTTGTAAAGGCCAGAGTTGAACAATCAAACTTCTAGAGGTACCTCCTTAGCTACAAGATAAAACAATGATAAAAAACTGTAGAAAAATTTCCAGGAGTAGCAAAAAGCTGACACCCTGTTGTCCAGGGGTGGCACCTGCCACACCATGCTACCCTTTGGCTATGGGCATGCTCATTAACCCTGCAAAATTGCCTCCTATTGGAAAGGTACGATTTAAACCAATGTAATTCACGATTTTTCACACTATAGTGCTCTAATTTTCGACACAAAGTGTTATGATCAACAGTATCGAATGCTTTTTGGGGGTCGGTAAGTATTAGACCAATCATTTTCCAGTATCCATTGCATTGTACCAGTCTTCGCAGCTTTTTTTAGCAAACAAGTTGTAGTTGAATGTAATGTTCTAAATTCTAACTGGTTTTTTGAAGGAAACAATTTTCTTCAAGTTATTGATAGAGCTGATTGAAGATCAGCTCCTCAAATATCCTTGAAAGTACCGGCAAGACCGAGACTGGGCGGTAGTCAGATTTATAAGTCTTGTCTCCATCATTGACAATTGATGTTACCCGGGCTACTTTCCAAATGTCAGGAAATACACTAGTTTCCATTGAAGTGTTGAAGATAAAGCGATAGAATTTTCAATATATGGGACGGCTAGTTTTAAGAGGTAAATGGAGATATGATCAATTCCGAAGCTTTTTGTATTTCTAACTTTACCAATTGCATCTCTGATTTCGTCAATTTTAAGTCATTTAAAATTAAATATAAAGGCTTTCTTACTTTAAATTTCCCTTGGAAGCTGAAATGTCTTCTGCGAAAAATTCTTTTTTCATTTGATATCTAAAGCATTAACTTTGTTGCGAGCTTGTCGGTACGCATTCATAATCGCATATGATTTATTTTTAATTTTTCGTTTCATAAGTTTATCATGCTCTCTCATGTGAGCTTTAAGACTGCTATTTATCCAAGGGAAATAATTTTCAGATATTCTGATAACTCTCATTGGTGCATGCTTTTCAATAACAAGTTGCATAGTGTAGCCCATTCCCCTTGTAAGGTAGTTACGTCATCTGGTTGAGGTAAAATAGGACACCAATGTATTGATGAAATATCTGCCAGAAAATGATCCACCAGGAATTTTTCACGTTTCTAGTGTTTATAGTTTTATGTCCATTCTGGATTGTACCACTCAGTTTTCTAACACAGTACACCATGTAACGATCGCTTAGAGAGATTTTATGAACACCTGATTTTAGGCTTTTTTGAGGGTGAGTGGTAGCGATGTTGTCTATTATTGTAGATATACCATGGGTTATTCTCGTGGGATCTTCTATCAATTGCTAAATAATTCATGGACGTTTAGCATGTGCCTTGCATTAATATCAGGAAATAACTTTTTCTGTTGGGCCATAGTTGGTGTGACCTAGAATAATTATCTCCTTGTTGTCATTATCAAGGAAAGAGTGGACTCTCTCGAGCTTAGCAAACAGGTCAACTGAACTGTTACGTGATCTAGTCCATAAGTTGGCAACTATGCTTAGTCTCCTTTCTCTCTTGGTAGTTCATGTTTCTGCTCCATATAGCAATGTATGTCTCACAGCTTCTTTATACACTTTGTTCTTCGTGTCTTATCGCAGGAAGCAACTTGAACTCTTTTCGAATTCCTTCGTTTTGCTTTCTGAATTCTGTGTTTTATTTTCACATCAAATTCAGCATTTTTGAGATATTCAATTCTAAGTAAGATCTTGTCTCCTCAAGATACATTGCTGCTTTGTTTAATTTCAAACCTTATAACTTTCTCTCTAATTCTTGTCTGTTCAAAAAAAAGATACTCATATCATCTGCAAAAAATGTACACATGGTGACTCGTCTTTCCTCCTTCACCGAGAACACCATAACGATATCCAAGAGGTAGGGGCTTCATAGCGATCCCTGCTGTAGATATACAACTTTAACAGTTGGGCCCTTGACTCCATACTGCTTCGTACTCTTGCATTTGCTCATCCATTTATCTCCTTTACCCATGCATCTCAAGGTCGCTTGCCTAGTCACCCCATGGATGAACTTCTCTAAATCTACAAAAACTATATGCAGAAGTATTCTCTTTTCTCTGTGTTTCTCCATCATTTGCTTTAGTGCAAATATTACACAACTGTCGTCCCTTTCCCTGGCATGAATCCAACTGCTCATGCCCCACCATCGTTTCTTTTTCTCAGCCACCATACTATTGGTCTTTCCTACACTTGCATTATGTGTGGCACTAGTTTAATGTCTCTATATACCCGTAAAGCCAAGTTTATTACCCTTCATCCTACGATTCGGGACCTATTACACACTCTCTCTCCATGCTTTATGCATCCTCTCTTTCTACTTAAACTTTAATGTTAATTTTAAAACCACTTTTGCTCTCTCCTCTCAAAATTCTTCCAGCTCCTGATGGCACAGGGTACCTCTAAGGAAACTTGACTAGTGGGTCAAGTTTATATGATCGGCCTATTCCTGTTACAGTCAAGGTCAATTACAAAGAAGCGATCTAATAGGCCCTTGATTTTTTGCTCAGTGCAATGGCGATTGACTTTGGACCATTTGAAAGTTTAGGACAAATTGTAAACCTTCTCAAAAAGGCCTCAACAAGTAGGCCTTAAAACAAAATTATTCCTTTTTACTGGGCCAGCAAGAGGACACGCTGGGCACATGATCCGATGTTGAAAATGTTAAAAGATGCCTTTACCGAACTATTGTCTGGGCCAGCTGCTTCTTGGTTTTTCCATTATCTTAATTCCGTCCTTAACATCCTCTCTAGTTAGTCGGGATGTTCACTTAGCTTTTGATGGGTTACCCCATCCCTAACTATTTCCCTTGAATTTCATTCATTCAATATAGCCTGAAAGTTATCTAACCAACTCTCCTTAATTTTGACCATATCATTCAGAACAAGGTTGTGTTCATTCTTTAATTTATTCAATTTGGTTTGAGTCTTTTGACGCTTTATCTCCGGTTTTGGTTGTCCAGAAAGGAAGCCCCTAACCACCTGGTATCTCCAAGTTTTCTTTCCATTCATCTTTACCCTTCACTAAACTGGGCCTTTCCTATCTTTTCTTGGCCTTATTCTTCTCTTTAATGACTCTCTGCATATGCTCACTCCATCACCTCATTTCTATGTGATTAGATTCTTTCCTTAATGGGACAACCTAAGGCTAACGCAAATATTTTCTATATCATCTCTTTGATAAGAATCACCGTTTGCTATAAAAGGAAAGAAGGAATCGTCTACGGGGGGGGGGGGCAGAATACTCTATAGCACATTAACCTCAGTGGCATACATCCGAAACGGAATATCCTTTGCTCCCAATTTATATATCAAATGTGTCCTGGTTCTCTTCTAACGTCTACTGAAGTCATATCCCAGAGATAATTCCTCTCTTACCCGAACTGCAGGTCCAGTCATTCCTAGGATACTTCTTTCTCTTCCTCTTCTGGGGTGCATAGGTAAATATTGCATAAATCATACCCTTGGAATACAATTTCACTTGCCATTTTATGACTCATAAAATAATCATTAAATTTCACGTTATGACCTTTTACATTTGAATATATTTCTTCGACTATCCGCAGGTGTAAGAGCTATCCAGTCTTTAATATGCCTCTTAAATTCATTCAATATACTCATTTAACGTCGTATTTCACATGGTATTGGGAACCATCTAGCCTCTATATGTTGCAGGGTCGACTCGACAGGCAATTGGTTTTGCCTTTGGCAGCTGCAAATTAAGCTTATTTCCTAAAATCAGAAGAAACTACTCTTTATTTAAAGATCTCCGTAACAAAAAGGAGACTTTATCTATGTCTAGTTTTGAATAATTCTATTATATGCCTTACGGTAGCATGGTGTCGTTAAAAAAGTAAGGAACAATACTAGTGCACACCTTATAAGCAAGCATTACCTTACCAATCCTCATGGTCATACGATCCCAAACATGTCTGTTCATAACCATGGATATAGCCCTAAATTATTTTAATTAATTAGATAATAGGCAGAAGATCGGAAAACAAAAACTATGTTGTTTGATATATGTCGAAAACATGCATACACTATATGAATATAAAAAGTGTGAATGAAATACGATATGTATATATATAAATGTGAATATACATATATTTATATACTGTATATACATATTTTATACTGTATATATATATATATTTATACAGTATATAAATATATATATACAGTACAATTTACATTTATATGTAAAATGTATATGAAAAGTGAATGAGATACGTAATATGTACCTGAATAAGTGTTAAATGAATGTCTCTGCTGCCCAATCAATATGGTAGTTGGATTAGTATATAGAGGAATTGTGAAATTAGCGTAGAGGTAAAACCGAATAGCTTGAAACAGAGGCAGCTGAATAGTTCCTATAAAGCAGGCCTGTGTAAATAAAAACCCGCATACAAGAACCTCCTTGTATGGTCCTAGGTTTAAAAAGTTTTTGCAAAAGTCATATGAATAGACAATTTTGGTTAGTAATTCATAATTAAACCTTTGTCCTGCTTAGTATGCATTGAGAAATGGTCTTCCTCTCTTGACCGAAAGCTCCCAGTTTCCTTGCTAAGCCAGTCATGGTCAAAATTTCGTATCTTGTTTATAAGAATCTGAAGAATTGTAAGTTACAGGCTCTTAAACGCTGTGGTTCTTTTATGCGGATTTTTTCTGTAACTCTCTTTTTCATTTTGCACATTTTGAGCATTCAGTGTTATGAAGTTGAAGAGCACAGAACTAATAATTGTATTTGGAATTAAAGCTTGTGTTGATATGAATCTACTGAACGCTACAATCACGTGGCCCAATTCAAGTTCTTGATTGAGAAATGCGACCCGAGTTAACACCAAAGCCGGAATCTAATGGCCTTGGTATGAAGTTATTATCTGTGACTATAGGGCCATAAATAACTTTTCGCAACTCTTTCAAACAGGGACGTAAGAAGCATCTAAAAAGTGGAGGGCCAAGTCTTAAAAGGGGCACATTACCACGCCCATTTTGGGCTTCAAAGGGGCACTTTTGGATAGTTTGCTAAAAAGTGGGGGGCCATGGCTCCTCTGGCCCCCCGGTTCCTACGTCCCTGCTTTCAAATGACAATGCCTGGCGTAAGAGCAGCACTCTGAAGTAGTAATAGAAAAGAGTTGGCGTAAGAATCTCTTGCGAAAACTTCCAAAGCTTAATTGGCGGGGGAACTGTCGGAAACCAGAGGATATATGGTATGTCCTTTAAATGCAAAAAGTATAAAAAGTTTGTGCAAGGAAAAAGTCAATTCTACATTAAAGTGAAAAGTGTAAGGTATACCATGAAAAAGAATGTAACATAGTTCCAGTGTGTAAATGCTGCTTCACCACCTCCCGTATTCTGGTTCTGACACTGGGTACTTACACCAGGTGCCCCACATGTTTTGATTCCACTTCCTCCACCTCCACCTTCCAGCTTTCCTGCCATGACATCCGATGTCTCTGATGCAAACGGCTTGCGGCCGTTGGGACAGTAACTTTTCCCAGTTGAATTGAATGCAGAGAAAGTTGCTTGGACAATGGTCATTCCACCTGAGAATGACTTTCCGAGATTCTCTGGGACTAATTTCGCAATCTCCCCCTCTAACTGGCCGCACAAGCCTCCTGCTTCCTTACAGGGGTCTGCCTTGGAAGCAACTTTTATGGCACAATTCGCAATTTTTACAGCTGGGAAGTTGCATGTTGCTTCGACCAAAGCCCGACAAACAGCACCCATAAGTGGGCCAGGATTCGGGACAGCAAAACCTACTGCTACCCCAGCATCTAAACCAATGCCAGCCGAGAACGATCCTGTTATGCACCCAGCATTTGTTACCTGCACATTACCTTCAGCTGCAAGTCGAGCAGCTGGGAATATAGTAATGGGAACTCCATTCACTGCCGTTGTTATCTCTGCTCCGAGTCGAATTACACCTTTCAGCCCAACTCCTGCCTGAATGACGAGTGTTTTTTGAATTTGTTTGTTGAAATTGCTATCAAACCCAACATCCAGTTTCACTCCCTTGACTGGATCAAATGTTGCGATTGCTTTCTTTATACTGACAATTGCATCATTCTCATATGATAGGCCAGCCTTGAAAGACCCTTTTGCGTCTATGTCTATGCTAATGTCCGCAACTGCTTGCAGTTTAAGTTCGAGAATGACTGGCACATAGCCAAGTACGTATGCCTTTGTGAATAAAACCATTGGTTTGCAACTTGCCTTCTTTGTTGGATCTTTGCAAGCTGAGCATTTTTTGCCAATACAATCAGTAAGGTAGAGCTTCCTTCTATATTTGAGTTTGGTTGATACTGTTGTCTCAAACACGGCATCAGCCTTTACCGAGACCTTCCCGTACAATGCCAATTTGATATTTCCATCAGTGATGTCTGCTTCAACACTAATTCCACCTACTGGTTTAACAGATCCCTTTAAGGTAAGCGGTCCACTTTTGGAGTCATAAGAGAGCCCTGGGTTAGTTAATGCCAAGCAGGTTGACCCTTTACCTCCCAATTTTATTTTACAGGGTGTTGTAGGGTCTAGACAGGATGCAAATCCTTTAGCAGTATCTTTGGCACAATCCACAGCCTGACCGCTAGGAGACAAACAGTCGATGAAGTCTACGAGAGGTTTGCCAATTTTCTTTGCAAATTCTACAGCATGATCAAATGTTGTCATTCGTCCGCATTTCATATTCCCCGCCTGATTGAAGAGTGCATTGCAGCCATCAGGGCACTTAGCAGGGCACTCAGTACATTTACCACTCGAATAGAAACTCCCACCTTTGCACCACAGACTTTTTGTTTTGTCACAATCTGTATCTTCATTGCAATCAGTACCTACACGGAACCCATTTTTGGGTGCACAAAGGGCTCTGCTTGCAGATACCTTCTCGCAGCGACCACTCTTACAATTATTGTTGTCTCCAGAACCATGTATGTTTAACGGACATTGTCCATAATCAGCAGTCTTTGACTTGCATCTTCCATTGCAGCCAATTGTTACAACTCCATGGCACCATCCACTCTGGCAATCTGCGTTCTCTGAACAGGGGAAATTATCTCTCAGCTTCCTACCGCAATAACTGCAAATGCATTTTCCACTGACACAGCTGTTCCCATCGCTTGCTCCTCGGCATTTTTGTCCATCAGGTGTTTTAGATCTACATGTACCACCACAACCTATTGTAAAAGTGCCGTCACACCAGCCACTCCTGCAGTCACTATTAGCAGAACATTTATATCCATCGGACATTCTTTGACCGCAATGGTCACAAATGCATTTTCCACTGGCACAACTGTTCCCATCGCTTGCTCCTTTGCATGCTTTTCCATCAGGTGTTTTAGATCTACATGTACCACCACAACCTATTGTAAAAGTGCCGTCACACCAGCCACTTTTGCAGTCACTATTAGCAGAACATTTATATCCATCGGACATTTTTTGACCGCAATGGCTACAAATACACTTTTTGCTGATGCAACTGTTAGCGTCTCCATTTTGCAAACATCGTTCCCCATCGGCGACCTGCACATAAAGAGGTATTTTGAATAGAAACACCTGCTAAAGCATCTGTAATAGTGAAAATGAAACGTCTAGAACAGTGGTTCCAAAACTTTCCAAATTATTTTGCATGGCGGTCTCCTACTTTGTACTTTTTCGAATCATGGTCTCCCTTGAGGAATAAATTAATGCCATACTTGACATACTCTCAAGGAAGACAAACAAACAAACAGTGGTATAGGCTAATAAAACAACGAGTCGAACCGGCAAAATCAACTTCGCGGTACCCATGGAACCCTTCGCGGTTCCCAAAGGGACCGCAGATCCCAGCGTGGGGACCACTGTCCTAGAATAACCTGAAAAAAGCTGCTCCGCACCAATCGATTTGTGATGACGGTATTTTTAACATATAGCTAATGGCTATAGGATGATTACCTTTTGTATTAATACTCTGAACCCTTTAGTCATTGCGAGGACCATAGCATTGATTTACAGTTGAGGTTCGATAACAGAAGCAGTCCACAGAAAATCGAAAATTTGTCAGAGTTGTTGGGAGTATTTCTATAGGAAACCCAAACAAGGGGAATTCGAAAATTCGTTCGAGTTATAGAGCAATCAAGCTATCGAATGTCAATTCTATGTGAAAACAAAGTACAAAATATTGTACCATTCTAATTTTACCTCTAATGAGAAGTGAGTTGGTTCACATGCATACTTTGCAAGGGAATTGTTTTAAGTCGTCTTCCACCAGAGGAGCCGATTGGAAGAGCTAGAAGGACCAGTTGGAGACTGTCCAACCTGCTCAGCTTGTCAAAGTGGGACACCTTTTCATGCGTAATGTCTTGCACAAAACAATTAAATTTATTACATTGTCATAAAATTCATGAAACTCAATAATTACTGTATGAACCATCCTCGACACTGCATTTCCTGCTTGCTGATTTGTGTATTTCAAACAAGGTCTTTTGGTGACTTAAAACTATAACGGTCTTCATCTACACACATTTGCTTTGAAAGTACTTCATTTTTCACTAAGCCTCAATAGTCTTAAATTTTTTTACTTCGAACATACCGATATTCTTAAATAATTCTTAAATTTTAACGATTTTGAGCATTAGTTTCCGCATAGACTATATTCTTACAATAAGAAGTATGTAACTGACATTTCCTGAAGAGTTTCTGAGTTGCATCATAGTGTAACAAGGTCCAGACACTCTTGTTCGTTTTCTAAAAAAGCTCAAATCAGCAAAAACTCTTAACTTTGATGAAGCACGAGTCTTGCATTATTCTTAAATTATTCTTAAATTTCAGAGAATTTTAGCCTTCATATTCTTATAGACTATATTCTTATTAAAAGAAGTCTGCACGTTCAGCTTCAACACCAGTAAAAGTGCCTCAGAGGTGCATTCAAGATGACTTCTGGACAAGCTCAGCCTCAATTTCGGGAAAAATTAAGAAAATTGAGGCTCAAGCAAAACATGGCTTTCTTATAAAAAACCGATATATTACATTAATGGGTTAATTTTTCGCGTGAACTCAAGCAGCTATTAGAATTCTTAATTTCAATTGATTACATTCATCTGTAAACTGGAAATTCTAGTAGCTTTCGACACAGCGCAATTCAAGTATTGTGCAATTTAATGTGAAAAGCATAAAAAAATACTGAAATAACCATAAGCACTGCACAAAGTAACGACTTTAACAGAAAACTTTGCATTCATGTTTTGTAATTGCTTGATTTGGAATTTTTCTGTTTTAGTGACAGATTTGTGTTTAATTGTAAGAAAGTCTGTTCTAGTTTTAAATGTTTAACAGTTTGTCGATTAGGTTCATGTTAATATGCACAAGACTGTATTTGAAAACTGGGCATTACATCCGTCCAAGGCATTCAGGGCCCAAGAGTTTTTCTTTGGTTTGAGACACACTGTATTCTATTATTTCAACATTCCCTACTTTTAGGTAATAGTTCTTAATAATGGTCTTGGTATATAAAAACCTGCCATACATCTTATCGTTCAGCTTGGTAGCGAGTATTAAGCTGTACGGAGGCCTGAGGGAGCTCTAGCTGTAAGTCCTAAGTGGCACGCGCATTACATTCCAGTTAATAAATTGGGTCAAAATGCAAGCATTTACAAAACGATTTCATTCCATCAGTATTGATCACATATTGTATACTTTTTTAAGGGGTGCCGATTCAACATTTTGACCACTATAGGGCTTGTCTTCAAACCCCTTGGCTACTCTAAAGTCCCAAATAAACGCCCCATTCGCTTATTAATTTTGTGAAAAACTCCATCGAGGATACCCTTATTCCAGCCCCCTTTTTATCATTTTTGTGCCTGTAATCCGAATGAGTATTAAATAGCATGAAATCATCGTGGTTTTCATTTTGTCTACAGTTGAAATAAGTTTTGAAACTCAGGCATAGCCACTATACTTAGAGAAATTCCCCACCCACCCCGGTTATTCTAACTCAACGTTTAGTTGATTTTTAGGGAGTTTCCAACCCCATGATATTTCAACCCCCTATCTATTCGGGACTTAAAGAATGGGAAATCAATTCATATCTGCATACAATGAGCGCATCTAATAAACAAAGCACAGCGAGTGCGCATGAATACATCACAAGTGGTTTCATTATTTGCTATTTGCTAGAAGGAGCATTTACACGCCACATGCCCAATGCTAAAAGCCAGAATGTCCCGATTCACCTTTGGAAAAGGCCATTAAGCTGTGTAATCTGCATAAACATATCCAATCAAACAGTTGACCCAGAATGAATGACTCGTACAATAATTTCAATAACGTGATGTCACGGAGGTGCTTATGACAAAAATGCATTTCAATTGCTGCTTGCTAGTCTACCTATACATGGCATGATATCTACTTTTTGGGCGTGGAGAAACTTACACAATATATTCGGTTTGCGTCATAACCCTCTGCACATATTCTATATATCAGCTGTCGTTAAAGCACCTACCGGCTGTGCAGGTTAGGTACCCTTCAACAGGGGTGCTGAGTGTGACCCTCCCCTGAAAAAGGTTCAGTCGGCAGACGATACGGAATGCTACGCTAGTTGGCAACAATCTTTTCGTGGCTTGCACCGCTAATGTACATAAGTAAAGCTCGCGTCAGAGATTTCGTGTAAATTATTGCAGGAAATCTATGCAAATTAAGCAGAAAATGGATTTGGTTGGGTGAAAATTGAAGTTCCTTAGGTGTCACAGATCCAGTACTGGATTTTCTTAACCCTTTGAGCAGCCGAATACTGCTGTCGTACAAACCACTTTCTTAAAGAAAATAACGTGTTATTCATTGTGAAGACCGATCAGGCCGCCTCGTTTGTTTGCGTAATATCGCAAGTTCCTGGCACCGAATTTCTTTTAATCGGTTGGAGTAGTTATATCTGAAAATGGAAATGAAAATGAAACGAAACATGAGAGCATGTGACTGAAAGCTTAGTCCATTCTACAAATTGAGGATGTCTTGAGCTGCGCCCTGAGTGAAAGCGTTTAACATTTGTCGCAGGTTCCATTGAACCTCTGCCTCCTGGATGAAGCATCTCGCAGACTACAAGTTCATAAACTGTAAGTTGGCATGAAAAACAAAACATAACCTACCAAATTGCGGCAAGTTCCGCTCTTCCAAAATGTGCCCCCATCACAAAAATTTGAAGCGCAATCTGAATTCTTTTTGCATCCTTGTGTGACAGTGGCAATGAAGAAAACAACCACAACCAAAGCGACCTTCATCTTTCAGCGCACATTACCCCACCAGGCATTGATCCTACTGGTATGAAGTCCACACTGTACACGCAAATAAACAAACAGACACAACAACAATGTCATCCATTGAATTTGTAATGATTGCATTACGCCATTGACAGGTTGCTCTTTACCATGAAAGCCTGGGCAGCTATCGATCGAAACAGAAAATGGAAAAACGGGAATGGGAAATCAAGGAATTGATCTAAACTCAACGATTGAACGTATCCAAGTAATTTCTCATCATCTGATGTGAGATTACTTGATATCTATATGCATGAGTAAAACAATAGCATATACAAAAACTAAGAAAAATCGGGTAATCCCAAGACCAACTAGCAATTTTTACCATTGCACCTAGCATATATGTATATATATATATATATATATATATATATATATATATATATATATATATATATATATATATATATATATATATATATATATATATATATATATATATATATATATATATATATCTTTATATATCTATATACTATAGATTTTATGGTGCACAGTTTCATCATTTATGGGTCATCAGCGCAGCTCAGTTGATCGTGAATGTGGTCGAATGCTATAGTTCACCCACCGAGAGTGCTCAAACTACCGACGTAGTGAGCTATGCGGTGCAAACTGGAGCATTATTTATTATGAGGAAAATTAGGAGAAATTAAAACTTACCTGGAATCGAACCACGGTCTCTTGATTTCCGGCAAAGTGTCGTAACCACTTGACCACAGTGGCTTGTTATACCTCTCGTAATTTTAACAGCTTCAAAGCTACCTTCGGCTTTGTATTTATATAGAGAATGAAGATAGCTAGTTGGCCGAAAGTAGTCAGTAGTACAATGAGATAACAATAAAGTTGTGTGAACAAAAATGAAATTAATGCTTGTCGACTAATGTTGTGGCTCATTTTATCCTTTTGTGTAAAAAAATTTTTAATAGTCTCTTAATGTACTGAAAAAAGCAGTAGTGAACACGAAAACAAAACACAAAAGCATTGCTGTTTGTAGTGCCCAGAAGGCTTTTAAGCGTATAAAAGATACTGTAGTGGACACTTTATATCCGTCGAGGAAAGACGTGTTTCCGAAGCTGTGAAAGATGACACAGAAATTTCTAAAGTTTCTTAACTCTTTCTTATAGTTCTAAAAGTTTCATAAATTTTAGGCTGTTTAGTACTAGGTTTCTTATAAAGAATCGTGTATATGCGAATATGCCGACTAATCTACTTCAGGGCAGGTCCAAGATGCATGCCGGGATCGATTCAACAATATTTGCTTTAACGCCATTCAAAGTTTACACACAAATAGGTAAGGTCACTACTGTACATCATCTCACTCCAGTGCGCTGTGATAAGGACGCAGTCCACGACGGGTATCCCCGGCGTAAACTTCATGGAATGCGCATAGGGCTCACGTATCGGAGAGCAAAATTTGAAGAGTTTCTCCATGTCATAATTTTCAATTCTTCCTTTGATTAATTCACATGCTGTCGTGGAATTTTACCACAATGACTTTTAATTTTATTGCAGAAAAAGTTTCGTGCTATCTATCTTTGAAAACATTAACTAATCATGAGCGGACTCTACATCTGTAACAATACAATGTGAAATTATTCGCTTTTTGCGAGCAGTAGGTTTCCGTAAAGCGTTGCGCAATGCAACCTCGAGAAGAACATGAAGAGCCAACTGATGTAATAAGAGGTCGAAAACAGTCATTGATGACGTCATTACTTTCTTTCCTTTCTGTTTAGTTATTCGTATGATGTCGCGCTATTGTGCTCCTTTTGTAAAAGCAACTTTGTCTTTAAGTCTACAGTTATTACTAAATGTCCTTGGAATGCCCTGTGAACAAAGTATGCTATATTCGAAGATAGTGTGAGATTACAGTGAAGTAATTTGGAAAATGAATCATTGCCAAGTCATCTCATACTTTCGAAACTACAAGAGTACCAAGTTCCTCGTTTATTAGTAATATAATATACACACTCCGGAAATTAGTGTTTATAATCAATACCCCTCTTCTAGAAATTCTTAATCTACTCATTGGTGCCTAATCGCCGGGGGTGTGTAGCGTATACGGGTCCTCGGAATGTCAGCTCTAAGAATGCACTTCGCTTTACTTCGTCGAAGGCCACTCTGCCCTCGTTTTCAAATCTACATATAACTAATACACGAGCACATTTACATACGTCAACACATTTTACTGCATTTAGCAGACTTATACATTTAAATGAGCTTAAGGAGGGAAGGCCTACATTACACCTTCCCCCATCTAAGGAACCGAATTGACACATCCAAAAAAGAAGCTAATGACTTACAAAGTCCCCAAAGCGAATTGGAGGGTTAACTAACTGCCGAAGGTGAGCAGGTCTAGGACCCCTAAACTCTCTATCCCTATTTGTCCTGTCCTGAGGCAGAGTAGGTTGTTCTTCCTGTAGAATAATTCCCGGTGTTTCGGGAACTGGGTGGATAGGCTGGCCCTTACCAGGAGGAGTGTGGCAAACCTTAAGCTGGTTGTGATGGGTTACAAGTCTTTTCCCTTCATTGGACAGAATGGTATAGTTAACTCCTTCCCTGGAAAGAATTTGGTAAGGTCCTCCCCACCTAGTAGCAAATTTCCCTTTTTTAGGGCGCCATAACCAAACCATTTGCCCAGACTCAAAAGGTTTCCACTCTCTGCTGTTCTTACTATCATACTGCCTGCATTGTTGTTTCCTAGCTGTTTCTAAGTGTCTTCGTGCTATCTCATTGACATAATGAATGGCTTTTCTAAGTGAACGACTATAGTCAGATTGACTAGATGGGCTGCGTACAGGAATACCTAGTTCTACTTCGATTGGCATACGCGCAGGACGCCCAAAAACCATTTCATAGGGAGAGAGTTTGGTCGACTCATGCACACTGGTATTGTATGCAAAAACAGCCTGGTCAAGCATCTCATCCCAATCTGTTTGATGTTCTACAACAAAAGTGGATAGAATGTCTTGCAGTGTTCTGTTCTGTCTTTCTACAAGGCCGTCACTTTGAGGGTGATACGCGGTGGTGCGCGTCTTCTTTATGCCCATCAATTCATAAATTTCATGCATGAGATTACTATCGAAATTTCGACCTTGGTCGGAATGAAGGAAAGTAGGTGGGCCGAACCTGGAGAAGACTCTAGACACTAATATGCTAGCAACTGTAGATGCCCTCTGGTCCCTTGTAGGAAAAGCCTCGCACCATTTAGTAAAATGATCCATCATGACAAGGATGTGTCTGTTTCCCCTAGCTGTTTCACTAATAGGTCCCATGTAGTCCATGCCCCAGAATAAAAATGGTTCACTTATATTAATGGGCTGCAATGGTGCTTTGCCTTGTTTGGAATCAGACTTATTGCGATTGGAAGTGGGGCAGCGTGTAACAAAAGACTGTATAGTTTCTTGCATCTTAGGCCAAAAAAATCTTTCACGCGCACGATAAAGGGTACGAGTGATACCCATATGCCCCCCTGAAGGGCTACTGTGGAGATTTTGTATCACTAAGGTCACAAGTGATTGCGGCACAACTACAACATTTCGTGATAATTTGCTGTGTGCTTTTACAGCTCGTAACAGCAGTCCGTCATTAACATACAGCTGATCCCAGCAGCTAAAAAGAGATTGCAAGGTGGGGTTACCTTTGCAAACAAATGATGGTGGCTTTGGGAAACCCTGAGTTTTGAGCTCAATGATTTTTAAAAGCTCAGGATCTTTATGTTGTGCATCAACTAAGTTTGCATCTGGACTTACAGTAACAAAACAGCTTACATCAGGACATGAAATATCGGCAGAACAAACCTCAGGGGGATGGTATCATGATTAAGTCGAGAAAGCGCGTCTGCATTGCTATTACAGTCCCCTGATCGGTGCTTGACGGTGAATTCAAATTCTTGAAGGTCCATGATCCATCTAGCAATTCGCCCCTTAGGCTCCATTGAATGAAGCCAACGCAACGCGCTGTTATCTGTGACTATGCAGAAGCTGCGACCCAAAAGATAAAAACGAAAATGCTTAACAGCAAATACGATAGCCAGGGCTTCTTTTTCCATTGCAGAATAGTTGCGTTCACGTTTGGAAAGTGTGCAGCTGGCATAAGCAATTACCCTCTCGCATCCGGTGTGATCAACCTGAGCCAAAACAGCTCCTAATCCTACATTTGACGCATCAGTTTGAAGAATGAAAGGGCGGTCAAAGTCTGGATAAGCTAGAATGGGAGCTTCACATAATGATCTTTTGAGTGTGGAAAAGGATTCATGTTGTAAAGCATCCCACTTGAACTGGACAGACTTTTCTGTCAATTTAGTGAGCGGGGCAGCAACAGATGAAAAATGAGGGATAAAACGTCGGTAATAACCTGCTAGTCCCAAAAATGACCTTAGTTTTTCCACATTGGTGGGGGCTGGGAGGTTCTGGACAGCTTCAATCTTAGCAGGGTCAGTATGGACACCCTCATTGGAAATGGTGTGCCCCAGATAAAGAACTTGATCTGCGCCAAAGGAGCATTTCGAAGCTTTGACCTTAAGACCATGCTGTCTAAAACGTTGTAAAACTGATGTTAATCGTTCACAGTGTTGGTCTATGTCCTTGGAATATATCAGTACATCATCAAAAGAGCAGAGGCATGATTCGAAGGTAAGTCCAGACAGAATTATACTTATTGCCCTGGAAAATGTGGCTGGGGCTGTAGAGAGACCAAATGGCATTCGCTTAAATTCGAAAAGGCCATCTGGTGCAATGAATGCTGTTTTCTCCATATCTTGCGGATTCATGCCAACCTGCCAGTACCCACTACGGAGGTCTAAGGTGCTAAAAATTTTATATCCATTCAACGCATCTAGAAGGTCATCTACCCTAGGTAGAGGCTGGGAATCCTGTTTGGTGACCTGGTTCAGCTTTCTGTAATCGACACAAAATCTGTATGACCCATCCTTTTTCTTGACCAGGACAAGGGGAGAAGCCCATGGGCTAGTGCTAGGTTGAATTACCCCTTGAGACAACATATCCTGAATCTGTTTGGATACTTCACCCCGAAAATGGTATGGAAGTCGACGTGGGGATTGGCGAATTGGGGGGCTATTTCCTGTATTTATGTGATGTTCAAGTACAGCAGTGTGACCTAAGTGGTCTTGAAATATATCAGAAAAATCTAATAAAGTCTGCAAGAGCTTTTCCTTATCCCCCCTAGACAATTTTGGGTTGACAGCTGCTTGTAGCTCTGAATTAACTTGGGAAACTTTCCCATTCTGATTACGAACACTGCAAGATATACTATTAGGCAGATGGGTGGCACCACTGACTAACTCTGCTAGTGGGCAAAACTTGGCAACCTTCTGTCCTGAGTACAGCTCTATGGGAGAACTAGAGGAATTCATAATACGTACAGGGACACTCCGCCTATCTGCTTTACTAACTGAGTAAGCTATGGTATATGGGACATCAGAAGACTGAGCTAAGGTACTTATCATACCCAGCTTATCTGAACAACTTTTAGCGACCTTCCCCTGCACTATACACTCTGTTCTGGCAGGAACTGAAATAGCCGAAGTAAGAACAACATTGACTGGGCCTTGAGCTAGGGACTGTGTAAAAACTGGCAAAGTGCTAGCCGTGGAAGCACATTGCTGTGAAGAATGGGGAAGTAGTGACAAAGGAGTTGTACCCTGTGGACCAACAAGGTGATAGCAATTGCCAGAATAACTTATTTCAAGTTGATTGGCAACAAAGAAATCCCACCCTAAAATGCACTGTAATGGTTGCAACACATTATTGCAAATAAGAAACTTGCCTTCATAACAATTAGTAGTATTAGGTAAGGAAAGTTGAATAACGCTGCTACCTAGAGTATTTAATGACTGCCCCGTAATAGATACACAAGGATTGGAAATACTCCTGTCAAGAGGGGTCACTATAGCAGTGGGTGGATTTTGTTCCATAATTTGCTGAAATGCCTCTTGTGACAAAATAGACTTCATCGAGCCTGTGTCTACAAGAGCCGGTAACTGGATACCTCCAGGAAAATGGCAAACAATGAGGGGTTGGCATGGGCATACTTCGTTCTGACCATGAAGACCAAACGAAGGAGTACTTCCAACGTTAAAAACAGAGGGGTGCTCAACGCTCCAACCCATTAACGGGGCACCCCTTGGAAGTTTAAAGGCAACTTACTATGAGAAGAAGATAGAGAATAATTGTTCGCACAGTCTTTACTAGAATGACCCCAGCCACTGCACAATCCACACTTGGGCTCATTCCTCTGTGGGCAATTACGAGCAATATGCCCCTCATTTTGGCACCTGAAACAGCGAACTGCTGACCTCTTTGGGGAGTTGTCGCGCCGTCCATTATTCCTTGGGGCTGTAGCACTGGTGTGAGAAATTGCGGCAATAATATTGTCTTGGCCAACGGAAAGCTTCCGAATCATGTCCTCAAGGCCCGCCATCTTGCGTTGCTGTTCCTCTAGCTGTTGCTGTTGCTGCTCAAGTGATTTAGTGGTGTCACCTGACTCAGGGTGTGTTGCTAGGGTAGCACATGCAGCACCGCGGGAGGCTTCACCGTGTAGGGCGCGGAAGCGTTGCGAAAAAGAAAGCATGTCAGCCAATGTGGGCGTAGCATTTGACTCCAAAAGTCTTAACCGTATGTTCTGTGGCAAGCCTTTCATAAACTGACGGCGGAGCAGGGCATCTTTGGCAGTGTCAGACAAGTCCGGCTCAGCTCTTTCCAAGAGTTCCTTCAAACGCCATTGGAACAGGGCGGGATCTTCACCTGGCCGAAGGGTCTGCTCATCAAACTGAGAGTAGAACTGTTCACGTTCAGCAGTCGGAGAAAAGGAGTGAAGCAGGCTTTCTGTTAACTTCGCATATGTACTTTTCTCCTCAGCGGCGAAGGAATCGAAGTAAGAGGCGGCGGGGCCTTGCAGAAAGGCCGGAAGCTTAATGAGTTTAGCGGCGTCATCCCAAGTGTTGGCTGAGGCGCATCGTTCAAAATGGCGGAGCCATGAAGTGAAATCCCCGGTACTAAACCGTTCAGGCAATAATGTAGACGACATTCCTGGGTCCTGTCACCAGTTTTGTAGCGTATACGGGTCCTCGGAATGTCAGCTCTAAGAATGCACTTCGCTTTACTTCGTCGAAGGCCACTCTGCCCTCGTTTTCAAATCTACATATAACTAATACACGAGCACATTTACATACGTCAACACATTTTACTGCATTTAGCAGACTTATACATTTAAATGAGCTTAAGGAGGGAAGGCCTACATTACAGGTGTCAGAATTAACGGGGTTGGAATTTCCTGGACAATTTAATTAGATGGGGTCAGATTTATGCAATAACGTTAAATGAATGAAAAAAATGTTCTAAGCTGGTTTATTTTCTCTATTAAGCAGCAAACGTCCATAGTAATTATGGCTTCAATATTTCGGGGCAAAATGTAATAAATAACAAAGTATCCATTTGAACAATATCAACAGAACAAATATGTAGCTATGAAAACAGAACCTAACGTAGCAGTGTATTCTGCTAAGAAAATTCATTAAACAAACGGTTCCTGCCAACAGGAATTATTCTTGGTTCAGCCACCGTACGCACTACGTCTTCTAAAATGAATTGCCGGGCATCTCAACAAGAGCAAGGCAGTGGAAAATTTTTCAAAAACTAATTAGCGGAATTAGCGGGGGATGGCAATCAGGTACCAAGGAGTATGGCATATCAACTCTAGAAAGAGCCCGTTCTTATTGCTCAGTTCTATTTTCTCGGAGTCTACTTATTACGAAGCATTTTTGCCCCTTTCGCACTGCTCCATTTATGTATCGTAAAGAAGCAGAGAAAAATATACTTGTTTGTGGAATCTGTCACACTCAGGAGTGGGCTGGCTGGGATTAAGGGGCACGGGCATTTTTTGTTCAATCTCTGTCATTCTCTTTATAGAAGCCTTACCAAGTAGGTTGCACCCATGAAGTTACTGTACACCGTATTTGAAGTGGTCCAAAAGCAAAGGGCACGGCGAGTGCTTACCCGGTGGGCCCAACCAGCAAGTCCACCCCTGGTCAGACTTTGCATTCAGCACAAAAATGCACACAAATAGAGGTTTTCGAAAACGCTTATCAGTGAGGTTTTTGAAACGGCTCTGGATCAGTGTTCCCTAGTTCCATCTGGGTCTCTCTCGCTCTCTCTATCAACAAATAAAACGAGTTTATTAATTTCCACCAATCAAAATACAAAAATAACAGCATAAAATATTTACGTAAATGTGGTAAATAAGCAACTTGTCAAAACATCCTTAATTATGAGTTAGAAATTATGAAATAAGCGTTTGTTTTACAAGAAATAAGTTTATTAGAAAGTAGTGCTCACTTTTTACAAAAAGTTAAGAAAGTTCAGTGTTGGATTTTGCCACCTAAGAAAGTTGATAAATACAAATACATTTAAAATTCCGATTTTTATGCAGGCCCATCGCTTCTTTTATACACTTCGTGCATTTTTCCTTTATCAACCTGTATATTCTAGTGTCATTTTTATGCAGTACCTGTCTGTCTAGCACTAAAGTGCTAAAGTCTCATAAAATCCTGCAAAGGTCTTAAAAGAGAAAAAAATTAAATCATGAAAAGGAAGACAAAGCTTCAGCACCGGGGCAGAAATCTTTCTGATAAAGTGTGTAGTATTTAAAGATATATTTGAGTTACAAACATACAGCAAAACTAGCGATATAATTGCAAATCACAACTAAAGTATTCCTCACACGCAACCTACGTCAGTTGCTTTGTAAATTGTAAATGAATGAACAGGGAAAATGCGCTGCGAAAGCGCCAAAGCGGATGGAGAAACTCCAACAGTTGTCAAATATGTAATATAAGAGGATATAGGAGAATTGAATGCATCCGAGCAATGATCTTTGAAACATTCTCCTTTGCAGTAATGCCTTTTCAAATAAACCATGCTAAATCGCTGATGTTTTCGGGTGATAAATTGTTTGAAGTACTAGCACATGTGCAGACTTTTTGAATTTTATACCAATGTCAAATAAGTGGGTAGAAAATACAATAGATTTTAATGAGGATCAATACCCATTGCTAATCGAAGCAACTAACAAACTAACATGGCAAATGAAATCGTACACGAGGAAATTAAAGTATTCGAACAGACAGGCCCGCCATAATGTGGGGTCTATGATGAGGTCATTATGAAATTTAAAGCTATTGAAATCACGAGGATTCCTACTTAACTTAGGACGCCCCTCTCAGTCCTGGGAGTCCAGGGGACAGACTCAGGATCAACATGCCTCTCTCTGCGTTCCTATGAATAAGAAATGAGCGGAAATTATTAGGTGTTGTTCCTATTATACTACACAGTAGGTAGGTGTACTACTGAAACAGAACACCAACCTGTTGCAAAATCAAATAAACATAGTAGAACTTCACTCATTCGGCCGCGCAATATGAAAGGCCATTACAAATATGTTGTGAGCAGACTGAGTATTTGATCGAAGTCAATCCAAATTCTAAGAAAATCTTGTTTCAATTTAGAGCTTTTTAAGCCAGACAATGCATATTCACGAAAAGACCCATCCACTGTTCTACAGCAGCGTCATGTTCACCGATCACGTGCTATTTAGTTGGCTAGAAAAAATTGTTTTGTGTATTAATTCATACACAAAAATAGATCTAGCCCATACATATCAACAGAAAATAATATAATTAAAAATAATTTGTTTCCTAAAATTCTATCTCAATAATCGGCTCTCAAAATTTCCTATTAGAACTATTTGTGAATCTCTTTCCAAACGATATAGCCTTTGACTCTATAGCATACTGACAGTTCCCGGAAAACTACCCACGTGAAATCTATTAAAACATTCCAGTGCAGATCAGCAGTAGTTTTTGCATTATTTACCATATTTCGTCCCTTCCTGCTACCAAGACTGCATATATGACAATCCATTTTTCATTTTTTGGGAAATAGCTCACAAATTTTTAGCAGAGGAGACTTCCGTGTTTAAATATTTAACATGAAATGAAAGATACGTAAGTACAAGCCGGGAACTTAGTTCGATGCTTAGTATGAAAACTGATTAGTATACTTAAACCAGCTTTCTATCAAAGGACACAATAAATAGTAATGGATACAGCCTATGGATAACTGCTAATGATAATTGCTAATGAAAACTGTAAACTGCAAGTTTCTGCTCCGAATAGCAACAGCTTCAGTTAATCCCCCACAAAGTTTTATTCTACATTGTTTTGGGAGTAGGGAGGTGGCTGTTGTGACAGGTGTCGAAGCATTTTTACGGAACTCAACAAAGAGCACAAAATACTTAAACAAGAAATTAATAGTAAAAAAGTACACAATGAAAATGAAATTGAGAAAACACTAGACGTCTAATAAAGAGTGGCCCAGGACCATTGCTGAGAGGAACCAAATAAACTCGACATATTGCTGTGCAACTATAGAATTCTATCTCAATACATCGTTCCCAATATATAATATTCAACAATGAAAAATCTTCTGCAGTTTTAGTTTTCTTGGCCTCTTCTTTATTCTCTATCTGTCCCAAATTAATATCTATCATTTACCACATACTTTCTTCAAAATAATCTCTTTTCATACCTGAAAAAGCAAAGGTTTTAAATAAATTTCGACATACTGCTAAGAATTTTCCGTTTCATACATTTGAATGGTCTTAAATTACACATGTTTTACTAGAAATAACTATATAAAAACACGCGGCTCAAATCATTCAGAAAATTAAGAAATATTTAAGAGACACTAGAAGACCGAGCTTCCAACGAAAATTTGAAAAAGCTGCTTCTGCAAGAATATTTTAGACATACTGGACCAAAATACTTCGATACTTAAACAATTCTCTATTCCAATTCAAATTTCGAGCTCAACTCGGAACTAAATACATACACACTTCACAGAACGTGAACACTCTATCTCTCACTTACACTGGCCTTATCTGGGTTGTTGCTATTATCGGAAACTTTAAGAATTTCAAGAAATATCTAAAACTGGATTTTGACAAAATATCAAGAATCATCTTGGCTGAAAGGAGAAAGCTTGTTTCTTAGCAAAAAATACGTACACTGTATATGAATTGTATTCTTTGTCCTAAAATATTTATCAATACAAAACTTCATTGCACAGTCGTACATATTTGTGAAATGCTAACAACAAAAACTACAAGATATCGCGAATACAAAACGAAACTTACGAATGTAGACTATGTACACCTCCTTCGCCCTGTGCTGACACTGATCTTTTCTCAAATCGCAGCTTCCCTGTGTACATGGTTTCTCTAAAGGTAAATAAAACAATAAGTTCATAAAGAGAGTGTACTCCAGAGACAGAGCCCCTTCAGGGGTCGGTCATTTATACCTATAGATAGATGTGCGGGTTAGAATATATAAAATGTTTAAATGTTTCATACCCCTCCTATTTTGGTCTAACAACTTTTACACAGAGAAATATGTCAACATTTCACACCCCAGTAGCTACCAACAGAATTAAATTTTGATGTAAGTTCTCTTTAAGAATTTCAGTGTGGCTTTCTTCATTGCTACTTTATCTTAATCTATCCGAGAGACGAACAAACAATAAACCCTCAACATAAATATTGAGCTTAAATTCTGTTGCAAAGATCACCTATGGAAATCGTATTTTTCAAAATTACTTACAGAGAATATTGCAAGAAAACTTGTGTACAGGAGGCAATATCATTCTTTTTGAGATTTCTTTGCAAAAGGCATAGAAAAGTTTTCAAGAAAAAGTCTATTGTAAGCTGAAGCTTCAATTAAACAAATGTAAGCAACAAATGCTAAAACAGCACTGCAAAGAAACGTAAAAATTACAGTATTTCATTGACTTCTGGTATTGAGCAAAATATGGTAACTGTCTAAATAAGAGATGGGCAAACTACGGCCCTCCAAGTGCTTTTTTGCGGCCCGCCAAAAACTGTTAGGAAGCAAAAATAACTTCGTTTATGACATTGTCCTTTTCGTTTATGACATTCTCATTGACATTGTCCTTTCCATAACAGTTAGTCACTACGTGACTTCGTTTTCCAAATGTACGTGTTTCAGTTCAAGTTTCTACTGTTTAATACTACTTAATATTACTTCAATAGCTGCTTAGATACCGCTCTGTGTCTTGAGAAATATTTGGCAACATACTATGCGGCCCTAGAAAGACATAGAGTTTGTGACTGTGGCCCTTGCACTCAAAAGTTTGCCCAACCCTGGTCTAAATGTTTAAGTGGCTAATGGAC
Organism: Mastigias papua; assembly: GCA_964019165.1. Classification (NCBI taxonomy): domain Eukaryota; kingdom Metazoa; phylum Cnidaria; class Scyphozoa; order Rhizostomeae; family Mastigiidae; genus Mastigias; species Mastigias papua. Next base: position 20,048,990 of record OZ025267.1, read on the forward strand.
TTATGCACATCACTGAGTTGATTTTCTCTTGATGTTTTCTTTGAAAAATTTCATACCCCTCTAAAACTCTCTAGAAAATTTCGTACTCCCCAGTTGTCCTTGAACAAGTCTTTATACCCTCTCCAAATCTAAACTGCCCCTTTACCTAGAGTTATAAGTGACTGACCCCTTAGTGTGTGGAATTCACTTAAAGTTTGGAATTCACTTAAATTGGAAGTTAGGGCATTGAGCACATATTACTCAGCTTTTCAAAAGGCGCTTTAAAACATCCTATATTAAGCTTGGTTTCGATTCTTTATAAATAATATGTATTGTACGAACATTATCAATGCAAAGCATGAAAGATAAAAAGCACCACAAAAGTGCTGATAAATTATCATTTGTATTAAAGACGGTGTTTCATATACAAAACGCAGTATGAAGCAAGTCTACTAATTTTGCTATATCTGGTTATCGAATCAAGTCCCAATACTACGCGTTGCTTTACGCTGCTCTAACATCAAGAGACCTTCAAAGAAATTAAACGGTCTATCATTTCTTACCGTAGCAAAGATAACGATTTAGTTCCAATATCCTGCAGACTGTGTTGAATTCCGGCAATCAAATATGGTATGAACTTGTGCAGACTTCCTTTATCCTGGACACTACCAGATACACCTTGTGCAACTTTGATTTTATCACTCTCACTGCCAGAAAAGAGAGTTATGATGAGACTCACAACTGGGAAATCTAGCATTAAGACTGTAGATTCTCCTTTTTGCAAAGGCAACTGGTAGCTACGACAGTTAGTACCTCCACATCAAAGAAGTTCCCATTCATGATCTCTCTGCAAGTAATATTGACTAGAAGCAATGCTATACTTATCTACATAGAGGCACATAATGCTTCCTAGTATGCTACGCAAACTGCAAGCTAATGCACCAGTAAAGATCTGGACAGGGATTTCCTAAACATGAAGGTTTAAGAATCTTTTCATACAGCTACACCCTAAACGCTGTTGTTGCTGTTGCTGTTGTTGTCGTTCACTTTATTTTGCGTAGGCTGCTATACCTAGCGTTTTCAGCTAACTTAGGCCTACTGTGCATGCCGCATCCAGGCAAGGGACCCCTAGTATATCGTTCATTCCCAAGGACGGCAGAGTGAGATGTTTTGGTCGTTTATCTGGAAAGTTGCCTATCCGGTTGCTGACCTAACACAGCCAAGCCCAACTTCAGCTAGCTAACGGAAGCTAGCTGAACCGCTTGGCCACCCACCGCACTTACGTAATAAACGTAACTTAGTTTAACTTAACATATGCTTTCATGCAACATATAAAGAAGGACTGTCCTTCTAGATGAACTATGAGGTATTCATGCACACTGTTTATATATCTGAACAGTTCTAGCCATTGATCTAAAAGGAGACTTATCAGCTACTAACAGCGAGGGAGACTGCTCACTAGCAAGATGCAATAGAAACGGAAATACACAGTATAAAATTATCATAACTATTACCATATTATTATTTTGACATCAACGTGTAATATGCTACTTCTTTAGTAAGCCAGTCAATTACAATTTGCGCTATTGTGAGATTTGCATTTGTAGATATTAATATTATGAAACGGAGTTAAAATATTGGTAATAATAATGATAATTATTACTAGCAGTATTATTATTATTATCATCATAAAATTGCCTACAGCTTGGCGTAATATATAATTACAAATCAATTCAAACCAAACCATTTATAATAGTAAGAGCAAGGGATATCTCATAAAATTGACAACACGCTATAATCAGTAATTGGGTGTGCACCTAAAATATCTTGTCTGGCTTCCTTTGCTCTCCATTGCACCCAAAGATCCCATACCTGAAGAGAAACGAAAAATACTATAGGATAAATTATCATACTCACAAAAGATAGTATGAAAATAAGCATGAATTTCCGATGAAATATTCTCAACACAAATGTGAAAGGGATGTGAAAGGGACCCATGCTCTGCACTAGAGCTGTCAGAAGCTGAAAGATTATCATTCCTTTGAGTGGACTAGTGGGTGGAAATGGTATCGCGCATTGTTCCCTTCAATAAAACCTATCTTCAAATTATCGCAGCTTACACTAACAATTCATGGACGAAGGTGAATGTCAAGTGGTACCCTGCTGCTATGGAAAGGATAAAAGTACCATAAATGCTTCAACTTCATCTGAATGATAGAGCCCTTCGACGTACCTCTATATTTCTTCAGCCTTACACCATCTGCATAGAAATACTCTCCAGGTGCCTCCTGAGTCCCAGCCAATAAGGACCCCATCATAACTAAAATAAACAGGAAAAGAGTGCATTTTTTCCGGAATTCAATATAATAGGAAGTACTGATAAGATATACAAAACGATGGCAAACAGCACATTACCTGTAGATGCTCCAAGAGCTAGGCCCTTTACTATATGTCCAACATTTTTAATGCCTCCATCGGCAATACAGGGTATACCTACAGAGAAATAAACAGATGGCATTAATATACACGCATATCAATCAATGCACACACTCTGATCTTAACAGATTGAAAGCGCATCAGAGAGGGGTTCGAGCCGTTTACACTCTGGTTGTCAGGCACGGGTATACACCATTACACAATCGCTGCCCAAATACAGCTAACGTATTCCATTAACAGTAGAAACTGTAGGCTATAAATATTGTTTCAATTCTACGCTACGTTGCAACTGAAGATAACTTTGTTGTACATTCACTGTTTCAGGAAAACACGTGAAAATACGCCAAGCTAAGCGAGACAACGGCTGACCATAATCTATTAACAATAACCTCGAGTCGTAGAACAAGAGAACATTTTTATGAACAATCTTGGTGTGCGACTATGAGGTAGGTCCTGGGAGTCTGGCCCCTGCCGTTGTCTTCAAAAAGCTAAAAGTGAACTTGTTCTTGGAGAATTTTGAAACTGTGCATTGTACCTTTGGTAAGTAAGCCTGCTAATAATCCCTATTACACTTGAAAGTAACGAAATCTTGAAAATTCTCGGATGATTCCTTTGTTTCCTACATCTAAAAAATATGGTTTCAAGATACAATCGCTGTATTGTTTAGTGTGCCCCTTATTGTTGATTATACCCCTGCCCACAAACTGTACTAGTTACGCGCCAGCACCTTACCCTTTGGGATTCTACTGCAACCTAATTGGGTATAGTACCTGCACAGAAAGCCGTAACAACTCCATTAGGGAAATTAACAACTAAGAAAGTCTAGTAACAACCTCTTCTGGATGCATACGCTGAAACTTTGTAAACAGCCGTAGCCTGTGGTCTACCAACTGCCATAACTTCTTGAGTGATACAGATTGATCCACTGCCCATGCCAATTCTAATTGCATCTGCACCAGCATCTATCAGATTTTTTGCTTGAGATACTGTCACAACTATAACGACAAGAGGAGCAAGGGTGTGGATTTCCCCAAAAACTGGCTACTGCTTACAGTCTCCTTAAGCCTCTTGTCTACTTTCTTACAACAAAATAAGCCGAAACCAACTGCTTCCAACTGTGCCTTGTAGTTAAATAGCTTGATAAGTAGATGTTTTCGGCTAGATGGTTAGTTTTACATTTGTAAAATGCAGGCTAAATAGTAATGGGAGTTTTCTAGCTGTTGCGGGCCTACGGCTAAGGATGAAGAGCTCAACTAGCTCATGGTTTATTTAAACCAGTGAGCGAATGGAATCCAGGATGCTAGATCCCTATCGTTGCCTTGGTCCAACCACTCAGGCTGACCACAAACATCTGGGTATTGAGTAATAAACTTTGGACTCATGATCGGCAGGCAACTGATACACCAGTTGAAGTACATCAACATTTAAGAAATTCGGACTAAATATAACACCAATACAAAAACTTAGCGTAATCTGCTTTCCTTGGTCTTCTATGCGAAAAAAGTGGTAAAGCAACTAACCATTGCCAGCAACAACATCAATGCCAGGGTATTTCTAGAACAATGAGATAAATTTCTAGCCTCAATACATGAAATATTGGTAAATGTCAGAACATTTATAACAGCTACTAAGCAAGGACACACTAGTCAAGACATGAAACAGGACATGTCTGGATTAACAACAGCAAACTTCTGTGCAGATGAAAATCATTAACTTATCTTCACTTATAGCACGAAAAGCGGGAACATTCTTTTAGCATACTGAAAGCTTTTTTCGTCCTAAACCAGTCAGAGTAGGAAACGACGAAAAAAGTCGGACAAAAAAAGCTCTCAGTATGCTAAAAGAATGTTCCCGCTTTTTCATGCTATGGTGAAGTTCTGTAGTACCAAGAGACTTTTCAAATTAACTTATCTAAAACTCCTGATTTTCCCCTGAGTTGTCCATGTAGATATCATCAAACAGTAAAAGAGTCGACTATCTGTTGCTACTTTGAGTGCCAAAAGGTAGAATTAAAGAGGAATTGAAAATTTCCCAATAAAGACAATAATCAAGCATTGTCTATACTTCTGAATAAAAGTGACACAAAATAACAATACATTTATCCAGAATATAAATCCATATTCAACAGACCAAATTGATTTCTCACAAGACATTTTCAAACTAGTGAATTTTGGTCTTGCATAATATCCCTAAGGTATGCTTCGAAAGGATTCTACTACATAATTACAAATTAGACTACAGCAATAGCTACTAAACCTGTTTGATTTCCTTGATGCAGTCAATCTGAAAGCATGAATTGCCTTGAGATGAGTCCAATACAATCACATCAACACCAGCCTCAACCAAAGCAGCCAGACGCTTTCGATCTTCTGGATGGGTGCTTATGGCTGCTCCAACTGTTTCAAATGAAAACTTATCCTATTATGGAAAACTGAGCGAACACAATCTAAAAGAAATTTACATTTCAGCAAAGCAATCTCCATGTTTCTCAGCTTACAGGAGAAATAGAAAGAGTGTATCTCTTATGAACTGTCAAATCAATATTTCATGGAGGGTGTCATTGCAATAGATTGCCACAGTGATATTATCCTTAAAATGACTGCTGAACTGTTCAGGCACAAGTTATAATACTGGTTGCAGCCTCACCTCTCAATTGTTTACGATCATCTTTTGAAGCAAGAGGGAACTCTCTGTTCTTCTTCAAATCTGTTCTTGATATTAATGATAATAATTCTCCTTCAGCATTAATTATTGGTAGTTTGCCTGCAAGAAAAAGTTACAGGATATCATGTAGTCTGGGTCAGTTCTGTCATTCATTGGTAGAACATACAGCACACGAAGAGCTAAATTTCCAGATACACGAAATAAGATGGTGAACATTAATTCTATATCTATGGGAAAGAAAATGTGAATGAAATTGAAACACAGTAATGTGCTTCAATATCAATCGGGCTATTAAGGCATACAACTAGGTTGCAAAGGCAAACTTCCACAAACAACCATGACAATGATACGACGATGCCTTAAGCAACTCCAATGGATGACATGTCCAGGATGTCAATATATATATATATATATATATATATATATATATATATATATATATATATATATATATATATATATATATATATATATATATATATATATATATATATATATATATATATTGGTTGACACTCAAATAAAGTGTTTTATAGATACCTTTCTTGCTTTTTTGCAAAAGTGAATTGGCATCTCGAAGATCAAGACCAGCTTGGCCGACAACCAGCTCCTCACGATGAGTCATAACCTAATGTGAAGTAACAATTAATAAGACTCATAGAAAAAAATCCTAAAATGAAACAAAATCCAAAATGAAACAAGGGTAAAAATTCAGCAAACTTCAAACTTGGCATATTATGAAAAATGTACATGAATAACCTCAGTCACTGAATTGTCCCATCTCTCTACACCAACAAAGTCTGTGTCTCTGTGGGTTACCATACCAAGGAGCTTGCCTCCAACTTTTCCATTATCTAAGTAAAAAAATCAACATTGCTACACTTTTGAATTAGCAAACTGTGACACTTCGATAAGAAGTCTATAAGTTAGGGCTCATCGGGTACAACTCAATACATTGGGAAGTGCAGCTCAGAGAGGCATTTAGCCTGGTGGGTTTGCATAATGATGTAGGCAGCATTTTCTGTGAAATGCATGTAATCACATGAGAATGCAACTGCAGACACCATGCCACAGAGATGGTGTGCAAAAGAACCATACATTCCCCACATCAACTTATCAATAATGATTCTCCAATATAGAAATGAATCAATCATGTAAATGAATGAGTCCATCAACTCGTAAGGTAATGATCATTTTCTGAACACTTATACTAACAATCTTTTTATCCCATGATTGAGATGACATGCTAAGTATCTTTCATTCAATCTGTAACTACCAGGTATAAACTGTCTGAACTTTTTGAATGGTTCAATTCATTTTAACATGTATCCCCTAGAAGTCACTGGCACACCAAACTTAAGAAGAAGTGCTGGAAATGTTGAGATACCTGATATTCTAGTGAAAGAACAAACACTTTGGGAAAATATCTAAGAAGAGGTAAGATCTAAAATATATCTCATTTGAGCATGTTTACCTGTTACTGGAAACCCTGAAAACCCAAACTTCTTCTTCAGTTCTAATGCATCTCTCACTGTATGAGATGGGGTCAATACAATTGGATCAAGAATAAACCCCTGTTCAAATCGCTTAACTTTGTGGACTTCATTTGCCTGAAATTCTACCGAGCAGTTGTGGTGAATGATTCCAATCCCTCCAAGCAGCTAGAGCCAAAAATCATACAGGCAGGGTCACAATCAAAGGAGCATGTTAACGAGTCATTTTGAAATAAGTTTAAGGCAGAAAATTTTTGTAGATAAAGTATACAGGATTGGTCATTTTATGTGATATTAGCTTTGGTAGTAGTGACAGAGGTGTTTATAGTCTAATTTCAAATTTAATCTACTGGCCATACAGTACACACTCTGCCCCATAAAATCAAATGAAAACATATGAACAATACTATTATTTTCCAAAAAAGAATGATGAAAGCAAAAAACTGTCACTGCAACTGTTGATATCAATAATATCTATCCATTGGATGAAATTTCCTTCTCCAGACATCACTTATACATGATTCAAATGAAGATCATGTTGTTGCAAGGAGATCAGACACTACATCTTTCTTATGCTCCCCCCTCTTTCTCTCTTGAAATGAAAATATAGATCTTGATAACTATAGATAGATACTAACTGCCAACGTCTTTGCCATTTCAGATTCTAGGAATAAGAATAGTTAAGACTGAATGAATAAATATATTGGAAGAAAGGAATGACATATCCCAAGAAAAATGTTCAGATGTATAAGAACTATTTACACAATAGTAGCTTGTCAGTGCAAGCCATTTTACTTGATGCAGGTGATTGTTCTCATACCTAAAGACCCTCTATTTGCCTTCTGGGCACTTCAGTGCCTTGCAAAAGCATTATTTTTGCCCCAAAAAGAAAATGGTGACTAGAATAGTCAAAAAGTGTAGTTATAACAGCAGTGTGAGTCCAAATCAAACATTGAATGTGCTGTTAGCACACTGATTAACATTTTAACGATGAAGCACATCTCAGTGAGGCACAAGGGAATGGACCAGATCTCAATCATTACCAACAGTAGTAAAAATTGAATATTCCAAGATACAATGAAATCATGAAAAGGGCCATAGACATTTACTTAGCAAAAAGATAAATTAACAGTGGCTGTGGTAGAATGTATTCAGAGGGGAAGTACCTCCCCCCTAGCATCAATCTATAGTCAGTTCTATGTCCCGGGCTAAAACTACAAAAAAGTAGCAGGTAATGCTTGTATCAAGTATATGGCTATACTTTAGGAAACTTTGAATGTTCTAACTGTCTAAGGTACTAATAACTATAAATTGGACTAAATAGGATGCAAATAAAAGACCCCCCAAACCCCAGACCAGCATTTTGCTAAGCCTTGTGTTACAAAGAAAAGTATAAAAATTCAGTAAATTTCAAAAAACCTGTTACTGTATCCATTGGTGAACTGACCAAAGGTGTTTTCAGAGTTATATTCTTAGTTAATGATGAGCCCAAACTCTAAAATGGCAAAAATGTGAATAACTAGTCAGCACTGATAATAAACAAAAAGCGCATAAAAACCAAAATGATGCCTATTTCTTAAAAGAGTTGTTGCTGCCTTCTTCCTTTGTTCAAATATATATATATATATAAATATATATATATATATATATATATATATAGAGAATTCAAAAATATACTTTCTTCTGTTGTATCCATTGGATACAACAGAAGAAAGTATATTTTTGAATTCTCTATGTTTTATTTATATACTAAGTTAGTGCGGCTTTGACTTATTATTATTATATATATATATATATATATATATATATATATATATATATATATATATATATATATATATATATATATATATATATATATATATATATATATATATATATATATATATATATATACACACACACACACATAGGAGGGTGAACAATCAATACTGTTCATCAAACAGGCTTATCAAGAGCATATAGTAGTTCTTACCTTATATATATATTCTGCTCTACTACATGGTATTGAGCACTGCATTGGAAGAACTTGTAATTTCTCATGTATAAGTATATGAACATATGTATATGTACATATATACAGATGTATATGTATATATATATATATGTATATGTATATGTATATATATGTATATGTATATATAGTGTACAATTCAAAAAATATACAGTCAAGTATATCTATATCAATGTATGCATATATGCTGTGTAAATGCATAATGCTCAATCTCTAACAAGCAAATGTAAATACAACAGAAAAAAGTCATGCTATTAACAGACGTCATCTCCAGTGTGGCAATGCTACTCAACTGCAAACTGATTATTAGCACAAGAATACTAGACTATTTGTCATCATCAATGGTTAATTGCACACATACCACCTCATTAGCTATAAAGTCAATGTAGCCTGGAAGGATTATGAAGTCGCTGTTAACAAAAAACAAGATAATGATTACTTTGAGTCGACAAGGTAAGTTTTGCCTCCTAACAGCCTGTCTCAAACAACACATCTTTTCAAGTTATTAAATTCTAACTGAGATGGGAAAGAAGCTGTATTTCACCTATGTGTAGTTGTGACCATGACTAAAGGCACTTGGGAGGACATTGCAGGTGCGCAACTACAGGGTAGGTCCTGGTGGTCTAGACCCCAGCCCTTTTGTTTGAAAGACAGATGTGCCCATTTTCTTGGAGAACTTTGAAACTGTTCCATGTAGTTTTGTATAGGAGACCAGCTTATTATCTTTGCTACATATGAAAGTAATGAAATCCTGAATCTTTCCATACGATTTCTGTTTTTTCTAAATCTGTAAAACAAGATTTCAAAATATATACTCTATAGATGGTGTTTAATGTGCCCTTTTTGTTCAATAGACCCCTGCCCTAAAAAAATCCTAGTTGCGTGCCTGCATTGCAAAAAGTTATGTGCTGTGAACTGCGAAAACAGTAAGTTGCAATATGGGAAAGATCATAAATTTGTAGGAAACAATGGGTATGGGCTGTTTGACTTTGCTTATAAAAATAGTCGTTGATGATATTACATTATTTTGTTTGTTTTCCTGTTTCACATCCTGATTCGCGAAAATATACTAATATTCGAAATGCGAGTGTGTATGTTTGTGTATTTCTACTTCCAAAGAATCACATGTGACACAGATAACATACATATAGAGCTCTCTAAGAAAAAATATAAGTTGCAAGTGAACATATCATTGGTAGGTGTGCCAAATAGATTGGCCTGTGAAGCACTGTAACATTTATATAGCTGATGAAAGCGCAACTGCATGGATGGCTCCCAAACACAATTATGCATATATCTGGCTCCAAATGCAATACTTTAATTTGTTCAAACTTCATGGTGTGATAAAGGTAAACAAAATTCTCAACGCAGAGGAGGTATCGAATGTTTAGAATGGCTCGATAGTTCAATCACTGCAGGGTCCTGCAACTATCCCCAGTCTACATCTCGAATGTTCAACACGTCCTATTTCCAATATGTTTATGGCCTCGTGTCTCATGGATAATCACCCTAATAATGCGAACATTCTGTAACAAAGGCCTATTATGTAAACAACCATTATTTGGAGCTGAAATGTAACTATAAAAAACTTTTAGACTTACTCATATGTTAATCCATCTCCTGCACCGAAAAGGGTTTTCCCATCCAAACCATCGTCCATTAAACAGTCAGCATCTTGACTAGATTGAGAAGACATTTTGCGCAGAATTTCGCTCCTCAGTCGTAACGGCTGAATGAAAAGGCCGTTTCCAGTATAAATACGTAAATCAAATAATTTACTATTTGAATAACTTCGTTTTAACACCACAGCAATCTATACGATCTATTAATGTTGGTACCCAAAAATAACTGCATGCTGTGAAGACCCAGACCAGCATGTCAACCTCATAAATCCGGAACAATGTTTGATCCCTGATATAATGGTCTCAATACATGGTAACTAGAAGAGGACTAAAATGGCAGAAAGAGAGTTGCAGCATATACGAGTCTAGTACACATGATGTCATTTTTGCAGTTGCATCAGCAGATGCAGGTGGATATTTATGTTTTCTTCTTTAATAATATAGATTTTACTATCGAATGCCTAGGCCACCGAGCATGGACTGAAGTTGAAAGTCCGGGTATGAACAAAAGGAGGATTCCCGCCCGCAAACAATTATTATTCTGATGTGTAGTCATTTGCTGTCATCGTTATTTGAGCATTCTGTCAATCATCATCTGAGAATAATAAATAAAAAGGCATTGGAATGGCCAACTATTTTCTGCTCGATCAATTTTATTTTCAGAGTGATTAATGGTGGCTAATAATGACAGTGAAATCTGTCCTGCAATTGAGCAGCAGAGTAATGAGACTAAGAATCTTTTCCAGTAGACTCTTTCATAAAGTTTTGCCTTTTTAGATGGGATTTTGTAGAACCAGGGTGAACGCCCGGTGGGTCAACTCTCACTATCAAGTGTAAGCACCCGTGTCTGTCTTTAAAATCTCTGAAAAAAGGGGTTACATTTCATGCCAAGCCTAGGACAAAGACAGTTGAAAAGGGGTGTGTTTTGAGAAAAATAACAAAACATCTAAGAAAAAGGGGTATTGTTAGGTTCAACATCAACTTTTATCTTTGATTTTCTAAAATAAAGGTCCAGTTTTTCTCCGGTTGCAAAGAAAAAATGGGGTAAAATAAGAGCTAAAAATCAGAGAAAGGTCCATTTTCTAGGACCTCAGACGTGGGTGCTTACACTTGACAATGAGAGTTAACCCACAAGGGGTGAACGCCAATTGAGAATTGGGTTGATAGCGTATTTTGATGTTGAGGCTAGTTGAGATGTTTTGATGCTTACATGGATTCTGGGGTATATTGTATGTAGTGTATATAATAGAAACTGTTAATATTACTTTGACTTCAACTCGGATCAGAAAACACATAGCGAAAGCACAGCATGTGAGAACCTTAAAAGATTGCTGAAATAAAAATTCCTCCATTCTGAAGCTATCCCTAATGATGGCATCGATATTGGACACTTTTTCGTTTAAATACAATTAAAAATCTTCACCAAAAATGCAAATGCCGGCAGTATTAATTTTCTCATTTCATTTTCATTTGTTCATTTGATATAGTTAACAAACTATTGGAAGGGTAGCCCTTTAGAACAAGTATTGCCTTTCAAGGGGCCCTCCCATATTACAGCCACAGCTTCATCACTTCGTCTAGTTCATCAGGAAGCAGGATCTACTACCATACAACTCTTTTTTCAAGGAAATTTAGCGTGTGACATAGTAAAAATATGAGAAGTGACTTCATTTAGGGTCTTCACACGCTTTTTACCTGTGTAATTTACAATATTTTATTCAGTAATTTCCAATAATAAAAGAAAATGCACTCTTGCTTTTACACGAACCAGATAGTTTTATTGAGGTTAGATTGCTTTAATTTTCTGACAATTTTAAAACAAGATTTTCGAACAATTGTTCTTATTTCAAGATTGGGTGACTTTTTTGCAAACCTTTTTCTAGAAGAAAGTGAGTATAGTTAAGAGCTTGACTAATTTCTAATCTGAAGCTGAGCATGCTGTAGCAGTGTTCTTACCTTCTTGTACAAACCAAGCCTCTGTGTTCTTATAATGTGTATTCGTTATAAGAACAGAGTATGTTTAATTCAGCTTGACAAGCAACAATCGCAATACGTTTAAGTATATAAACGTGGTTGATATAAATTCCTTAGAATTGTTTTAATTCATTGTACCTCATTTGCCTGTTGTTGAATTTGAGCATCATTTATCATAGCATACGATGATATATGTTTAATATCTATATTATGCTATTCACCAAACAACACGTTTATGTAATGTACAGTTCTCGGTTCCCTACAATCGCAGAGAAAATGCAATAATTTACCTCTATCTCTCTGCACTCGAACAAGTTCTCACCGTGAATGTCACCAAGGGCTGCTAAAGTTGTGCCAGCACTCCATTTTCGCCAAAGAAGGATATCGGCATCAGTCTGTTCAGTCTCGTTCTCCTCGGTAGCCATGGGTAAAACAATGCTGAAAAATTTCTAGCAATTTATCCTAAGTATACCAGAAAGCGCGTTCTCATGCTGTTTTCTGAACGCAAGAAAGAATGCAGCTATTCATAAGATAATCTCAAAGCCCTCGGAATCCTACAGAAATAATTCACAATTAATTTAGTTCGAGTAATATTGCCAAAATGGCCGAAAACATGACTTCTAATTTATAACTAATCATTTTGGAACATCATCGCAATGGTAAAACAGTTCTCTAGAGATAGAATTAGATCTGTTTTATTCTGTTTTACGCAACATTTGGTTTTGATTATTAAATTGTCTACTCAACAGTCAAGTTACGAAGATGGGCTTACCTAAATTGTAATAGGATTACGTATTGTTATCTTGAAAGGGAACAATGATAAAATGCAAAAGCATATTGAAAGCCAGTGTGTGCTTAACCTGGTGTAGAACTTCGTGCATAAACATTGATGATAATAAAGCTTTTACCACTTCCACATATTTTGTTGATATGGAAACTACGTGAAGAAAGCCAAAAAATGTAAAGAACCTGTACTACTAACGGAAAATCCCGTAAGGAACTTTTCAAGTTCTTTTATCTTTATCACTGCAAAAAGTCGAGAATTTGGAAGCAAGATTGTTAAATTCGCACGAATTGTGCGTAGAGGATGTAGCACTGCTCATAGTCATTTTTCATTTTGTTCATTTTACAATTTCTTTATACAGGGTAAGTTTCAAATTTTAATATATTTGATTTTCAAACTGCCCTGTTAAACAAAAAGAAAAAAATAATATAAATATGTACTTGTTTACAATATGTTAAAAAGAATCTACTATGCTATAGTATAAGCATAAGTGATGAGTAAAAAAATATAAGTCCGGAGATAAATTAAGGTCGGTGATTTTTCCATGATTTCACGAATTGGGTAAGAGATTTGGCTTTCTTCACTTCAGTTTGTTGGCTATTCCAGAGCTTTGCTCCTCTATAGTGCGGCTTGCGTTGATGCTCACAACGTCTACAGTACCCCCTTGTAATACTTAACACCTATGAAGCATGGCCGCCAAATGTTTTAGAGCCCTGTCAGATCTATTTTCTCCCAACCTAATTGACCAATCATGATGCAAAATTGGTCTAGTCTTAGCTTGTTTGGTCAGAATCCTGCATGATGATTGGTCAATTAGGTTGGGAGAAAGTAGACCTGATGGGGTTCTCAAGCATTTGGCAGCTATACTCATCTATGATGATGTCTATGTAGTTCTAAATGTGGCTTTGAAATTAAGGAATTATTAAGGAGCGTTTAGTACTATAAAGCAGCAAAAAGAAGTCTAAAAGGTTTCCTATGTGATAAATTACAGTGCTAAAAAGAGAGCTTGAACGATCATTGTCTGATCTGTGTTTAATAGAAGTAGCAGAATCCTGTGCAGTGTTGCTGAAAGAATACCTGCATGATGAGGGAGATTTCTATTCAGCTTTAATGCACCTTGGATATTGCAGCAGGTCTGCCGATAGCTCTAGTAGGGCCAAGGGCAATTGAAGACAGAGTAGGCCCAAATACTATCAGTATGAGGCTCGAACATCATTGCAATCACCAAAGAATCACTTCAAAGCTTTTGGGGTCCGTCCTAGATTTGAGACCCAAGGCAGTTTGTCTCCATGTCTCTCTTTCTTGCCGGCTCTGTATTCCAATGACTTAGGATATTAAAGCTACTACATACCTTCTTATTAGTTATTAGAGTGCTTAATTTTTACCAACCCATGATGCCCTTTAAAAATTTTGATTTTGAACCTTTTGGAATATGCTGACGATGGTACTTTCTGAAGCAAAATATACTACTGTAAATTGATATCATTTGAAGATAAGTTTTAGAAATGGAAAGAAGGAATCAATCTGCGCAGTTGTTGCTATGTGTGCTGCTGTGCTGACTTTACTGCGATAGCTGCATGTGCTGCATGTGCTTCATGGACTGCGTGTGTTGCGTGCGATGCAAAAATAAACATAAGGAGAAAAGCAGAAATAGGTGGAAAGTAACAAGAATGTGAACAGCAGACATTTCTTTTTGGGAGTTTCTGGGTTTGTTGCAGCACGTGCTTACTACGTAATATGTCACAAGCCTGTCTTATCACTCGTGAACCATGAAATACCTATTTGCACAGATGGTAGTACTTCGTATTAGAAGCTGGGGGGGGGGGGGGGCTTCTTTTCTTGTTTTTGCACTTACAGTATATTCAGACTTTATTCATAACCCTTTTGAAGACTTCTTTTGTCATCTGACACGAAAAGGTCATTTTTAGAAATCTTATCTCTCATAATCTAATCAGATCTGTGAACGAACACCTAGCCGTGTACATTCTGTTCCTTTTTTACTTGCCTCGATCTTCTTACTCATAATAAAGATGAAAGAGTTGGATATTGTGCCACTTTGTGACTTATTATAACTAAGCAATTCTTAACACCTAAAAACGAACTCTAACTTTTATTCTGGTTTTCTTTATATTTTAAATCTCTTTTTTATATATTTTGCATATAGTTAGCTGTGAGTTTAAATTTTAGTTAACTGTAAAGAAGGTAGAGAGTATAATAATTTATAGCTTTAATGACAATAAAAGGCCATTCAGGATTGCCTTGCGTCTGATGCTCTTCGAGTTCGGTGTAATAGACATAAACTGAATTTGGACCAGAGTAGAAGACTTTGCAATAAATGAGACTCTCTTTGAAGCTGTGATTTAACAAAACATCAACAAAGTATATTTACAATATTTAAACTTAGAAACTTAACACTAATTGCAGGATTACTTGAAACTCTTGCTAATTCTCCAACTACCTCTCATTCAACTAATAATAACCAAAATAACAAATAAACTGCGATGGAGCGCGTCACATTTCTATTTCTATTTTATAATATTTATACATTCAGTTTTACTGTTTTACAATGTACCCTGTTTAAAAATAAAAACTAGCAAACGAAAAGAAATTATCTAAATTTTTTCACGTGAATCTAAAATAAGATAAAATAAATAATCTAAAATATAAGAGAGAATAAAACGATATAAAACGATATAAGAGAGAATTAGGTAAAATCGTGGTTTGCTATGCTTTTTTTGAAAGTTTTCAAAGTCGGGGACAATTTTGATTCTAAGCTGAGACAATTCCACATTTTCGCGCCTTCATATGAGAAGCATTTTTGGCCATTGGCAGATTTTCGCATGGCGTAATCTACACTTAATGCTTAAAATTTTCGGTTATGATTTAATTACTGAAATGTCTTTTCCTGTATCTCGACATGTAACCATTGGTAGTGCGAAACTGTTTTAAACAAAGACCAGAGATGCGCCTTTCTGGCAGGGTGGTAGAAAACTGAAAACTTCGTGGTAGCTCGGAAATTCATGGCAAAATATCCTGTGAGGTAACATTTGTAACCGTTAGCATTATCATCAACATTAAGAGCACAACAAAGTCTGCCAACATCACCCTTTCTACAGTAAAAGCTGGATTAAAATCTTATTTAATCAAGTGTCATTAGAGCTGCGCTTATGTCAAAAAAGCTTCAAGCTTGCTTGTGTCTAACTATTTAACAAAATACAACTATAGGGTATTACATAAATGGACGTTTGGATTGTCTATCTATGAACAGATGAACAGATCTCTTCAGTGTTGCGCAAAAGTGTCATATTCCAGTGGTAGTGTTGTCATTCCAATATCTGTCCATTGCTATCTTGAGAATCCCATCAGAGTGGTGGAAAAAAGTCTCCTTTGAGATAGTTTTTGGGGGTTATTGCAGCGTTACCGTGCTACTTAGTTTTCTTCACCCTTCTTTCTGAAAACAAAACAGCAGATGAAATCGTTGATATATTGAGGCACAGAATAGGGTTACGTAATAGAGGCGTCGTTAGCAAACTCAACCGCGGGTGGTGCAAGATCAAACTGTGCCGAAAAAAGGTTGTGGTCACTTTCTCAGCATTTACTAGAAAGGCAGTGTCACAAATTTTGATCTTGTTCAGAGTATATGTGAGTCGATAAATCCGAGTTTAGGTGCGGAAGGAAGATTCTTTGAAACTCCTTTAGCCTATTTCCACAAAAAGAGCAAGAATGGCTTTTTCTAATCTGAAGCTGAATAAAAGTGTTAGATTTGCCAGTAATAACTAGCATTTTAAAAGTTGAGAAAAGGGGTGATATTTACCCAATCGATATACCCCGCAATCCCGCAATTGCATGTAACGGTCTGTAAGGTGGTTCCACAGTAAAAAAGCCGGATTTTCCTTCAATCTTTAGTTTTTTGGTTTTTCTTTCTCTCTGTAAAAGAAAACCATAATAAGGTTTCATGTGCCAAGAAAAGGCTAAAATTGTTGTTATTTGGTGTGGGACCACCAGACACCAGTCAGTCGAAGTAATCACCTGATGTTCTCTATCTTCCCATACTCAACGGCTGGATCGTATTGTAATTGATGTTGACCCTGTCAACAATAAATTTCACAATGCTAAAAGTAAATTATCAAATGAGTTTTCCAGCCGGTAATCGTAAAGCAGCTCAAGGAACAGAAGAGATGGGGCCATGTTACAGGAAAAAGAGTATTAGAGATGTCGAAATTGAAAATAAAAGAATTCTTATGAGGTATTATGACATTCGTTGTAATGCGCTAGGGTCTTGTAGTCATGCTCCCCTACTTTTATTGGGTTGTTTATATGGAGTTCATGGCAGCAATTTTACTCACTTCCGCTTGTTATCTGTACTGAGTTATGCATCATGCAAATGTATTGAAGTTTGGACACAAAGGACATTGAGCCAAGAGGACGTGTGCCCAACGAGACCTAGAACTATGCTGCGAAAGTAACTCGGGTTTATTGTTTCTTGTGTTTTAAAAGACGTTTGCGTGAAACGAGCAAGTGCTGTAATAGGTACTGAAAATGCAGCTGAAATTCTTGCAAATGGTGATGAAATAATGAACTGTGAAGATGGACAGCTTTTCAGTACGGTAGAGAATATGCGGTAAAAGTTGCAAAGTCTTTTTCAAAAAGCTGAAACTAGTTATCTCCAGTGCATATGATGGCCGTCTCTCCATTCCCATCTGTAACAGTCCACCCCGTAGACATTCATCCAGGAAATTTTTCCAACGCTCCCCCACTTATTGCACCGCCCGCCCCTTCTTTACTTTCAAGCTTTTTTCCAACCCCCTTTTATTTGCACCCCCCTTCTTTTCCGGACCGGAGAATACACAGCAACAGCTACTGACACGCACAAGCCTAGCATGGGCTTATCCAGGGTTGTGGCAAAAGAATATGGTATGATTTCGTTCGTTATACTCGATCGTGAGGGAGTCCAATGACTCCGTCTGGTCTCCAAGGGTGCTCCTTCAACAGTCAAGTGTTTGTGCCAAAGCCGAGGCCATCACTTCCGTTCCACTAAAACAATAGAATGAGAAAAACCTTGGAAAAATATATGAGCAATTATTTGGAACAAATAGCAAGGGGGAAAAATGTTTTGAGCCAATCAGCTCATTTGTTTACAGCCTCATTTACCAATCAAAACGCGTACAAGACAATAGAAATTTGAGAGAAGATGATACTTGATCAGTTTCAAAAACAAAGATGGCGTCACAGGCCTTTTGCTGTATAAAAAACACCTCACACGAAAATTTGGTGTTGCACGCGATATTTCTCTTTTTCGGGCAGATTTTTACATTTTCTGGTAGAAGGAAGATTCTTCTAAAATTCTACCGCTTCCCTTTTCAAAATATTACTGCAAACAGGAGATATCTGGTCCTATAGTTAGCGGAATTTTTGCAGTATCTTCGCCTTGGACTCACCTTTGTAAGAACTGCTGAGTCGGCCTCCCCTAATCCATAGTCACGTATACTGATTTCAAGCTTATAGACATATTCCTAAGCTATTTTTTCTTCTACATTTCATTCTGCCATACTCCCTGTATGTCCCTAGTTTCTTTATGCCAGTCTCCAAAAATTGAGGGATTAGTGAGCTTACCCCCAACCATTGAGGGATCAAGGAACACAGAAATCGTTTAGTTACACCTTTTGCATTACATGACATTTGAGTATTTGTTGTTATGCAAAGAATATGCATGTTTAAGTATTATTTGACACATCTGTTGTCAAGTTACATTTTAATTGCTCTTTCTTTAGTAATTTCTGTAGACACAAACAGCAACTGTTGATAATGTGCTGGGGTCTTCCACCTCTATCTGCTTCCAGAGATTTATAAACTCTTAGAACGTTACCAAGTCCGTGAGCTCTCAGATTAATAACTTTACTGTCTTCATCGTTTTCAATCCAGGAGCTATGATACGGGTTTTGACACATTTTCGCGAATTTTGGCGTCCTGTTTCAGGCCTGAACCGGAGTAATTTGGAGAACTTTCACTTCCGACTGACGACAGCTTGAATTTCCCGCCAAAAAAGTTCAGGACGTATAATGCGAAGGACGAAAGTTTTTTTGGACGAAGGAGTCCCGTATCTGCCTCGGTAAATCGCAACAATACTTTGCCACAAAGTATTTCATTGCTATGAGTAAATAGTGTTAATGTCATCTTAAGATTGCTAGGAAGACTGTAGTGGAATGCATTTGAAACGTGGAAGGGGAAGGCCCGTCTGTCAGGAGAGTCCAGGGCGAAGATACTGCAAAAATTCCGCTAACTATAGGACCAGATATCTCCTGTTTGCAGTAATATTTTGAAAAGGGAAGCGGTAGAATTTTAGAAGAATCTTCCTTCTACCAGAAAATGTAAAAATCTGCCCGAAAAAGAGAAATATCGTGTGCAACACCAAATTTTCGTGTGAGGTGTTTTTTATACAGCAAAAGGCCTGTGACGCCATCTTTGTTTTTGAAACTGATCAAATATCATCTTCTCTCAAATTTCTATTGTCTTGTACGCGTTTTGATTGGTAAATGAGGCTGTAAACAAATGAGCTGATTGGCTCAAAACATTTTTCCCCCTTGCTGGAACAAATCTAACAGCAATTTCACTGTACACTGGCAATTTTGATGTGGACTAATTCGTGCATGTGCTGGATACCACCAAAAGAATGTTAAAAAAAGAGTGGAAAAGTTCCCAGTATTTTGATCCGGTGTAAGATAAAGGATGTTTAACAATAATATTAGGGATTTTTGCGTTATGATTCATGTCTTCCTCGCATTTCACAAACTTCCTACCCCTTTGCAACATGAGCACTCCTTCCTCTCTCCATTACGATCCGATGTTGCTATCCTTGGGCGAATTTTCCAACTCCCGTCTATTCCGGCCCCCGTACTACTTCGTCTTGGAAATTCCCAAACATTCGTACTATTCAAATGCCCTCACTATTGGAAATCAGGGTGTTATTATGAAAGCCACAATTACACCATATATTGAATAATGGTGTATTGCATTTGTATCATGAATCTTAATAGAAGCAATTCTGATGTGTATTAAATGGAAGTTACTGCAGTCTTGGTGATAGGTTAACAGCTGAATGCACTTTCTAGTATCCAGCTTCTCTCTGGGAATGTAGAAACTTATCTCTCTTAGCCATATAGAAATCCTGATACTTTTATTTTAGCTATTGGGCAGATTACCAGAGAAAGACGTCTATTTATGTGCACGATTTCTTGAAATTTACCTACTGGGCAAAAATGGTATGCCCCATAAGTCTGCGCGAACGAGACAGCTGTTTTGCAATAACTTAGGGGTGGATACTCCGGAAAGCTTTTTCTTATTTTTGAACTGGTCTGGTACTATTCCTTCTTTATTTGCATTTGAGGTTATATAAATATATATATATATATACAAACTAATCCTAAGCCGCATCCACAACATATATAAATTGCATAAATAGAATAAACCACAAATATACTATCCTTTAAGTAAACGTTTCGATCAGAATCTTCATCAGTACACTGATGAAGATTCTGGTCGAAACGTTTACTGAAAGGATAGTATATTTGTGGTTTATTCTATTTATATATATTATATATATATATATATATATATATATATATATATATATATATATATATATATATATATATATATATATATATATATATATATATATATATATATATATATATATATATATATATATATATATTATATATATTTATTTATATATGTATATATATATTTGTTACAGGGCTGAGTTCAATCTACCAATGCAAGATGGCAAGATCACAAGTAGTCATAGGTATGAGAAGCTCCTTCAAATTCCTTTAAGCATGATTGTACTTACTGATAGGGTTGTGTTAATACGTCATATTTGTAGATGGTATTAGAAACTTTGCTCAATTTTTCCCAACTCAATGTAGGTAAGTCTTCATCTACAACTTTAACCATACCTATTAGACTTATCACATAAATCATGTCCTTCAGATGTACTTCCTAAATTGTATCTCTCATATCTACCACGTACATCAACTTGCTCAGATCTACAACTTAAATCACATCCCACTGATGTTCCAGGTACCTTATATTCTTAAAATATACCATCTATAGGCCTATCACATCTTTATGATCAGCCGCTTAAATTACACCGTGCATCCACCTTTTAAATCAGTTATATCAGATCTACCACTTAGATAACAACGCTCACACTTAGCACTTAAATCACATCCTATGGATTTACCACCTAAATTGCACCTGTCAGGTCTGCCCCATGGATTACATCCCTCATATTTATCTTTCATATCCTGCTCCTAAATCACATTTCTTATATGTATCACGTAAATCACATAAATACAGACCTATCACTCCTTGTACTCCCACTCCTGACTCACCTTTTTCGTATCTCCCACCTATTCTACATCTCTCTGAACTACCACCTACACTAAGTCCCTCATGTATACCTCTAAAGTCGCCGGCCTCTCATCTACTACCCATAACACTCCTTAGGTCTACCACTTAAGCAACTTCTTTCAGATCTACAACTTAAAGTACACTCCTGATACTTACCTCCTATCTCACATCTCTCGTATCTATTTCCTAGATCACATCTCCATGTCCTTAATAGTAAAGAGCATACGTGATATATAACAGTTGACATTCAGCTTCAACTCTATCATAGTACTTTATCCCTCACAGGTAGCACCTACTTCAAATCCCTTATAGTTACCACCTAAATCAGATCTCTTAGATATGCCACGTGAATCACATCCCAGATATCCACAAACTAGACCAAAATTATTAGATGTAAAGGCAAAATATTTCTCAGATCCTCGGTCAAATCCGGATTTCCAATATCCACCCGGGGAGTCGCATTGAGTCATTAAATTATATGAGAAATTGCGTTTTTCTGGCAGGCTTGTTTCAGCACTTGCAACAATTCGTTTTTGCATTGAAAACGGTGCAAGGAGTGTGGTGATACTAAGTCACATGGGAAGGCCTGGAAAGCAGGTATCTATGCAGCCAGTCGCTTGTGAGCTCGAGAAACTTCTTGAAAGGTACGGGCGTATCTCCATCCAGGGATCAGATTTCTTTCCAAATGACAACAAACTTTCTATGGCTATCCATTTGCACACATTTAAGAGTTATAGAATGTCATATATTCACTAACTTTCTCCATAATTGAAACTTCTGTTCATTCTATCGTACATTTTTCAAAAATATTTAGTCTTGCAAAACGCTTCTGCCTATCTATGAAGGCTAGAAAGCGGCTGTGTTTTTTCCGCAAAGGAGATAGATCTATTTGAAGTCACAATTATAGTCACAATTATTCAGGCTGGATAATCTATTAGTGACTCAGCTTACACTTATGATGTTGTCGTCCTCGGTTCATACAGGTTAGTTAGCGAGGTTGTGAGTATCAACAAGTGAATATGTTAATCGCCATGTAAGTGTGAGGAATCTTCCTGAAGTCACAAGTTACTGTAGCAGTCAAATTTCCAATGGCAAACGTTTTAAAGCACTAGTGCTAACAATGAAAGCAAGTGGCATTGTGCCATATTTGTGCTTTATAATCTTTCAGGTGGAACCCCAGCTTGTGGTCATATTCGAAGGATATGAGAGCCACAGATGCTTTTATAGTAACATATTCATTTCTCGTGGTAAAAAGTTATTTATATGCACTATTATAGTAGTTTTATGGAGTGGTCCTAAATTCTATGTTAATGGAAACTTTTATCTATTTGAAGGCCTGTGAATTTCCTGCACAACTGCATTGGACCAGAAGTAGAGAAAATTTGCTCTGAGGCACAAGATGGTAATTCGCTTATCTTGAAGTTGTTGTCTGCTTTTTGTGACAATTTACACATGATGCACAGATGATGTCAATATTGTGTTTCATTTTTGCAGAATGAATTATTTGAATTCAAGTAAAGCTACGATTTGATATGCCAGCTTTAAAGGCAGGAAACGTATTTTAGCTTTGAATACTGGCTGCCAAAACAAATTTGTGCACTTCACTTAAGAGAACTTTCGGTTGGCTAGAAAATATTGATTATTTTATGTAGCAATTGAACATTATGTGAATATATGATGACTAGAAGGAGACTGTCATTTCTTGTTTTTCGCTTAAATTTTAGGCTCTGTAATTGTCCTTGAAAATGTTCGGTTTCATTTGGAAGAAACTGGCCAGAAAACTGATGAGAATGGAAACAAGGTTTTCTCCCTTTATTCTTCGTTACATTCTCATCTATATACATGCAATATAGAAATTGATTTTTCAGTGACTTTAAGCAATGATTGAAAATTTCATGTATACATTTGTGTTCCCCTCACCACTTAGCATAGTTCAGACTAAGTTGCCATTGGAATTGAAACAATAATTTATGTCCATCTGCAGCATTTGCATTCTGTGACATATAGACTCTGTATGATACGCTGCAGATGATATCGCGCATTGTCTATGTATGAAAGGGCAATTCGCAATTATAAATATTGAATTTTGTAGCCCACCTTGTAGACACTTCTGCAGTTGCTGTAAGTGACCCATGCTGCTTTGTAGCATGTAAGAGTACATTTGCAGTCGATTTAGACTACGACTTATTTGCAGATTTTTGCAGACCAAGATGATGTTACTACGTTTAGACAAAACTTGTCTCGGCTTGGGGACATATTTGTTAATGATGCATTTGGTGTTGTTCAGCGTAGTCACAGGTATATGATATTGTATTGTTATGTTAAGAGTCAGTCTTTAAGTTAATACAGCTTTGTTTCTTTCTATGGTTTAAACTTTTTTAGTGTTCAAGGCTGAACAAAACCAGTTATAGGAGAAGCACTGATTTAGACCACTTATATTTACTGGCATGAATTCAGCTATACCTATCTGATTAAAGATTCCTGTATGTTGAAGGCAGACTTAGTCGCAATGTTCAAGCTGAAATAACTTAATATACAGTTCACTGTGATGATCTAGCTTGGTGCTTTTTCAGTGATTTGTGGTAGATTAGACTTTACAGTCTTCTTTAAGAAGGCGATTGGCCTGTTGCATAATTGCACAGTAGGCTCAGATCTTGAATCGTATGTAGAATAAAATACACCAGCACATTTTACGAATAAAGCTAGATAGGTCCTAGGTATCTCTTGCAGGAAATTGTAATTGATATGACAGTTGTTAATTATTAGGCAATTGGAAAGCTTGCTTTGAGTAAAAGACAATGATGCTTCAAAGATATCTAGCCACAAACCTACTTTTGTGCCATACTCGTTCTCATTTAGTTTCTTTTATCCTATCAGCTCAATGGCTGGAATCATCTTGGAGATTCGAGTTGCTGGCTTGCTGATGGAAAGAGAGATTAAATTTTTCACAAACTTGATACGCAAACCGCAAAGACCTTTCATTTTCATTCTTGGAGGGTGAATAATTCTAAATAATTTGCATATTTCTGGTGTTCTGGTGTCTTGTCTTTACCTATATGCTTTCTGACACATTTTAAGAGCTCTTAAGAGATATAGTGTGACCTAGCAGTAATAGAATTCATATATATATATATATATATATATATATATATATATATATATATATATATATATATATATATATATATATATATATATATATATATATATATATATATATATATATATATATATATATATATATATATATATATATATATATATATATATATATATATATATATATATATATATATAATACTGAATTTTTATTTCCTTATTGATTGAGAAGGGACTCTCAGGAGTTGTCTTCCCCATGCTACTTGATTGGATCTGAAATCCCCAAAAGTGACCCTTTCCTTGTTCATTCTTGTAAGAAAGTTGCTAAACGTAAAGCTGAAAAGCTTTTGCCTAGATGGTGATTTAGAGAGAACTTAAAGCATGCCAACCAGTACCAGCGGATGTTTAATATCAACGGGTGTTTAGAAATTTTGGAAATTGGGACGATTGGCTGATTTTACCTCCCACCTTCTATGTGCTAGCTTCCTGCCAACTTCTATTTGATTGCAGATAGAAACAGCGGTGGACCTTAGAATGTCATTGTTCTTTAACATTATTTAGGGGAGCCACCCATCGCCCCCCTTAGTGTCCGACACAGGATAGAAATGCAAGCCATTAACCAAATATTATTAACGTTGTTGTAGGCCAATGCTATCGTTCCTATCTGATAATGCGAAGCTTGTTCTCAAGAGTAGTCTGGCTGTGCAATCCTCTGTCTGAGGAGAGCCTTACTTAACAAATCTATACTGTCTGTTTTGCAGAGCAAAAGTGATGGACAAAATTAGACTTGTTGAGAAATTGTTAGATAATGTTGATGAAGTGATTATAGGCGGTGCAATGGCATTTATATTTCTCAAAGTCATCCACAGTATGCAGGTTTGATTTGCAGATGGATTATTCTACGTTAGTTTTGAAGAGAATAATTATTACATTCCTTAGGCTTCACGTAATTTCCAATTTCCATAAGTATGCAGCATGCATTTATTACAATTCGTTATTTTATATGGTTAGCCTCCCATACGAACTAACAAAATATGTTAGAAAGTAATACGAGCAAATTGTTTAATTGTAGAATTTAATAGTGATATCTATTGAGGAGCATAGCTGCCAAATGTTTTCGAGCCCAGCTAGGTTCATTTTCTCCCAACCTAATTGACCAATCATCATGCAGAATTGGCCTAGTCTTGGCATGTGTCGTCAGAATCCTGCATGATCATTGGTCAATTAGGAAAGGAGAAAATAGACCTGACGGGGCTCGAAAACATTTGGCGGCTATGCTCTATTGAGGTCCTCGACTATGACAGATACTATGTTCTGGGGACTAGAACAATAAAGCCAAAGTTGTGAATAGAATTATCGTTTCAAAACTTATTTACAAGAGTACTCTTTAACCAGTAATCTGAATCTGTTTTAATTTGAAATTATTCACACTAAACCAAGGACGATAAGCAACTAGCTCTTTTGGAATTCTTTCTCAGATATTGCAATCGTGAACTGAAGCTCATAGTACTTCCATATTAATTATTTTACATTTCTGGTTTCTCGCAAAAGTAAAACAGAGATATGAGAGGAAATGATTTTTTCTACATCCTGCTGGGTCAATTTTTTAGGACCCAACTTTAGTCTAGACGCACGGTTTCTTTTTAGATTGGTCGTTCACTCTATAACAAGAAAGGAGAACAGTATGTAGAACAGATAATCTTAAAAGCTAAAGAAAAGAGTATAAAAATTCATCTTCCTTATGACTTTGTTGTGTCACAATGCGCAGAAAGTGATGGTCTCACTCAGATAGCAACAATCTCTACTGGAATACCCACAGACATGGTGGTGAGTATGCTAAAGAGTTACAGCATTGATTGTTGAAAGTCAGAATGGAGAAACTAATCGCCTTTAATATTCAGAGAACTACTAGTATCTTAATTTTAAGATGTCGTGCATAAGACTTATTTAGAAAAAGGATTAGACTAAATCATATATTCAGATGCAGATGAAGAAGCAAAAACATTTCTGTAGAGTTTGCCTTTAGAAGAGGTTGTTTAGTACTTTTATTCTATCTAAAATTAGTTCTATACCATCAATATTCTCTAAAGATGCAAAAGTCGAAGCTGCCATCTTGGTACAGCACTTTGGATTCATAATATAGCGTCGAGCATAGCATAGAGTATTGAATAACTGAGACTGAATAGTCTTTCAAGAGTTTTAATGGCAAGGAACAGGATAAGGAACAGAGGCCACTTGTAAATGTCTGTATTATTTCTTTTGCTTTGAAAATGCTGCATACCTAGAAGCCTGATATACTTGATATCTCATAGATGCGTTACAGCATGGAGTTTTGCTCAAGCTCTTTATCTATGCCCAAACTACCATGAAGATTTACACGTAGCTATTTCAAATAATGTATCTTGTTCTTATTATAATTGTCAAGAAGATGAAAAGTATTGAAATATCAGTGCCAATATTCATAGAGTGACTTATAACTTCATAACAAATATTCGAAGACTCTTCCATGAAGGGAGGACTTTTTAACTTTGTATTTTTAACTATTGTTAGGAATATAATCTCTTTCATTTTCAACAGGGACTAGATTGTGGTCCAGACACCATTGACTACTTTATAAGGGTGTTGCAAAGTGCGAAGACAATCTTCTGGAACGGGTAAGAAGTCGGTTTTAATTCGTACAATCCGTATCGCTAAGCCTACACTCCGGTATGGTGATAGTGTCCATTCAGGTGGTTTAGAGGCAGTCAAGTAGCCACTATTGATTTATATCTGTTGCCACAAGATAGGCCTTTCTCCGAAAATTAATATTGAATCCATAGTTTGCAGCAAGCTAGTTTCATTTTTATCACACTTTCTAGCTTTACAGCAACGCAGTGCATTTACTCAATTCTATTAAGGTACTGTCAGATACCGAAAGTTCAAGAAAAGAGCGGTGTCAAGTAGATCCATAGCACAGTCATGACAATCATTTTGTCTCATTTGTAAGGCTGTCTTCCATAGGCTCATGAGAGGGTTTTGAAATTGAAAGCAACCGCTTGGAATGAATAAATTGCTGATAAATGTTTTTTTAAACCCAGTAAACTACTAAGGTAGAATTATAAGGTTATGGATTAGAATTCTACCACTTATTCATTGGTGACTGTCAGAGATGGTTTGAGGTCTAAAATGTAAGTGCAGCTTTGTCCTCCCAGAGGCACCTTACAAGCACCGAAATAGCCCTGATTGCTTGATATCAAGGCTTGACTGTTACTAAGTATACATCATAGAGTTAAAAGCAAACAGGTTTGGTAGGTAATAATTTGTGGCGAACAGTGCTGGTATTTTACGCCAAGTGCTAACGCTGCAGTCTGAAAGTGGTTTTAAAATAATGCACGTTCTTCTAACAAGGCCTATGGGCGTTTTTGAAAGAGAACTATTCAGCGGTGGCACAAGAGCATTGATGAAGTCCGTAGCTGACCTAACAAACAGAGGAGTGACGACTGTTATTGGTAGGTGCACATGCTCCTTCAATTATCGTGTGTGCTGATGCTCTTAATAACTCAGTGCCGTATGAGGTGATAGTAGAGTTTGCTAGCTTTTGGGGATCAGTTTGTTTTTGTTTGCCATCTGTCATGTACGACGAACACTGGCAAGGTATTGAAATATGGAGCAACAAAAATTGCACTTTTCCTAAATTGTATTGTCTTTACAAACAACAATACTGTGAGAAATCAAGCCCTTTACTATTGTTCTAGCATTCTTTGGGGAATGATCTGTTGCTTTTGCAGAACAAAGCCGTCTTTTACAATAAATGAAGAAGCTGATTCTGCTTTTGCTTCCACGCTTCAGTAAATCTATTGATCTGATAAATGGGCAAAATTTCTGTCACATCACTAACCTTCTTGCTAATCGCCTGTCCTTTTGCCTAAAGGCTGTCATTCCTCGCTAATTACCACTCACTTCTTGCATGTTGCATTGTTGATATTCCCAAACATAGGAGATAATTGAATTTCGAAA
This sequence comes from Mastigias papua, assembly GCA_964019165.1. NCBI lineage: Eukaryota > Metazoa > Cnidaria > Scyphozoa > Rhizostomeae > Mastigiidae > Mastigias > Mastigias papua. The sequence continues at coordinate 20,077,466 of OZ025267.1, forward strand.
CAGAAGAATCCTGTAAGTTATATCATTTTTAGAACTTTGCTTTCACCTAGAAAAGTTTGTATTTTGCCTTTCCCAGCGCAATTGCTGTTGACTTGTCTTAGGTTGTTCATGAAATCTGAGTTTTAGCACTACACATGTTAGCATCAAAGTTAAGCTTCTTCGTATATTTTTGAGGTGGTGGTGACACAGTTTCAGCGTGCATGGAATTTAGCAAAATCGAAAATTTCAGTCATGTAAGCACTGGAGGAGGAGCAAGTATCGCAATGTTAGAAGGTAATTACTTCAACTTTTTCACTGACAAACTATTTGCCGTTTGGGTAGGAGCTAAGTAGACTTCAGAATTAGATAGCCGTTAATTTGACAAATAAACATTATTGATTCGTACACATGCATTTACATTCAAGAACATTCGACATACGACATGTTTATGCTGAAATTCTCAGAAACTGATATGTGACAAGACGATGAAGTAAATTTATTCTGGTGTGAAAATCTTAAAGGAGAAGTGAATGTTACCAACAACCATGTGCGAGATCATCTCACCTAATCTATTTCAAAGAGTCCTTCACAAACTTGTTCCTTTTGAGCTATACATTAGTTATCAAGTCATCTAATTTTATTTACAAAGAAATGAAAACGCCGCCAATCACATTACCAATAACCCTACTACCTGACATGTACCCTAAGATTTTAGCTTCTGGAAAGATGACGTTGCATCTGTGTATATTTTGTGGAGGAAGACTATCTAGTCACTTATTTTTAGCGTTCTGAAAATTTTACGAATTCCGATTATTCAAGCAAAACTTGCAGTTAGGAACATTTTGGTAGTAGATGCTATGTGTCGATGTGAGTTGCTAAAAGTGTCTTTACATTTACTAGGAAGAGACCTACCTGGGATATCTTACCTTAATGATGCATAGGAAGACGGCCTGGGACGTTTAGAAGTGCTTCATTGAAAGATAAAAGGTAAGACGCTAGTGCTATGTCATGACAGAAATGTAATTTCTTAACTTCTTAGTGCCTTCATCTCAAGAAATGTATTACTACTATCACTATTTGGGTAAGTGTATTATTCAGTCTATATGGGCATACTATTTTGATTTTGTTATGCTATTGATTATATCACTTTTTGGTGAGATACTGTATTTACCATTCCTAGCTTGTAGGAAATTCAAATTCAAATATAGATCAAATTCTACTACAGAAGTTGTCACGTAAAGCAATTTTCAAATTAGTACAATCAAATAGTATGATTCTTGAGGAGGAGCTCTCAAAGTAGATAGATTAACGAGATGAGCTTCCTTAACATTTAGGAATTGCAAGGCTAATGTGACTGTAGATAATTATTATCTAGAAAATCATACCGTGTTAAGATTCTGTGATATATAATATCGCGAGAGATAAGTATAATGTCTTTCACTTGAGTAATACATAAATTCAGATTGAAGTTGATAGGATTGTATTATGGGAGAAGATAACTATCAAACTGTGTTATGGGTAAAATGGAATTGCTTTTCAAGTGAACTTTAAACAGCACAGAATGTTTAGTATAAGTTTTTTTGACATGCATTGTCTTTGAATGGTATATTTGAATGGCATTGTCAGTAGACAGGATGAGAATCCATCATTTGATTTGAGTGGCGATTTGTTGCATTAAAATGGCCCATTTGCGTATTGCTAGCAAAGCGTAGTATTTACAAATTGATACAGTACGTTTACAAAATAGTAGTTTATTACAGATAACATATTTATAAGAAGCAGAGACTATGATAGCTAACTTTTACGGAACACATTAGTTCTATGTGGTGTTTTTGAGTACATATCAATTGATCGTTTTGTCTTTGGGGTAAATTTGTATAATATACCTTTGATGAACATATATGGTAGATGTTCATCAATTTACGTACGGTTCTTTATCTGCAATGTATACCTGGAAAGTCACATGGACAAATGTCCTCTCATAGTATGGTTTGCACTTTTTTCAATAGACGTCATGTCCTACTAATAAGAAGCACTCTCCAGATATATCATAGCAACTCCAGCTGTGTAGCTTTATCAATGGAAAAGGTTCTGGCAGTTTTGTTATAATGATTTTGCTTTGGTTCTTGGATTTATTTCATATGTAGGGAGAAGTAGATCATAAATTGTTTTCAATCGTTCCAAACATGGATTGGATTCGATTCCAGTTATACCTGAGCACTCTTCTAAGAAGATTTCGTATCGGCATGTTTTGTGACATGAAAATGACACTACTGCAAAATCCATTTCCAAGAAATGTTACGTATGAAATCCACGCAAACGCCTGTATAACTGACTCATCTACAAATTTTTGACTCATGTTTGCACCGTCGACAATGAGAATGACAAGCAGCGGTACTGTTAGAGTCAAAATGCAAATGGAAACCCTTTTTGCTGCCGTGCCGAGAGCTCTGTTGTGATTGATAATACTTCTTGTAATCTGATGTGCCTTTTTTCTTAATAAGCGCAATGCTTTATGGTAAAGGATTAACACTGATACAAGTATGAAGGTGGTAAAAAGAAAATACAGTGACTGCAGAATGGTGTAAATTACGTGAGGAACCACCAAAGTTGCAGAAATGCTTAGTGATATTGCAAATACCAGTGATATGCAAATGAGGAAATATCCCCGCTTCTTTGTGAATATTGTCGAATATCTCTCTAAAAATCTCATATGTAAGTAGCGGTCAAGGGCTATGAGAAGAATCATCAAGAGAGAGAATGAATTGCAAGTAAGCAATGTAAGGTTTGCTACGGTGTCCAGCAATCGAGAAGCCTGGAAGTGTCGGGATGTGATTAGAGATAGAAATACAAGACCCGTAATGCCAATAATTAGATCAGATGCACTCATAACTGTGATGGTTTGAAATGATATCGTTTTTGTTTGCCCGGTTCTTTGCAGCGCCCATATCAGAACCGCGTTTCCGCTTATGTTTAGAATCCCAATAAGTAGGTTGTAAATTCTCAGTCCGATCACCAAGCTTTCTGGCATGCTGTTGAAAATTGTTCCAAATGTAAAGCGTACCATTCTGTTTGTCTCTTTTTCTCTTTGCTTGGTAGGCTATTCTATTGGTAATCAATGCAGCAACGGAAATGCGTAGTTGTACTTTCTTCCACTCCGCTCAAAGGCACCGGCCATAAATGAAGTTTGCTTATTTAGCCTTGACTATGAAATTGCCCATTTACTGAATAAGCAAATCTTTGCCGCGCAAACATTTCATTATCATTATTGGGCATAATTACTATGCTGCTAAATTGTCCTTAGCATGAAAACAGCGCCATTTTTCGAATATTACCAAAGACTGTTTGCTCTATTAATGCTTTCATGATGGCTTTGTAGTTGAGAAATCGCCGGGCAATTTTTTCTTCAAGGGAGCTAATGGCGAATTGTCTCGAACCAGGCGACCTAGCACTAGTGTAGGAGAGCTGATATTGGTATCTGCAACTGTCGTTTCCTTCCCTTTGACTAGTTCCATTGGTAATGCTGTTTTTAAGGCTGGTACCTTTGCTTTCAAGACACATATTCCTCTCATGTCAGAGCCTCCTGTGAATTAGTTGCATATTGTCTTGTTGTCATGAGAAACAGACCGTATAGGTCAAGGGTCACAATGGAACTGCAAGTAAAGGGCAATTAGGCACTGCTCATGTCGTCATACTATCTCAACAAAAAAATTTGCCACGTATGGAGTCATGTATCTCGTTTTCAAGCTGCAGCTTGCGCAGCGATAACGCTCGAGCGTTTGACTGCCAAGTGGAACATCGATGTTTTGAGCCGGACACTTATTACAGTTGGGATACTCACTCACTGCCCACCTAGCAGCAAATGGGTACCTGGTTGCAACACTGGGGAAGTTACAGATGGCGAGGAAACTAACTGGCTGCCATACCTCACTGTCCCGACAGCTTAGGCTAAGTGTTCTCTCTAACAGGCAGTTCCGAACGCACGGAATCGTATATGGAACTAACCTTTAATGCAAGCAGGTCGGTCTTAAATTGAATGAATGTCGTAATGTAGATGAACTCAACTTGTTCACCTTTACTATGCTGTCGGTTGCCCATATCTGAATATTTTGAAACTTTTAGAAGTCCAGTTAATTTGGTCGTCTCTAGAGCATTCTTGTTAACATGTTGATTGCTTTTTGCACCAAGGGCATCCCTGTTGCTCTGACAGCGTCACCCCATTGTTATAATGCGTGCCTGATATAATATACTATTGGTGTGCATGTTAACCTACTGACATGTTTGCACAACAGATGCCACTTCTGCACGTTATGAAGGCGAAGACCAAACTTGGCTTATTGTTTACTTCTATGAGTTACGAATTTTAATGTTATTTTTAGGCCAAGACGAAAAATAGGACTGTTGTCGAAAAGTATCACTGCTATGAATCAGCTAGTCTACTATGTTGGAAATCATTGTATTTACAAAATCATGTGACTACATAAATTATTCAATTTTATTCAATTAATAAATATTTTATCAAATGGTGTTCAATATTATCCTTGTCAACCTATTTGACAAGTTGGCAAGTATGGCCATTCCATATCAAATCGTACAGACCATGACACCCGCACCTCTCCGATTTTTCCCTAATGTTTACTAATTGTAAGCATTGCTGAAATATGATAACTGTAAAAATTTAAAGGTCTCCTTCATTGCTGTTCTTGAAGCATGGTAGTTTTAAGTTATTATCAACATCACCGTTTAACCGAAAATCCTCCATTTTGAATTTACATTTTGTTACATATTTGTGAAAAGTCTGTTGCTACTACAGAACTTCAATATAGCACGGAAAAGCGGAATTATTCTTTTAGCATGCTAAAAGAATGTTCCAGCTTTTTCGTGCTATAGTGATGTTACATATTTTCCCACTCTGATAACCCTCTCATTCAGAAAGCTGTACTTATACATAGTCTGTAGTGAGAAATCCAGAGATGTACTTTAGAACAATTTAAAGGCTCCTCCGCCATTCTATAAATTACTTATTACAACCTTATGATATAATTAATGATTGAATATACATAATTTCCTGATGAATGTACACTCAGTTATTTTGTGTTATTTGGCTTCATCATCGTTCAAAATAAGCTTATATACTTTATTTCCTGGTTCCAACCTCTGATTGGATGCGATTCCAATAATTCATCACTATTCGTCTAAGTAATCTTCGGATTAGAATGTTTTGTGACATGAAAATGACGCTACTGCAAAATCCATTCACAAGAAATGTGATATATGCAAGCCAAGTAAAGGCATTCAGTACTGATAAATCCATGACAGGTGCCTTCATACTGATACCATCTAGGATGTGACAAATTATAATGGGTGTAGTTAATATAAGAAAACAAATTGAAATCCTCTTTGCTGCCCTTCCCAGTGTTCGATTGTAGTTGATAGTGTTTCTTGAGATCTGATTCGCTTTTCTTCGCATTGCTCGCATTGCTTTGTAATACAATATTATTATTAACAATGGAAAAAACAGCAAAAACGAAAAGTACACCTGCTTTATAATGCTATATGTCGGACGTGAGTACGGTAAGATCAATGCTGTATTGCATATTGCTGCCAAGAAGAATGAAACTCCAACCATAAGGTATCCTCGACGTTTTGTAAATATGATAGAGTATCGTTCCAAGAACGTCATGTGTAGGTACCGATCAGTGGCTATGAGTAGTACCATTAAACCAGAGAAGCAGTTGAAAGTATTCAAAACAGCTTGTATCACTAACTTCAACCAGCAATGCTTGACATATTGTTCCAGTGTCATCAATGACATAAAGAATATACTTATAATACTAATCCCTAAATCAGAAAAGCTCATAATTATGATGAACTTAAGTGATATTGTCTTCGTTTGTCCAGTTCTACGTAGTGCCCATATTAGAATGCCGTTTCCTATTATGTTTACGACACCAATCAATACGTTGTAGACTTGAATCAGTGTTACGATGCTTCTTGGAATACCATACAGTCCTTTAATGAATGAAACACAATCCATTTTGAAAAGGATATTCTGCAACTGTCAGACTCTCTCTTCAATTAGACCTTATTGAATGCTCATCTCAGGAATAGAGGTGCTATACCTCATGATTTCACCGTTCCACAGAGTGATGACGCATGCATACTGTACTTCAAAGTATTCTTTGTACTCGAAAGAGTTCTTTTGTTTTTGAACGGTTGCTTCTGGTGTGATTGTGCTATCCACTGTCTTGAAGATTCAATTTCAGAGTTGATTTCCTGTTTGGAAAGCAATGGATACTATAGAGCATTCACCCGTCACTCAATAGTCTTTTTAGATAATGTATATTACATTTTATAAATAGCATGCTGTCATAGTTCTTCGTCATGCCCATCAGTTGATTATTACACTCCTCAGAGAAAATATGATTTCAGATGAAGTTGATAAAATGTGAGAGAGTTTTCTCTCTGTAATTTACGAAATTAATCAGTTGCGATCTTCTCTTTCTAGCATGCAGGTACATGTTGACTAAATTTCGTTGTAAACATTCTTCCATTTCTATTGCGGTTCAATGCATAGCGCTGTTCGTGTAATATGAATTGTCATCAAACTATGACCATTTTAGACAGACGCTATACGACTGGCAAACAAATATATGCGCTAACAAATATGATTTATATTGAAAGAAGAAGTGCCTCAGAATCTGTTTGAATGCAGTATTGCATAAAATACGCAAACTTGAAAAGAAGACTAATTGCATTCGCTAAGAAATTAATTACGCAAGATTATTACATTTGGATGAATTCCAGTAAAATGTTGGCTTCCCCGATTATCTTCAGATCATCAACGATTATTTCTGTAGTATCTTATATGGACACCCCATGAGTTTAATTGCTCTAATAGGATATGTGTATATAAGCACGTCGTATGATTTGGAATCAGTTCAGTACTACACAAGCATGTAGCAGGTCATTTTGTCAGTACCCTCTAGCCTCCCTGTATAACGGATATTACGACTTCTTCCTAACGTTCTTCATTCTTTCACTAATATGTAGTGAAAACAAAAGCGTTCGAAGGATAGGCTATTCAGTGCTGATATTGATCATAAGTGATGCGAACAACTAGGCATGTTATAGACTTAAAGTTTTTGTGTAGTGGTGTGCACCTCTACTTCTTGTGATATTAACTTTCCAAACTCCATCGATTAATATTTACTTTGATTTGAGTATAATGTGCTGATTTTATAAATTATTCTCAACATCTAATAATCAATCTTGTCTCAAGGTTTGAAACCGGTTGGTTTAGTGTACTGCACAGAAGTGCTAATTGTAAATGAATTATATGTGTGAAGCGTACTTAGTTGCTTACGCATTACTTATAGAAAAACCTTAAATGTGAGAATGAAAGAACGGTTTTCGGAATGGTCATTCAAGGATGGGGAAGGCCATTCACAATGATATCATTCATCACCTCTTCCTTTGCACTATTGCTGCTACCGACTGTATGCCTTCCCAAGTTTAATTCATCATGTTTTTAAGAATGCACTGATTATTAAGGTTCATGATGTAAAAAGATATAGGCTCTATAGATCAATTATGACCATGGAATGTGTGACTTGTGTCTTGTTTTGCCTCTTGTCACTCTCTGTCTGGCCGCCCATTGATCTTTCGAGTTTTTTCTCCATTCCTTATCATTGCTCCTCCATATTTCTCTGTAACGTACCTTCGCTGTAATGCTGTTCTATTAAATAATGCTGCTGGAACCCTATGTCAAATAGACTTTGTGCCCAGCATAGACAGGTGGTTACAATATCGACATTTGGTACTTTTAGTAGAGTTTTTTGCTTAATTTATAATATTATAATAGTAGTTGGAATGATACATTCAGTTAAAATACAAGCGCAATTTAAACTACTTATCTAAGTTGTACTACAGATCGCTCTGTTGTTGCTGAAGATGCTTTGTTTCAGTTGATGTGACATTCTTTTGGGTGTCGGCAATGTATAATGATATTAATGTTGAAATAATTGAAGCGATCGCACTTTGAAAATACTGGTTGCACAAAGCCATGTACGTAATGAGATATTGTCAGAATGAAAGAGAGATAGGTGTACATTTGCTTGTGTACTGAACTAACGAAATGAGGACTATGATCAAGAGAAAGAGTGAATTTGACCTAGCAATGAAATTGTAAGACCAACATAATGATATATATGTCAATTTTTGTAAATAAATGATGGATTAGAGAGAGAGAGAGACGTCTGAATTTTACTTTGTGTTAAATAGAAGTGCTATTAGCGATCTGGAATGATGCCAATTTATGATTTTCTGTTTGCGTGAAATAGTAACCATACCTGAATCTATTCTCTGTTCATGGTTAGAATACAAGCAGACAAATATTACACTTGCATTGATACTAGCGATATTCCTTGGCTTGTCATTCGTTTATTCGAAGGATGTATTATTACGCCATATTTGTGTCCTGCTTCCCTTCTTATCCAGCATATTACATAGCTTTCATCGCAACACCATTGAGTTTTCTCCTAACTTATTAAAGAACCCAGTCCTGATTCATTATTTAGTTGATAGAGTGCAATTTAATAGAGACATTCCAAGTTCTTATGCCCATTGTTATTGATCTCTATGGCATAGGTTAGGTGCCAGTCAATACATAAATTCTCTGAGATGGATGTCGGGCTGTATCAGCACACCTGAAGCATTTGAACAACATACCAAGAGTGCGTTTACATAAGTATTTTCAGGCCGGTTTGAAATTTAAAGCGAAATGAACTCAATTCAGAGTCTATTCGAATCCCATAATGCTCTCGCAGTGTGTTTACATGGTAGAAGGTGAATTGAAAATCAAGTCGGCGTGAGTTCAGTTCATTTTCTCAAACATATTTGAAATCTCAAACCAGCATGAAATTGTCATGTAAAGAGATTTTTTCAAATCTGGGCGAATCTAGAGAGTTGGATGGGGTGAGAATTGCATTTTTTAATTAGGTTTCACATTTGAATGTCTTTTTTGGAAGAAGAAGAATCCATGGTTCCTATTTTTCGGGTGTCTGCATCTGTGCAAGGTCACATTTCTTTCCTCAATTGCCTTGGATATCTCTTTCTTCAGTGCTTGATGCTGAGCAAACAGTTATATAAATAGAACGAAATTTAGTTGCATTGCTGTACCTATAATTGCTAGCAGCAATTTAGTCGAAAATAACATGATTTGTCTCTGTCGCGGATTCTTTGGTAGCATTTTATCGTTAAGAACAATTTGTGCGAAAACGCATGCGCATAGATGTTTCGGGCTCCAACTCAAACCGGTTTGAAATTTGCAGAGATCTGCTTGAAACTCAAGCCGGTTTGAATTATATCCCTAGTATCACGAGGAATATCACTAGTAATCACGAGGAATATCACTAGTAATCACGAGGAAAATCACTAGTATCAATGCGAACGTACTATTTATCTTCTCGTACTCTAACCATGTTTGCTGGTGTGATTCAGGTGAGGTTACTACTTCACATAAGCAGTCATAAAATTACATCAGTTTAAATCGTTAATAATACTTTTAATTAGCACAAGGTACCACTCAGGCATCTCTCTCTCTCTCGCTCTCTCTCTCTTTCTCTAGGTGCCTAATTCTGTCAGAACTTTGGCAGCCGTGGATTTCACAATGTCCAGTCCATTGCACTCACTTGTGAAACTCACTTGCCTTCATCCAGCAACCAAGACTTCAGATGAGGGTTAGCCTTTGCTTTCATCTAGCTCTCTTCAATATCATAGCATCTAAAATTCTTTTTCAGTCAAAGAGAAACAAATCTGATTAAAGTGGTAAAACTAAGATATTGGCTATACTTAGTTTTCAGATAAATGTAAAAAAGCTTTTGTGTTATTTAGTTTCAGCATGGTTGAACTTATGTTTATGTGCTTGCCTTCGTGGCCCCAACCTTCGATTGGATGCGATTCCAATAATTCATCACTATTCGTCTAAGTAATCTTCGTATTAGAATGTTTTGTGACATGAAAATGATGCTACTGCAAAATCCATTCACAAGAAATGTGATATATGCAAGCCAAGTATAGGTACTCAGTACTGATGAATCCATGACAGGTGCCTTCATACTGATACCATCTAGGATGTGACAAATTATAATGGGTGTAGTTAATATAAGAAAACAAATTGAAATCCTCTTTGCTGCTCTTCCCAGTGCTCGATTGTAGTTGATAGTGTTTCTTGAGATCTGATTCGCTTTTCTTCTCATTGCTCGCATTGCTTTGTAATACAGTGCCATTATTAACAATGGAAAAAACAGCATTATTGAAAAGTACACCTCTTTCAAAATGCTATATGCTAAACGTGGATAGGGTAGAATGAACATTGCGCTTCCTAATGCTGTCAGGACAAATGAGGTAACAATCAGGAAGTATCCTCGACGCTTTGTAAATATGATAGAGTATCGTTCCAAGTACTTCATGTGTAAGTACCGATCAATGGCTATGAGTAGTACCATTACAACAGAGAAGCAGTTGAAGGTATTCAAAAAAGCTTGTATGGTTAACTTTAACCAACAGTGGTTGTAATATTGTTCAACTGGCAATATTGACAGAAAAAATACAGTTGCAATACTAACTCCTAAATCCGAAAAACTCATGATTATGATGAACTTAAGTGATATTGTTTTCGTTTGTCCAGTTCTGCGTAGTGCCCATATTAGAATGGCGTTTCCTATTATGCTAAGAATACCAACCAATACGTTGTAGACTTGAATCAGTGTTACTATGCTACTTGGAATACCATGTAGCCCTTTAATAAACGTAATACAAACCATTATAAGAGATACTCTATAACCGTCAGGCTCCCTCTTCAATTAAACGTTAGCTGATGCTTATCTCTGGAGTAGATGTGCTAAACCTCCTGATTTCACCTTTTTCACAGAGTGGTCACACTTACATACAGAATTTCAGGTTTCTCCTTGCACTCTAAAGAATTCTTTTGCTTGGGTTTTCTGGTGTGATTATGTTAACCACTGTCTTCAAGATTTAAAATCAGAATCAATTTCCTGTTTGAAAACCAATGATTACTATATAGCATTCACCCATCACTCAATTTGTGTTATATACTGTAAAACACCTTTGATAAATAGCAAACTGCTATAGTTCTTGGTTATTTCCGTCAGTTGATTAATACACTCGTCAGAGAATATATGATTTCAGATGAAGCTGATTAAATTTGAGGAAATTTTCCTCTGACATATATACGACATTAATCATTTGAGATATTGGCATTTCTACCTGCATGCACATGTTTACCACATTATTGTAAACACTCTACCAATTCTATTACGGGGTTCATTCCTTAGCACTGGTCCTATAATGTGTATTGTCATCAAAATATGACGATTTTGGACGGATTCTGTAAGATTATCAAACAAATATGGTTTGCCTGACAAATATTATTTACATTGAAAGAAGATGTGCCCCAGAATCTGTTGGAAAAAGCAGATTTATTTGCAAGGAAATCAAAGTAAATGAGTCTATTATACTAATACATAAAATTAATGCATTTGAATGAATCCTGTCATCCACTAGCTTCCACCATTCGTTCAATCATTCAATAGCATGTGAGTAAAAGCAAAAGCGTAGGCAGAGCAGAGCAGTGTGTTCAACGCTGAATTGGTAATATGTGATTTGAGCAGCTATGCATGTTAGTATAGACCAAGAGTTGTCGTGTATTGGTTGGTACATCTGCTTTGCACCAGAGTGTAATCGGTTCGAGTCACACTTCGACTAACAGCAAGATGGATCTTTACTTACTTATTCAAAAACCTTGCATTTAAGAACAAAAGAGTAGTTTTGGGGTGGTTACTCAGGAATTTGGAATTCCACTTAAAATGATGTCATTGATCACTCTTTCACTTTGTGCTAATGCTACTATTTACTTGATACTTTCCAATTTTATTTCATCATTCTTCTAAGACTGCACGGATTGTTGTGGCTTAGGTAATGAAAATAAATATGCTCCATCGATCAATGTTGATCATGGTATGAGCGTCCTTGTCTTGCTCTGTCCCTTGGCACCCTCTGTTGGGTCGCCCGTGGATCTTTTGAAAGTTTTTCTCCATTTATTGTCAGTGTTTCTCCAAGTTGTTCCTTTACTTAGCTTCATGATACTGCTATTCTGCAAATTAATTTTGCTGAAATCCCATTTGAAAAAGGCTTTGTGAACTCTAGTGGCATGCTGGTTGCAATAGCTGCATCTGCGTACTTAAGCGCATGTTTGCATGATCAATAATGAAATTTTTTATGATTATACAGTTGAAATAAAGGCAAAAATTGAAATTATTAAGCTAGCTGGGATAATGATTGCTCAATTTATGTTGATGATGCTTTGTTCCCGTTTAGTGACGTTTACGTGGGTACTGGTAATGCTTAGTAATATTAGTATGTAAATAATTGGAACTATATTAAGTAGAAAATATACTATCTCCCCAACGCTATATTCCTTATAAGATATTATATGGATCAAAGAGAGATAGGTGTAGTTGATGAACTTGGAACAAACTAGGTGTGACGATGACATAATATCCGTTTTTTGCTATGAATACGGTGGCTTCTGTACCAAACAAATATAATGAGCATTTTGATGAAAAGGGAGAAAATGAATTTGGCATAGCAATGAAATTGTAACGTCAGCACAAATGATATAGTTTCAATACTTTTTGTAAGTAAATAATGGATTAGAGAGATATACATAGACAGATAGATAGATGATACTAAGGAGGGTAGTTAAAGTTAATAATTCAGTTTATCATACAAACGTCATAGGTAATTCATGAAATTATGGAAGTTCATCAAATAGGCTGGCATGGGCTATGTGTACCATCATTGATAACATTGAACTAAACAATATGCCAAGCTTGGCCTTCGCCTTCAGAACTTGCAGAAGTGGCATCTGTTGTGGAAACATATCAGTAGGTTAACATGGACGCTAACTAATTAGTATTTAAATCGCATAATAAATCTCTTCAACAAATGATCAAAATGATACAGAAAGAGAGGTGTGCACTATGAAAGAAGGATGATGTTGTCAGAGCTGCAGGTGTTCCATTAATATAACAAACAATCATAATGCTACTGCGAATGCCTCAGGTTTCGCTTACATGACATCGTGTAACTTTTGACCCATACAAGTATATCAATGCTGCGCTTTCATAGCAAGTACAAAGGTGTATCGTCTAGACGAAAAAGCTTTGTCTCGGATCACCTGCGCGAATGTTAACTGGAAGCCGTTATGATACAACTGTTCTACTGGATCAAACATGAACCTCTAAAGTGTAAACGGGGTCTTAGAGACAACCAAATTAACTAACATTCTAAACATTTGAAAATGTGGAGATATGTTCAATCGAAAGCTCAGAAAAGATGAAAATATAAAGTTTATGTGCATTACGACACCCAATGAACACCTGTTTGCAGTAGTATCACTATTATTTGCCAGATCATTATGATTCACAACTTTCTTCGAACTTGACTCTCGTCTGATCAGCAGCATGAGTACCAATGATCAATAGTGAACAAGTGCAAAGTACCCTACTACTCTTACCCCTATATCAATTCTCTTTCGTACCATCATTTGAACTTATATTTTGTGACATCATAAGTTTACACGATTTTACATACTTGCTCCTACCATTTTTAATTTCTGCCTTTTTAGTGGTTAAAGCGCATCTGCTTTTCCAGCTTTTGCATATTGAGCTTTGCAATAATCTACTTTGTTCTCTTATTTGAGATTAACATTAAAACACGAGCTTGATGGCATCATAAGGAACTTAAATTTCCATATGACACCTTTGTACATTCAATGTACTTTTTACTATAGAATACAGCATATATTCAAAAATATATCTGACAGGAGTTTTAACTAAGATCTTGTTAAATTTCAAGGCTGTAGACGTTGACAACACTAAGATTTAAAGATTGATCAATCATAAGTTCAGTATTGATGTTTAATTACGGGATCTTTCAAAATACAATCACTAATGTGTTTGCATGGTTCCAACTCCCGATCGAATACGATTCAAATTGCCCATCATTGTTTGTCGAAAGCATTTTTGTATCAATAAGTTGTGGGAAATGAAAATGACGCTGCTGCAAAATCCATTGGCAAGACATGTGATATATGCAAACCATAGACATGCATTCACAACTAATGAGTCGATAAAAGGAACTTGCATATTGACACCATCCATGATATTGATAATTATAATTGGTGCTGTTAAGATAAGAAAATACTTTGAAATCCTCTTTGCTGCCTTGCTTAGTGTTCTGTTATGATTGATGATGCTCCTTGCGATCAGATTTGCTTTCCTTCTCATTGCTTGCATTGCTTTGCGATATAGTACCACTATTACAAGTGGGAACAACAATGTAAGCGAAAAGCAAACTTCTTTCATGATGCTATATGTTAGGGGTGAATAGGGGAACAAGAATACAGCACTAAGCAAAGATGCCGAGAAAAATGATAAGGCAACCGTGGAATACCCTCGTCTTTTTGTAAATTTGGTTGAGTATCGATCTAAGTACTTCATGTGAAGGTATCTATCAAAAGCTACGAGAATTATCATGAAAGCTGAGAAGTAGTTGCAGGTCCCCAGAACGGCCTGAAAGACTAGTTTCATCCAACAGTAATTCTGATATCGACCAAGTGATAGCAAAATCAAAAAGACAGGGCTAAGAATACCAGTGGTTAAATCTGAAACACTCATAATTACAATGAACTGAAATGACATCGTCTTTGTTTGTCGTGTTCTTTTTAGTCCCCATATTAGAACGGCATTCCCTGCTATGTTTAGAACTCCAATTAATACACTGTATATCTGAATCAATACAACGGCACTGTTTGGAATCCCATGTAGCTCTTTTATAAAAGAAGTACAACCCATTGTTACTTTGTGTCTTCCAATTGATTATCTCTGACGTCACCAAAATTTGCTCGACGAGAGCGTTTACTGATCCTATGTTTGCCTGTTCCCTAAGTTTCACTTTTTGCTCTAAGGTTGTCTTGTGTATCAATGGTTTGTCCCTGGGATGCTATTACTAACTAGTATATTCAGTGTTCAATATCGCTGCTTTTCTTTGCTGCTTTTCTTTGGAAGTCAGTTTTTAATATCTATTACTTACTTTCATCTTTTGATTGCTGCCATTAGATGATAGCTACATATGTCAACTTGATACATTGCTCAAGATGAACTTAAAGGGTGTCATGAAAATGTTCCCTTTTGAATCTATGATCTGGACCAACTGCAATTTACCGCGGTTTTGCCCGTTCAAGTACTAAGTTGCACGCTAGCTTAGTTGGTTTGTAAACATTCGTCCATTTAGCTTGTATTTTAATCCACAACACTGTTCGTATAATGTAGATCGTCATTAAGTTATGGCTGTTTTGATGGATGCTGTAAGATTATCAAGCATATTTACAAACGTAGTGTGTATTACGAGAACATTTCGCTCAGACTTTCCTTGGATGCAAAATCTCAAAGCACACACAACGTGAAGAAATGGTCAGTTCTTAATTATACGTTGGAAAATCATTTTGGGGATGTTTATTGATTCTTTGTTGATTGTCGTCAAATATAAATAATATCCACCATCTGCTGTCTTCAACTGTCGAGTTCCGACCATGAACGGTTGTCTTCTTCCCTCTGTCTCATATAGTAGTCTTTCGAAAACATGTAATGCGGAATTGGAGTGTAAATGGAGTGTATCTATTGTTTTTTGATATTGTCAATAAATGAAGTGAGCGAGTATGTAGTGAGTTTGAGAGGGTTTGATGTAGTGAATTTGAGAGAGAGAAATTGATTTGAGATTGACTGGAGTTTTTCACTAGAATCATTCACTTATGTGATGATGTCGATAACTTTACACTGGGAGGATACCACTTTCCAATGGTCCTGCTACTGATTTAATGCTATTGCAAGTTCTCTTTCATCATTCTTCTAAGTGATGCATGGAATGGCATGATTTGTGACATGAAAATGATGTTTCTGCAAACCTGTTTTCGAGGATGTGCTATTTATGACCACATCGGTGACAAGTGTTTTATATGAATAGGGAGCATAGCTGCCAAATTTTTGAGAGCTCTGATCAGCTCTGTTTTCGTCTAACTTAACTGCCCAATCATCGTGCAGGATGCTGACCACATGTGCGTTCCGAAGCTAAATTTAGTTCCATTTTGCACGCTGATCGGCCAATTAGGTTGGGAGAAAGTAGACATAATCAGTGGTCTCACACATTTGGAGGCTATTCTTGAATGCGGTGGTTAGAGCGTTCATCTGCCTTGCAGAAAATTGATAGTTCGAGGCGCATGTTGGATGTTCGCTCACTGTTCACTCGGTGGCATCAGAAAGGAGATAAAGACGTCAACTGAAAAGAGTGCGCAACCTGCCTCGTGAAACCGATGGCATGAGATCAATGCTCTCACTATCATGTACTATCATTTGGGTCATACATTAGACTTAACCTCTTCTTTACTAACCTTCTAACATGCAGATATCAGTTCAGCGGGTAGCATTTCGGACAAGAAACTCCGATGAAAATATATTCGTTATATTCGGAAAATATTTTGGATACTCTTGACAAAGAAATCTGCAGACAATAGTTGATCGTATTTTTCAATGTTAAAGCCTATATCCATCAGGCTATTGATTCTACAATTGCTATTGAACTCGTGAGAAATTGGTAAGAACCTCTGACAACTAGATATCTAACCATGTTAAGAAGCGCTCAATATTGAACTAACTAAAAATACCTAGTTTGTTATACAAAATACATATTGACACCTGCCAATTTCTTGAGTGAGATCCCTTTTTGAGATCAAAATTTCCAAAATACAGTGAAAAGGAAAAAGTCACTCATTTTCGCGTTTACCTCTGGGTCACCAACGTATAGTTACATGTTCTTGCATTTGCCTTTCAGGCGTCTTCTGGCTGAAGTTCAGTTTTATGGCTTCATCAATTCTTACCATTTTAAACACCCTTTCATATCACATCAAAGGAACTGAGCATTTAATTGTAGAAGCCAAGAAGATACCTACTGTGTAATAGCTCCGTCACAGATGGCCCTTCAATGGAACTTCGTATATACCACTTCCTCTGTTTATTTACAAAGGTCTTTCTTTTGCATACCACTCTTTGAATTTTGTCTTCACAAACTCTTTGGTGCCATTCACTTAGTGTCTAAGGGCTGGAAATGATCTGTTCTGTTTGCCAGAACATAAACCCAAGTGCATTGGCTATTTTCATTTTGTTTCGTGGTCATTCATCACTATCCGTTATTTTAGTTACCAAGCATTTAGCATGCGTGGTATGTGGAAAATCCTTCCGCCCGACAGACCTTCGGACAACCCTTTGCCCGAAAGCTTGTCACGCCGAAAATTTTTTCACTTAATATATTCGTATTATACTCCATATCCTTTGAACTATCATCATAATACAAGTAAGAGGTATATTTGATACAACTAACAAGACAAACGATGTGAAAACGATATAATCATATGTGGAGGCAATGACTGAATGAAAGGAGTATCATGATCAATGAATAGAGCACAATAGTATATATACAAGGTGTTGAATTTCTTCTGGGCAAAAGTAGGGCATAATGATATCATTAATGAACCAATGTGGAACATCGGCAAAAGGACATTACTCTTATTAGACAATACCATATGTATATTGTGATTTTATCACAGAGAGATTGGAAGTGAATGATTTGTATAGTTAGTGTGAAATTGAAAGCTCATATTATCCACTATCAAGAAAATTTTCCCACTTTCCATATGAATATGGTTGCATATTGCTCGTAATACCTTGTTTGTAAGAATCAAGAGTAAGTGAGATGAAGATTATGATGAAAAGAAAGAAAGAAAGTATTGAAGGCAAGCAATAGAAATTAATCACTGCCACAGATAGCAAGGATTTGTCACATTGATCAAATACAATTTGAATTAGAAATACAACAATGCTAATCCAAGCTAATCAATCAGTCATAAAATTTAGAAGTTAAGCTTAGAACCAAACGTAATGGAAATCTTTTGTTGTCAACTTGTAACCAATCTTTCTGATCATTCACTGAAGGGATGATACTTTTGAAATAAAGAATTTTACGAATGGAAGCAAGTACTTCACCCAATGAGACTAAATATTATACTTGCTGCTTTCACAACATCACCCTGTTTCCTATAATAGTCTATTTTATCTAGATATTGCTTTTGGTATTCAATCAGCGCTGCGTTAAAGAGATTTAATGTAGTATTTAGATGTTGCACATGCTATAGATTAATTCTGCATAGTATCTTTTTGGGAACTTTTGGTAATATATTTACTTATAGAAGCGAAGAAAGCAAGAACCAGAGTTAGCTAATTGTTCACCTCAAAATATTGCTTCTGATGTTCATCCCAACTAAGAATAGCTTTTATCAAAGAATCAAGTAAAGTTGTTGGAATGTACAAGTTACAATATGCTTGGCTATTGACCTTAAGGTTAATCTGTTGCCGGTCCGTCGCGACGGGGAGCGTGGGGAGGCATCACGCCCCCTGGAAAAACAATTCATCCGCAAAGTTTGCTTTTTTGTCGGCAAATCCTGTGATTTTGCATTGAAAACTGCGGGTTGTCTTGCAATTGTTGTCGGCCATATTAATAGCTTATAGAAGAGCATCGGCTGCGTTATCAGAAATCACACCTTGCTCGATGTCATGACCATACTGTCAGCAAATTTCCATATCATGATCCCCTAGCCACCAGATCTTCACAACGGCCTTGTCCTAGTTGCCCGTCATTGAGTTTGTCTTTACTGTAGCATCGTGCAACACAAGGCTATCGCCTATGTTTTTAATTGCGTAGCTCCAACATCTGATTGAATGCGTTGCCAGTTGGCCATAATTGTTCGTTTGAGAATTCTTTGTATTGGCATATTTTGTGATATAAAAATGATGCTACTGCAAAATCCATTTGCAAGAAATGTAATATATGCAAACCATGAACATGCGCTTGCAACTGATTGATCAATAATAGACACTTGCATATTGGCACCTTCCATTATATTGATAATTATGGTAGGTACAGTTAGCATAAGAAAACACATGGAAACTCTCTTAGCTGCCCGTCCAAGTGTTCTATTGTCATTGATAATGCCTCTTGTGATCTGATTGGCTTTTGTTTTCATTGCATGCATTGCTTTGCCATATAGTAACATTGTTAAAAATGGGAACAGCAGTGAAAGCGAAAAGAACACAAATTTCATAATGCTAAAAGCTTGGAGAGTCAAGGGGGCGGTGAAAATTGCATTAAGTACACACACAAAAGCAAGTGACGCGACAACCAGGAAGTATCCTCTCCTCTTTGTAAGTTTGGTGGAGTATTGTTCCAGGTACTTCATGTGTAGATATCTATCAAATGCCACGAGAAGTACCATCATAGCTGAGAAGTAATTGCAGGTAGCAATGACAGCCTGAAAGAGTAACTTCATCCAACAGTAATTCTGGTACGGATCAGTAGAAAGCAATGTTAAAAATAATATGCCAAAGATCCCGATGGTTAAGTCAGAAACACTCATTATTGCTATAAACTGAAATGATATTGTCTTCGTTTGCCTTGTTTTTCGTAATCCCCATATTAGAATGGTATTTCCTGTTATGTTCAGAACGCCAATCAATACGTTGTAGACTTGTATCAGTGTTATGATGCATCGTGGTATACCATGTAATACTACAATGAACGAGAGACAGTCCATATTAATTGGTGCCTTTAAGAAATGATTACTTTTATCGCCAATGAAGTTTGCTTGAAAATGACGTTTGGAAGAAAAACGCTAGTTATCCTTAACTTTTCTTTGCACAGATTGATAAAATTTACGTCCAATACTTCAAGTTTATGTTTATAATCTAAAGATTCTCATTTTCTTATACGTTCTCATTGCCATGATGAAGGGAGCCCCAATGGTAAAGATGCAATATCAAAATCTTTTTCTCTTCTTTCTTTGTGATTCAAAGAATTTTTTTGTCAAGTATGAACATGTGAGTCAATATGTTTGAAGCGACACAGCGTTGTACCATCAGTTGAATAACAATCTGCTGAACTACTGCTTTTTTGCTGTCGATTGAAAACTATACTAGCCAAATCACTGTAGTAAGCAAGAAGAATATTTTGTGACCTCATGACAAAGCTCTCCTTATATTAATGAATTGAATAGACTGAGATTAACAGTGAAAACCTTTGCTCTCTTAATTATCAAACTCCACGTTGGTTCAGGTATTTTGCAAACGTGCGTTCAGACAGCACCCATTTTAATTCATAAAATGTTCATATAATTAAATTGTCATCAATATATAGCCGTTTTGAATGGTTGTTCTCAGATTATCAACCACGTTTACAATTGTGCAGAGCATTAAAAGAAGATGCCGTCCAGATTTTGTGTATATAGAGCATCTGAAAGCATAAAAAACGACGTTATTAATTATCTGTAATTATCTATTGGGAAATCAGTTGAAAAGCCTGTAGATTCAATCGTTCATAGTGTGCTTCCAATTGTGATTGACTTCCTCTTCTTATGAAGATGATATATGATTCTTCTTAGAAAGAAGAAGATATGAAATGATGCTAGAGCACCGGAATTAGATGCAATGATATATTATCCACGATCGTACAAAAGATAGGCGTCTTGCCGAGAATCAGGAAGTAAGTTTCCATGAGGCTGAATCCTGAATGAGGGTTTCTTGTGCAGTAAAATATCCTGGCACATGAGTCTTTTCGCTGAGCATCCCTACGATTTCGTCATATCTGAAGTTTATTTCATCATTCTCTTAAAGACATGCGCAGAACAGCATGGTTTCTGATGTTAAAATAATGTGACAGAAATCCATTTTAAAGGGATATTTAAGATAACTAGATCTAGATAGTTTTGACGCATATCAGCATGATCTATTGTAATAGTAAGGACCATGTTTGTTATCATTTGAATAGTAGAATCACTCCAGCTACTCCAGGACAGACTGTGTGTATGGATAATGATTTTTTTATTAGTTGAGTTCAGTAGTGAACTATGTTGCATAGTAGTATCTAGGAATTGGGTTGATTATTCAATATATCCATTGAGATTTCATTATAGTACAATTAGGACGAATATTTGATGCAGCTATCATCATAACCGATATGATACCGATAGAATGTCCTACTGTGTGATTAATTTCAAGTAAAGTGCTAATAAATATCATATGCACATGCATAGAATGAATGAAATGAGAATTGTGATCAATGAATGGAACGTAGTAGAGTATGGACAATGCGTGGGACTTCATCTAGGTGAAGGTAATGCATAGTATGATATCAATAGCGAAGTAAAGTTGAACGTCGGCAAGAGAAAATTACTCTTATTAGGCAATGCCACATGAGTACTGTGATCGGCTGGGAGTGAATGATTGATATGGTTGATGAAATCAAGAGCTCATATGATGCAATATCAAGAGTATTTCTTTGTATGTCTAGCTCTTATGATGCAAATTAAAGAGCAGTTTGACAATCAAGAGTATCAAGAGTATAGTAAATAGTGTATGAAAAATGCATGTAAAACTTCAGTATGAGATACAGCAACGTAAATCAAAGATAATCAATATGTCAGAGAACTTATAAGTTGAGCTGAGGACCGAACGTAGTGAAAATTGTTTGTTGTCGAGTCCTAACGAAGCTTTTTGGCCAGTTACCGAAAGGATGGTACTTTTGACATAAGGGATTTTGTCAAAAGAAGCAAGTATTTCACCCAATGAGATTAAGTGTTATACTTGCTGCTTTCACTACATCACCCCTGTTTCCTATAACATAGTCGCTTTCATCTGGATATTGCTTCGTGCGTTCAATCAGCGCTGCGTTAAAGAGATTTACTGTAGTATTTAGATGCTGCACATGCTATAGTTGCATTGTCTAAGTAACCTACTAAGAAGTTTCCTCAATATATGATAGTCAGGAAAGTGAAGAAAGCAAGGACCAGAGTTGGTTAATTATTCACTTCTATGTATCCCAACTAAGAATATCTTTTGTCAGAGAATGAAGTAAATTTGATAGAAATGTATAAGTTACAATATGTTTGGCTCTTGACTTTACGATTATTGTGTCTTTGGTTATTATATGTACTTGGGCTTCAACATCGTGCAACACGAATATATCACCTATGCATTCATTTACATGACCCCAACCTCTGATCGAATGCGATGCCAATTATCCGTTATTATTTCTCTAACAACACGCTGTATTGGTACATTTTGTGATATAAAAATGATGCTACTGCAAAATCCATTTGCAAGAAATGTTATATATGCAAACCATGAACATGCACTTGCAACTGATTGATCAATAATAGACACTTGCATATTGACACCTTCCACTATATTGATAATTATGGTAGGTACGGTTAGCATAAGAAAACACATGGAAACTCTCTTAGCTGCCCGCCCAAGTGTTCTGTTGTCATTGATAATGCCTCTTGTGATCTGATTGGCTTTTGTTTTCATTGCATGCATTGCCTTGTGATATAGCATTATTGTTAAAATTGGGAAGAGGAGCGTAAGCAAAGAGCTCACCAGTTTCATAATGCTAAAGACTGAGAGTGTCATTGGGGCAATGAGACTTGCATTAACCAATGATACAGTAGCAAGCGAAGTGACGACCAGGAAGTATCCTCTCTTCTTTGTAAATCTGGTGGAGTATTGATTCAAGTACCTCATGTGAAGATATCTATCAAATGCCACGAGAAGTACCATCATAGCTGAGAAGTAATTGCAGGTAGCAATGACAGCCTGAAAGAGTAACTTCATCCAACAGTAATTCTGGTACGGATCAATCGAAAGCAATGTCATGAACAATATGCCAAAAATCCCAATAGTTAAATCAGAGACACTCATGATTGCAATGAATTGAGACGATATTGTCTTTGTTTGTCGCGTTTTCCTCAGTCCCCATATTAGAATGGCATTTCCTGTTAGGTTGAGAACGCCAATCAGTATATTGTAGACTTGCATCAGCGTTATAATGCATCGTGGTATACCATGTAATACTGAAATGAACGAGGAACAGCCCATGTTACTGGATGCCTTTGACAAATGATTACCTCGATTGCTAATGAAGTTTGCTGGATATTATGATTGAAAGACAAACCCTAAGTATCCTCCACATGTCATTGCACAGATTGATGATATTTACACCTAGTTTTTCAAGCTTGTGCTTGTAGACTAAAAATTCCCATTTGCTGATGCGTTCTCGTTGTTGTGGCGAAGATAGCCTCAGTTGTCAAGATTAAATATAAGACTCAATTCTATTTGTTTCTTCTTAAACCAAAGGATTTTATCAAGTTTGAACTTGTGGGTGAATATGCTCGAGGTGATTCTGTGTAATGCTAGTAGTTACTGACAAGCTGCTTAGCTTTTTGTTCCTTGGTATCGACTGATAACTGCAGTGTCCTGCCAGTTGTATTACCCAAGGGGAACTTCGTAGGATCTCTTGAAAAAATTTTCTTTAAACTTATAAACTGGATGAGCTGATTTCACCGTGGAAATCTTTGCTTGTCAGTTATTAAGGTGCCGT
This sequence comes from Mastigias papua, assembly GCA_964019165.1. NCBI lineage: Eukaryota > Metazoa > Cnidaria > Scyphozoa > Rhizostomeae > Mastigiidae > Mastigias > Mastigias papua. The sequence continues at coordinate 20,101,067 of OZ025267.1, forward strand.
TGGCTTAATTATTTTGTAAACAGCATGTACTCAGTTGGCCCACAGTTTAATTCATAATGTGCTCCTATAATTTACATTGTCATCAATATAAAGCCTGTGTGGATGATTTTTGTCAGATTGCCAAACACATTTACAATTGTGTTGAGCAGTACAAAAAGATGCCGTCCAGATGCTCCTTAAATAAACCATCTGAGACCATACACGGATTACAAATGTACTGCATACAATTATTTACTAGGAATTCAATTCGGATTATCACCAAACATAGATCACCGCTACTATATAGTCTCTTTCACAATTATTTTCCAAGTAGACTTTCATCTTCCTTCCATATCCTTTTCGTCCAACAACATGGTACTTAAAATATGAGTGTACTTACGGAGGTCTCCTCTATAATGATATTGAAATTTGATGAAATAGACGAAATTGTACTAAAGAACAGGAATTAGATATAATGAGATATTGTGCATGATGTTACAAATGAGAACCGTTTTAATAAAAGTAGTGCAATAGGTTTTCATGAGGCCCAATCCTAACTGAGGATTTCTTTCACGGCATAATCTCTGAGTACATGAGTCTTTCGGTTGGTCATCCGTAAGATTTCATCATATTTCAAGGTAATTTGGGCAATTTATTTGTGAAAAACAATAGTTTTCACCGAAAAAAGTTCTACTCAATAAGAGTAGACAACCAGGATCGAAGCCACACGAAAGTATGAGGGCAATTACACAGCAATTTTTGCCAAAGATGTTTCTCGAGATTTTATAGTAGAATCGATGAATTTTTCTTCAAAATACCTTCCTCCTTGTGCTTTGTTTTATAGAATAGCTGCCACAGAATAATCAAAGTTCCTTATCTCTAGTGGGAAGCATGGAATTTGGGAGATGCACTCTAAGGCTGCGTTCACACTGTACTGAGCAATTTAGTACTTGTTCACTCTATTGGGAATGCGCAGAACTGAACCCTTGAAGTGCTCACATTGGTTAAAACTTCAAGAGCGGAAGCTCGCTCGTTGGCTTGTCAGTCACCGACAGATTTGTTACATGTTTACGAGCGCAAATGGACATCATGGTGAATACACAGCTATACATTGAGATCTTATCTCTGCAGGATATTTAAAAGTATTCAGTGTGAACAGGAAATTTTGGATAACTGACAAAGTGAACAAGCGCTAAATGAACGCAGCCTAACCCAAAGCTAAGGGTGTGATCTCTAAAATTTTTCAGATGCCTAGCCTACAGACCTCCAACCTTTCTTATCCCCTCACTCATTTACCTTGGCTGTACCACTGCAGAGAACTATGGAAGCATGGACCAAATGGTCATGCATCCTAACTGCTCTTCTTGTTCACTCAGGCGGATTGTTTGTAGCCCCGCCCTCAAGTCTTATGTCCTCCTACACCTTTGCACAGAGCATCTGATCAATCATAGAGGAAAGAATGCAACATCGAGCAGGAAGGGGTAGGAAGTATGCGAATAGTCTGTTGGTGCGACAGATTTCATTATAGCTTGAAAAAGCAGAAACCCTCTTTAGGCACACTGATAAGCTTCTTTCGATTCACCTTTTGGTCGTTTTCCGAAGTTTCATACTCAGACGAGTTATGGTGAATAAGTCTAGTCAGTATACCTAAAGAATGTTCCCGCTTTTCGAGCTATAGTGCAGGTAGGAAGTATGAAAAGAATGCAAAATTCCTGAAAGTCTACTTAGTATAGAAACAGACACCAACAGAAGAAAGTGGCATTGGTAACTTTTGAACTGGCATTCAGCAGCATCTTCAACAGAAAGAAAACGTCCATTAACGTAAATGAAAGAAAATTTAATACCCATGTTGCTGGTGGCTTTCTGTACCAAATCGAATTGTGAATTTAAACTACAACTCAGGAAACACCATCAGCATCTTGCAGTAAGGACATGTAAGAAATATCGCATTAACTAAATGGCAAAGACGTACTACTATCAATGAGCTTTACACCACAAAGAAATGCGGGCCATGGAGTAAACTAATAAGAGCGAAAAGACTAATATTGTTGAGACATGCGATGCGACTACACCCAGAAACACCAGAATAAAGATCTCAGTGAGGACCAAATATGAAGTGGATATAAACAATATGGCAAGGTCTACACAACATTGAAATCAAGGTGGGTCTTCAAAAGCAACTAAAACATTAAATGAGTTGTTGCAGCTGAAACATCGCAGGAAAACTTGGTGAAAACAATGCCGCAAACGTGCCGTTGCTGTAATAATTGCCGTATGCGCTGCCGTTACCGAAGTAATATTTGTATTAAGGACGTAGCTTAGAAACATTGGAGGGGGACATGTCCTCCATTCCCCCGTCGTGCGGCCTTTGGCTTTGCGAAACAATAAGTTGGGCTGCACAGTTATATCTAAGCATTGCACTGAGAAATGTGAAATGTCTAACACTATGAGTGACAACTTCTGCTCCGTAATGTAAACTATACATTACTCTGTAATGTAAAGTATACAATGTTGGGCGAGAAACAAGACTATACGGAACATGAAGCTATCTTCTGGTAGTGATCATAAGGAGATCTCTGTAGTATGAAACCATTGTTGTAGGTAAGGTCTAGTTCTGTGTACATCACATCCCCTATCCCATTATTTTCAGGTAGCTTTCTGAATAACCAGAAAACAGGAAAAGCGACTGACTATGTATTCAATACAGGTCATACCTAATTGCTGCAGCCATTGGCTGATTTTTGAATATTTTCTTGGAGGAGGGAGCATCGGTGCTAAATTTGCCAACTACTTTAAAATGCGTGACATAAAATTTTCACATATCAGTGATGTCCTAACCGATAGAACTGTCCAGTGAATTTGTACCACGACAGGCCGAAAGTTTGAAGATAATTTTGGCTGTTCTGATTCCAGTCCATACCTTGGATCCTAGAGTTCTTAGAAACTATGTGTCAACATGACAGCTGTCTACTTCAGGGAGATTCGAGCCCTTGCCCCCCCCCTAAAAACTGCAAATGTACCCAGCAATCATACCATATCAGCACTACCTGTGGTATCTTGACTTTTTGAGAAAATTGTTTCGAATCTATTGAAGTCTATTTACAGTACAAAAGTTAACCCGTGTTTGTCCCGGGTTAATTCTATGCTGGGTTCACCTAGTTTCAATATACATTGGCTTTGCAATTGGTAAGTTTTAACTTAAAGACAAGGTGAGCCTTGGTGGATTGCGTATCGCCACACTCAGCAGCCAAGATGGACGTTTAAGCATCTTTGTTGTATTGTGCTCATCCGAGTTTGTCCTAAATTCATTTTATTCTGCAGATAGCCTGGGTTCACCCCAGATAAAACCTACCTTCAGAATGCATGCGGAGTGACCTAACCCGGTAAGAACCTGGATTACGTCCATCTACATTTGTAAAATCTAAACCTAGAGCTAATCTGGAGCGAACCTGGGTTAGTTTGTGTGACATATCGACTAAGGGATTCTGGAGATCAACTTCTTAACTCCAAAAAGTTATGTTAGTATCAATCAATTAGAATTTAAGTCATTTCATGCTATTACCATCTGCCTTCTTGAATGTGTGAATATGCCAGTAACGGACACAATATTATGGATCATTATACATACATAGTTAATATTTTGATAGACGTATAGTTATCCATACAGTATTTTATTTTCTTTGAATACTTATATGTAACACCTTAATACATACTTCTACGAATTTATACATTTCGCGAACTTTCCAATAAGCCTGTAACTTTCCCAGACTTGTAGGAATTCAGACTATGTTAATAGTATGGCAACAGACTATGTATAAAACTATATGGAACTACTTAGCTCATTTTTATCGACCATGAACATGATATGTAGAATGCAAATGGCATTCTTCCAGGTTGTATACTTAAGAGAAAATCAGTGCATGTACGTTCTGCCATGACTGGAGAGTACCAGACATATGCAATCAGGATGTTGCATTGAAGAATCAGTCAGTTTTAGTTGAAACTAGAGATGTAAGTACTCATTACAACAAAATTAAAGACTAATTTGCAATCAGTCGTGTGGGTATAGGACCAAATTGCACAAAACTATTTATTTGGTTGCATGGCTCCGACCTCTGATCTAATGCGACTCCAATTATCCATCAGTTTTCGTCTCAGGGCTCTTCGTATTGGTATATTCTGGGATATGAAAATGATGCTACTGCAAAATCCATTGGCAAGAAATGTGATGAATGCAAACCAAATAACTGTGTTCAAAATCGATATTTCGATAATATTAACTTGCATGTTTATACCATGTAGGATATGAACAATTATAACAGGCGTGGTCAATATAAGGAAGCAGATTGAAACTCTTTTTGCTGCTGTTCCAAGTGCTCTGTGATGATTGATAATGCATATTGTGACCTGACTTGCGTTTCGTCTCATTGCGTGCAACGCACCATGATAAAGTGCTATGATTGTCAGCTGGAAAAACAACATTAGCGAAAAATACACTGATTCAGTAATACTGAAGGCGAGCTTGGAATATGGTAAGAGGAAAATCAAAGTTGTCGATACCGATAATGTAAATAGGATACCAACAAGCAGATAGCCACGTTTCTTTGTAAATTTGTACGCATATTGTTCCAAGTACTTCATGTGTAGATATCGATCAAATGCAACAAGAAAAACCATCATAGACGAAAAGTAGTTACAGGCATTCAAAACAGCTTGTGTAGTTAGTTTCAGCCAACATTGGTTGTAATATTGTGCAAGTGCCATCATGGTCATGAATATTAGGCCAATAGTACCACTAGCTAAATCAGAAACACTCATAATTACGATGAACTGAAATGATATTGTCTTCGTTTGCCTAGTTCTACATAATCCCCATATTAGAATGGCGTTTCCTGCTATGTTAAGAATACCAACCAATATATTGTAGACTTGAATCGCCGTTACGATGCTTTTTGGAATACCATATAACTCTTTAATGAATGAAATACAATCCACTTTTTCGGACATTCTATATATTATCTGGCTCTTTCTTTTCCAATCTTTTTTAATGCAAGGGAATAGCCCAGGATTCAGTGCTTTTCTTTCAGAGATCGATCACTTCTGCATCCAGAATGTCAAATATCTGTTTGTATCCTAGAGATTACTTTGTTGAACAATTGAGTGAATTTTAATATGTTGAAAGTAGTACGGTATTCCAGATTCAATATTGAATAATTTGTCTTGCGTCGTTTGGGAAAGTAGTTGATAGTGTCTAATATTCAATCAGAAGTCGGAAGCTTTTTAATATTCCAAAATACTTCCGAAAATCTTCAATATTTCTCAAGTCTTCTCTGTGTTTCCTCAATTCATTTATAATGAGCCGTGTACGATCTTGTGAGTCTTCTATGTAATCAGATTAACTAGACCAACCGAAGTTCACCATTTGTGTCTTTGTCCTTTCAATTATTCACCTAAATTGCATTTTAAACATGATTCCATTTTGCCTGAATTCTATTGGATATAGCTTCTCGTATGGTCCTAATTGGTGTTTAAAAGGCTCATTTTTTGAAGTATGATGCAAGAAAACCAAACATGTTTACGTATGTGACTTTCATTTTCGGAAGATTTCTTCTACATAATACCTGAATGCAGCACTTTTAAACGTATACACTAATTAACAGCTAGTAAATCAGTCTAATTCGCCCATTGAATGAATTCATATGATTAATCAAATTTACCTTTACTCCATCATTCTTTTTGCTTGATATTTTCATTTTGGTTCTCTCTGATTTCCTTTCGTTTCTTTCCTGATTCTTCAAATTCAAGAGCTAATGCTAAATGACAGTCTATCTCACAACGTAAAATCATGTATTCTGATTTCTTGGTGATTAAAACAAATCTGCTTTTTCTGGTTCTTGCATACTGATCCTCCCCATGATATAATGTGTTCACATCTTGCAAATAGCAAAACATTAGGTTTATTGAATCCCGTAGAGCCTAAATTTAGATTAGATGGATTAGAACCAGTAAGGCTTTGTTCACGTAGACTACAGTAGATATGAGATCAACTTATTTTATTAGGTTTTAATGAGTTTTTTGTAGACTTCAAGACTTTGAATATTGATTGTACTAAAGATTTGAAAATTTATTGATCATCATTCAATTCGTAGTTAAGATGCATTTATCTACACCATATAATTATGTTTGCGCTTGAGTGACTTCAACCTTTGATCGGAAACAGTTCAACTTATTCAGCATCGTCCTTCTAAGAACTCTTCGTATCAATATATTCTGTGATATGAAAATGACGCTACTGCAAAATCCATTGGCAAGAAATGTGATATATGCAAGCCAAATGCATGTGTTCACAACTGGCTGATCGATGAATCCAACCTGCATATTGACACCGTCTAGTATATGAGACACTATGATGGGCGTTGTTAATATAAGAAAACAAATTGAGATTCTCTTTGCTGCATTTCCAAGTGCTCGGTTGTGATTAATGATGCTTCTTGTAATCTGATTCGCTTTTCTTCTCATTGCCTGCATTGCTTTACAATACAGCATTATGATTGCAATTGGTAAAAGTATTGCAAATGAAAAATACGCTAATTTCAAAACGCCATGTGCTGGGAGAGAAAGTGGAGCAACAAAAATTGCATTAGGTAGTGCTATCACAACAAGTGAAATGACTACTAAGAAGTATCCTCGTCGTTTTGTAAATTTGACTGAGTATCGTTCCAAGTACTTCATGTGTAAATACCGATCAAAAGCAATGAGCAGTACCATCACAGCTGAGAAATAGTTGCAAGTGGCCAAAGCTGCTTGTACTGCTAGCTTCATCCAACAGCAGTTTTGGTACGGTTCAGTTGATAGCAGTGTCATACAGATTGGGCTGATAATGCCAGTGATTAAATCTGAAGCACTCATAAATACGATGAACTGAAATGATATTGTCTTTGTTTGTCGCGTTTTCCGTAATCCCCATATTAGAATGACATTCCCTATTATGTTTAGAACGCCAATCAATACGTTGTAGACTTGTATCAGTATTATGATGCTTCTTGGAATAGCATACAGCACCTTAATGAACGAATGGCAATTCTTGACTTTTGGCATCATATAGCTGGGAAGTTGTAGCTAATCTCAATTAAAAGCGCTTTGTCGTAATCTCGGGTAGTCAGTGATCAATAATATCTTGTTTCCCTGCGTAATAGCCAATCACCTAAATAACAACGTGTGTGTCGAATGGGACTCGACACGTTGCTCCTGATTCAATATAAGAAACATTGTCCCATAAGTTGTTTGGGGCAATAGTGGAAATCGTCCAATATGAGTCCATTGAGCTAATACTTGACAGTATTTCTCATTTCATTTCAGTATTCATTAGATCCTTGTAGACTAGCTAGCAATATTCTAAGACAGCCGATTCTCTTCAAATTCAAAACTTGATCAACTTGGTCCTAAGCGATCATATTTCTTGCAATGAAAGTTGCAGGATTCAACAAAAATAGTATATTTATTCACAACAACTGGATCAATTGACATCTACCAGGGTAGCATATGCTCCGACTATTGTCAAGTTACACGTTCTCCAAATTAGTTTGTAAATATGCAATTATTTTAGCTTGCATTTGAGTCCGAAATACTGTCCGCATGATTTAAATTTTCATCAATTAATGTTAATATTTGAAATGTTAATATGGTTAATATTTAAAGAGTCCTGTAGGATAGTCCTAGAGTTTACAAATACGACGTATATTATAAAAGACGATATAAACAAGTCGGACGCTAGCCTGCGAAATTTTGGGGCGGCATTCATTAACTATCATGGCAAGGTCGTGTACAACTACAGGATAAATTGGACGTATGACATATAGCCTCATAGCTTGCCCCAATCTGTTTGTCTCTAGAACAAACTTAGATTTGGAGAAGGGTTTGAGATGTTTTGGGTGTAGCTAATTTGTTTGTTTAGTAGAAATCGTAGTAAAATATGTGTAATGTAGAGAAGGATATTTGGTAATGAGCAAACATAGAATTTACGTAGAAGCAAAAATTTATTAGTTGGACAGGTACATTTAAGTCGTTCACTACTCAAAACACTAGGGCCTAGTGAACGACGCATTCATAAATGATCACAGATTATAGGTTCAGGGATTGCTCTTTGAGTTTATAGCTGGGAGGGGAGAATGGTTGGTAGTTGTGTTTTGTTGCAAAGGAAGATCTGCAATGCTTGTATTCAACCGGGCAGAAAAATTTCGAATTTAAATCCTCTAGAATGGCCTTTAAGGTCTAAAACTTGACTAGACTAGACATTTCTTCAGGTGCGTAACTAAAATCTATAATGAGAATTAATCTTAGGGATTTTTCAGCATGTCGCATCTGCTGCACTCAGGATACCTGGCTCTGAATTGAGGATATCATTAAACTCAAATTAGGAATACGATTTTATGATCAAATAAATGTAAAATTGTAGGTAGGAAAGAAATAGAGTGTTTGTCTATTTGTCCTTACTCATTAAGTTTTTGGTAGCCCATAGAATAACAATTCGATAAGCCGGTCTGTCGAATTGTACCTAGGCTTTAGGAAATTTTGTTTGTTGGTCTATAATATTTTTGGGCACGCGTCAGCTCGCGTTACTAACGTGTGCAGGGATCTTTGTTAAATTTCAAGACGTTTGGTATTGATTACAATGAAAATTTGAACACTCATCTGCCATAAGTTGAGTTATATTGTCGGCATAAATGATCTTACAGTGTAAAGTCATTTATGTGTCTGCGTGATTCCAACCTTTGATCGGAAACAATCCCACTTATTTATTATCGTCCTTCTAAGAGCTCTTCGTATGGATATATTTTGTGACATGAAAATGACGCTGCTGCAAAACCCATTAGCGAGAAATGTGATATATGCAAACCAAATGCATGTGTTCACAACTGGCTGATCGATGAAACCAACTTGCATATTGACACCGTCTAGGATATGAGAAACTATAGCAGGCACAGTTAGTATAAGAAAACATAGTGAAACTTTCTTTGCTGCATTTCCAAGTGCTCTGTTGTGATTTATGATGCTTCTTGTAATCTGATTCGCTTTTCTTCTCATTGCCCTCATTGCTTTGTAATATAGTATTATTACGGAAATAGGCAAGGGTATTGCTAACGAAAATAAAACCTCCTTTAATATGCTATGTGTTGCAGGAGGAAACTGGAAAATGAAAGTTGCACTGATCAATGATGCAAGGAAAAATGAGATACAAATTAGGTAGTACCCATGTCTCTTTGTAAATTTGACAGAGTATCGTTCCAAATACCTCATGTGTAAGTACCGATCAAGAGCTATAAGAAGCACCAGAAAACTGGAGAAGCAGTTACAGCTTGATAATGCCGCTTGTAAGGCTAGTCTCATCCAGCAGTAATTCTGGTACGGATCAGTTGAAAGCATTGTCAGAAATGTTAAGCCAATGATTCCAATAATGACGTCAGAAGCACTCATAATTACAATGAACTGAAATGATATTGTCTTTGTTTGCCGCGTTTTCCTTAATCCCCATATTAGCATGGCATTCCCGGATATGTTCAAAACACCAATCAATACATTGTAGACCTGAATCACTGTTACGATGTTGCGTGGAATGCCATGTAGCTCTTTCAAGAGCGCAAAGCAATCCATGTCTAGCGGTATCCTTTAAATCACTAGCTACCTTCTTCTGTTTAACATATTGGATGCTTCTGTCAGCAAAGCAGCGGCTACTGATCTTTTGCTTCCACGCACAAAACTGATTACGCTTTCATCTAGTATTTGAAATGTCTCTTTTTGCTTTATCTACCTCATTCGTATTTTTATGCATTGCTTCTTGTACTTTTCATATTGACACAAAATCGAAACTCAATATAAGATTAATAACATCACGACAACATTCCCTTTTTTTGCATTAGAGTATGATGAATGTGTTATGCCATAAGTTCAATGTGCAATACTTCTTGTAATCTGTTACTATGCTTCAGTAGATGAAAGCTGCTATGCATGTGATCATTACGTCATCTGATTACTACAGTCGAAATCAGAAACAGAAGTCGAGTTCATCATTGTCAATTAATTTTCTTATTTTCTGAATTGAATCCATTCAGATTTACTACGGAAAAGCTTCGCTTTTTCAGCTATTTAAGTGTGTGCTAGCCAAATAGTGTTGTAAACATCCTTCAATTTTGATTGCACTTTAATCCATCATACTGTTCGCATAATTACAATATTCATCAAAATGTAATCGTTTCGGGACTGTGCTCTAAGACAAGAATACAAATTTGGAATTGTAATTTATGTTAAAAAGAGGTGTTGTAAGTTTACTGTGATCATACAGTAATAAGAAGCATCTACAATGTAATGAAATGAACTAGTTAAAAATTATCTGCAGTAAAACAAGTGATGATATATGCACAGCTTTTGTGTGCATTGATAGCAAATTTTTGTGTAGTGATAAACAATAATAGCGTACATTAATGAGATAATGCAATGGAATGGTCTTTAATTTTTAGAAAATTGAACTTGAATTCCCTTCAAAAAGTTCCACTCTCCTTTCGGCCATTTCTTCTTTCAAACTGCAAGTTGGTAAGGTGAACATTTGGTTATAGCAAATGCGATCAACAATCCAGTCTTAGCCAATCTTAGTCTTTTACTATTACATTGAAGAAGCTGTAGGTGTTTACATCGTAAATAACTCTTCAAAAGAATATTCACACAGTCCTTTGTATCAATAATCGCTTTGACTAGGAAATCGATTCCAATATTGACAGGGGTATCGATTCCGATATTGACAAGGATATCAATTCCGATACTGACTAGGATATTATCGATTCCAATATTGACTAGGATATCGGTTCCGATATTAATAGCAATTACCAGTCGCTACTAACTTGTTCGAGATTGGCTTTGCTCATATTAGTAGCACAAATAATGGGTCCCGTTATTATACCACTTTTAAGGGCTTTTCCCATTGTCCGTGCTTCATCAGAATGTGCATTTATGAATTCTTAATAGAATTAGGTATGTAATGAGGTTTGTATTATGTGATATAAAGTCTTTTGTATTAATTGAATGAAACCAACTCCAAATATAGTCACTAATGAGCCCATCATGATGGGAATAGACAATGGGTCATAGAAATTCCCACTATTTGGTATTTTTTACGTATTGGGTATAAGGCAATGGTATCTGCAAGCAAGCAATTTCCAAATTTTGGAAGGACGTAGGAGCAAGGCCCTATGTAAAACTACTCGATAGCTTTACACAGGAATCAAATAACAACAATAAACAAAGTACAATGATATCTATGTCTAATAAGTTTCAACAATGATGGCAATATAAACGGCAACGATACAATTCAATTTTACCAACAACTTTACTAACGGCAACAACAAATGGCAACAGCAATTCCAACACGGCAAGTTAAACACGAATCCACGACTACAATTCACGACGACTACAAGTCATGGCGACAGAAACACAACTGACAAGCACAGGTACGACATCACATTAACACCACGCCCATATTACACTGACACATACGTACTTTCAACAAAGATGTGATGACAGAAACAACTACGGAGATAGTGTGTGAGACAGTAGCATGGATGTGAATGAAACGGAGCCAGCAGGAACAGCAACTACATATTACATGCAATTACGCATTAAAAAATAGGAAACAAAAACTAGTACTCTAACACCTATATCACGCGTCCACACTACTAGACAGATATCTGCAGTTCAGCAAATATCACCTAAAATCGTTTGTGAGACAAATTATAAGTATAAAGTTGTAATTTTATCATTAAATTAGATTGTTTTTATTAATAACTAGATGTTACTAAATTTCATCGCTGAACTTCCTTTAATTCTTCATATTTCAATTTGATGCATTGTAAAAAGAGCATTCACAATAAGCAGCTAGGTATTAGTACTCTCAGGTGCCACATAAACGTCCCCCCGCTTATTAATTTTTCGATTTTTTCCAACCCCCCGGACCTTATTAGGACCCCCGTTTATTAATTTTAAAGAAAATGAGATTGTTAACAATCTCCTAATTTTATTTCATTTCTTTGTAAGTACCGTTCACACTCAAGCATTCGCATGTGTCTTTTAAAACTAGTGTCAATAAGATACTAGGACATGTCTGTAAAATAATACGATTTTACAGCGTAACAAGTATACCAGAAGTAAGTCACGAAAACTACAGTCTTGTCTTTAGTTCTTTTATACAAACTCTCGAGACGGTAATAACTTTCACTGACGACGACTATAAAACAAACAATAACTGGCGGTGACTCTGTAACAAACTTGATAGGCTAACGACAAAATTCCAGAAACAGCAACAAATTCCAAAATGACACGACGATACTCTCAACACGAACGACGACTGTAACTCCAACTCACGACAACTGTTAACGACGACTTCACATAACGACTGACTACACAGAACACTACATGCTTTATTTATATTAACACACATGATGTAACAAAATAATTATAACATTTGACGGACTTAGGGGGCAATGCAATGGCATGGTAACACAACACAACAAACAACAGTATACTAAGATTAGACAATACGTCACAGACAAGTAAAGCAACATGATGACAGTAACAGTGGGAGATGATGATGATGCAACACTTAGAATTATGATGACGGGGCAACAAAAACGGGACATATAGGAACAGAGAACCAACGTTACTTAACATGACGAAATCAAAGATAAAAATAAAGCTAGTATTATAACGTCTCACGTGACCATTACGTAACCTTAATTTTGATTGGCTCAAATCGACTGGAGGGCAAAGCGCGAACGAAAAATATAAATAATAGCGATGGCGGCTCAGGCAAATGCCACTTACATGAAGCTACAGGACATTTACAAATCTCCTTCGATATTTCCGACTTTACAAAATTTTTCTATGTCATAAGTATTGAATTACTTCATAGAAGCTGTCCCTGCAGACAGCAAATTAAAGCAAGAATTCAAGTCTCTCCGAGAATCGTCTTTCCAAATGTTTAAAGTCGGGCATGTGCAGGATATTTGTTTAAAAGCAGGGTTCCGAACACTGATAATAATTTCATCGTGTCTGCCAGAAATGCGTAAAGATAAAATCTATTCATTGATGATAAGAATAGAAGTTCCAACAGCAGATATACAATTTGCTAAATGCGAGTACGCCGCTGGGATGGGGCCTAAAGCAACATGTAAACACATCGCTTCACTGTGCTATGCACTGGAAGACTTTGTGAGAATATTCCTGCACCAATATTTCAATATTATTTCCCCTTTTTTCCAAACATCTACCTGGCTTAGTTCTGCTTACCTGCCTTTTCTTACTCCTTCCATCGAAATGCTGGCTACAAATTCTGGTGTTCTTGGATATTGGAATATCTCTGCTCTAGATACTTAGCAAAGGTAGTAGCTTTTTCAAAGCTGTTGGGTTCCTCAAGGGAAGACGATGGAACTTTATGCCACAACCTGGCTTTGCACGGAATCCACAGATAGCACAAGTCAACACCATTTCTGCACTTTTTAGGCCCTGTTCAAACCAAATTTATTTTGCCCTCCAAGTGGTTTGAGCCAATCAGTATCAAGGTTACGTAATGGTCATGTGACATGTCCTTGAAGCTCATTGATATCAAAATAAGTCACAATTGACAGTTATCGAAGCATGTGGCAAATGATATCAAAACATAGTCAATTGACTTTGGTTAAAACGACTTTTTATGATTATATTGTCTGGCATACTACTTCTAAGAAATTTCGCGAAAAATTGCTGCTGCAATGGCATCCTGCGAAGATGACAACTTGCATTTGTCTTCCCGCGCTTTATAATCATTTTAAGCTCTTTTTCAATTTCCAACCACCCAGTTTATTTTGACTCCCCCCCCGTTTATTAAAATTCAGAATTTTTTCCGATTCCTCTGTTTATTAGTTTTTCCCCTATTATTTGGCCCTTGAGAGTAGATTATTAGGTGACATTATTATAACATTATTTACAGTTGGTTGAGAAATATTATACAGTAGTTCTAATTTGAACTAATAACATCACGAGCAAATATACGAATAAGAAGGAATTTAGATGCAACACGTAGACATATGGAATCTTTTCGTTGATGTACACACCCTTGTGCACTTTTTAGGCTTTTTGATTGAACAACTGTTCAATCGATTGTTGATTATCGTGTTGGTCCATGACTGAGCGATTTGCTAGAGCCATCTGCGATTTGCTAACGTGTATTTTGATTTGAGTATCACTAAAAGAAGCCATGTTTTCAGTAGCATCATGTTATTTCCAGATCCTCTGACTCTACTTTCTGCTATCTATTCTTACGTACTCTGTTTATTTCTACCTTTCTGTAATAGCGAATTTATGTGTATACAATGCAGAGAAATGGGGGTAAAGCTATTATTGAAAAACATGTAAATATTATTGCCAATGAGCTGCACCAGTTCAACTAATTAATCTTGATGGTTTACTCAAAACTTCATTGGACTGCCCGTCTTTTTATTGCTGTCCGTGTTTAATTTAATGTCCGTGTGTATGCAGAGCGTATTGTCATATGTAGACTGATGCATTTTCTATTTACAATACAGATCGTCATCGACAGCAATCTCTAACCAAACCTAGAAATTGAGCTTTAAATGCTGATCACTGTTCAAGAATTTTGATGCATTTCTTCATTCTACCTATCAGCTTCTGGACCATGCTCAATATGCAATCAGTGGCTATCTTACTAGACTATAGGCCTATAGACTATTGATAAGCAATTTAGTAAGTTTAGCACATCTAATAAGCAAGAAGCCAAAAAGACATCTATCACTTTTTGTCTTCCGTATTTAGGTACATATAGTATTAGAATTAAGAAGAACGTCATCAAACTTCTTAAAGAAAACTTTCCGGACGTTAAATTACAGGTTGTTTTTAGATTACCTGTCCGTTTGTCATCGTTATTTAAATTTAAGGACCGCTTTCCGACCCTTATGTGCTCCAATGTCATCTATAAGTACACGTGTAGTAGCTGTAATGCTACTTACTATGGTAAAACAACTAGGAATCTTAAGGTTCGTTGTATGGAGCACCTACAGGAGCGGCCACAAGACCAATTCATCCGGTCAATTGTCCATAGGAGACCATACTATCAAAACAGCCCATAATGCTACCATGGAGGACTTTAAGATCGTTGCCAAAAGTGATAACGCTTTTGATCTCCTTATTTATGAAAGCCTTCTCATTCAAAAGGATAGACCTAACCTTAACTCCCAACAGTCTTCCATTCCTTTAGTCCTTTCCTAGTTGTTGGTTTTCCGTTATAATAGCTAGTTCATTTCCTTTATTTGTTTGGTTGTTTTTCCTCTGGTTTGTTTTGACATATGTGCGTGAGCTTACTCACGCTCCATAGTTATTGACTTAGTGCATGACCTGATTCACGCCCCCATGGCTATATAAGATCATATTTTCGCTACTTCCATCCCTTTACTGATGATGGGTCATGATTGAGTCGAAACGTCTGATAATGTCTTGGGTCTTTTTTACCGATTATGTCTTGTTAGGTCTTAGCTACTGATAAGGTCTACTGATTTTGTCATATTTAGAAAGGAATTGTCGAAATCAAAATACATCTATAAAGGCAATAAAATGTCTTTATTTGTTGTCGCGATCCTTGTACTGAATTTCATCATTAGACTATAGGTGTTTTCAAGCCTTACAGCAGAAGCAAGTTATTAGTGCTTCTGAAGTCCTTCTTGTCTGTGTATTTCTATGAAGATCTGCAGAAAAGATTCATAAATACAATATCTTATACTCTGTTCTGTGAAAATGATCTTGGAGATTAATTTCTGTCACTTACAAAGTTTGACCGATCTATGGTCGCAGCTGTTTGTACATTCACGGGCTTGATTGCAGAGCTTGTATTTGTAGAGGAACATCTACAGGTCCTTGCAAGTAGTGTTTTAATTGGCCTATTCTGGGACATAAATATAAAGCTGCTGCAAAATACATTCAAGAGGTATGTTATGTAAGTAGCCCATTTTATGTTATCTATTAATGTAGGGCTCGTAAATCCGTAATGCTCATTGGCCATTTCAATTGCTTGAGTCACAGTGAGTAATAGTGTTAGTGCAGCAATACAGCTCGTTATTTTCTTTGCCGATTTGCTAAGAGCTCTTGTCTGTGTGATATTGTTCCGTGTAAGTTGACCAGCTTTCATCCTCAGAATTCTCATAGCGCTATAATAGAGAATCATGATTGAGAGCAAAGCTGGACAAATTAAGATTAAATAGAGAGTTTGGATGATGACTAATTTGCTTTTTGGCAAAGGTAAAACCAAAATTCCATTGGCTATTGATGAAAACATAAAGGCAGCTACCGCGAGCAGATGTCCTCGTGTCTTTGTAACAATTATTGGGTACCTCTGCAAATATCTCATATGAAGATAACGATCAAGAGCAATGAGTGCTACCATTATAAATGAAAAGATATTTAGTGTACCAAGAAGCAGCTGAACGAATGTCCTCACCCAGCATATCTGATTGTATTCCCTCCAAGTCATGAGAGTCAAGAATATGACATTACTGATGCTCGATGTCAAATCAGATATACTGATCATGATAATGAACTGAAATGAAATTGTCTTGGTTTGCCTTGTCTTCTTTAACGCCCACAGAAGAAGTACGCATCCAGTGACGTTGAATGCAGTGATAACTACGATGTAAACACGAATGTATGGAGCAGCCTGCTCAGTGATGTTCATTGAAAATATACTGGACGATATGCATGCCATTTTTGTCTGTATACAATTCACAGTCGACAAACATGAAAAGGAGGTTAGTTTATCTGATATTCACTTGTATGTATATTGCACACATGGGCTGTACGTTCTTGGAAGTTTGCATGTTTGCTTTAACTAGTCCTTCGTGCTTTAACCTTCAACTCATGCTCAACGTGCTCCACCGAATTGAGTTCTGCATTAAAAAGTATGATGTGCTCGAAAGTCCAATTTCTTGTAGGTTTGTTGTATGTCCTATTATTATGAAGGTAAGAAATTCAATTCTCTTTGTACAGCTTCAGTCGTGATGATAAATACTTAGAGAGGCAATAAACCTGCAAACAAAATGCAATTGACATAGTGGCGTTCAATATAATTAGCGAAACTGGCGGGTACGTCGATTAATAATGAATAAGGTTAGGAATACCAAATTTCTGTAGCTAGAAAGCAAATTGAAATCAAAGTAGATAATTTGTTTTTGTAGCAAACTAACAATCGATTCAGTTCTCTCTTTTATTACCTGCTAATTCTTCGTTTCCTGGGCTCTTTTGTCAATGTCTAAAGTGGGTATCAGATGCCGCTGTTGACGTAATCAGCACTGCGGATGTTGAAGACCTCTTTCTCGTTCGTACTTGGTAGTTTTTTCACTACATCGACATATCTTCCCTACTAAAAGTCGTTTGTTGAACGCATATCCGTTAGGGTTTTCTACACAAATGCAGTTACTTATATCTTGGCAGCCATTGCTTCCGAAATGATTGCAGCATTGTTCTAATAATTCAGCCTAAAAGAAACTAGGTATGTAATATATCAAACAATAGGGCCACAAGACAATTTGTGATGATTGATGTTCCTGTTATTGACAATGTTACTTCTTATGCGTTGACAACAGCACAAAATGGCCTTCAAACATAATTAGCAATTAAAAGTCAGATTCGTTGTTTAAGCCTCATGATAAGAAATTGCTTAGGTAAAATGAAGCTTTTCTGAAGCAAAATGATGCAAACTCTTTGGCACTCTTGGATTAAACAACACATCCCAAGCAGATCTTCATTATTGTCAACTAAATCAAGTGTATATTTTTCTTCCGGGCTGGTACATGTAACTGTAAATTATTCATAACAATGACGAGAAAATCATGACTAGAGACCTAGATTTGTAGCCCGATATGAGGAATCATCTTCTGATTTGTTGCTTTGGGAGAATATCTCATACCTTGTTTGATGTTGGGTGCATTGTCAATGTTTATACTTTAGTTCATAAAACTCTTTTGATTTTCAATCTATTTCGACTATGATGAGAAATTTCACACCACTATAGACTTAATGATTTTCTATTTATCAAATGTTTCCGTTCTCAATACTAGTTACAATATTGTGTAGCTCTGTCTGTTGAGTTAATTGCTGCTCTCTTGCAGATAGAAAGGCATTGTCTAAGCAACTTTCGTATTGGTCTGTTATGGGACATGAAAATATAACTGCTCCAAAAGGCAATGGTGGAATATGTTATGTAGATAAACATTTTTATGTTGCCCAATAATGAGGGGCTTGTGAACCTGCGATGCTTGTGCACAAGCTCCAAAAATTGGATAGTAACCACTGGAACTGTTAAGATGATAACACAGATTGTAATTCTGACCGCTGCCCTCGAGAGAGCTCTGGTATGAGTAATAATATCTCGTGTGAGTTGACTGGCTTTTGATCGTATTGTCTTCATTGCACAGTAGTAGAGTATGAATATGGACAGCGCAACTGGAAATAATGAAAGTAGGTAAATTGCCTGAATGATATGAGGCACATTATATTGTAGAGGAAGATTGCAAGCGACGTTTATTATCGATGACCAAATGCAAGCTATAATCCCAAGAAGAAATCCACGTCTCTTTGTAACAATTGAAGGATACCTCTGCAAATATCTCATGTGAAGGTAACGGTCAAGAGCAATGAGCGCGACCATTATAAATGAAAACGTGTTGCAAGTGCTAATGAGAAAGTGGCAGAATAATGTGATCCAGCAAATTTTGGTATCCTCTTCAAACGCAATGGTTACTAACATGTTTATCAGATTAGCTGTGTTTAGGATCAAATCAGATATACTCATCGTGATAATAAACCGAAATGATATTGTCTTGGTCTGTCCGGTCTTCCTTAAAGCCCACAGTAGTACGGAATTTCCTGTTAGGTTAAAGAGCGTGACGACTCCGATGTAAGCTCGAATAAATGGTAAGACCTCTATTGTGGTTTGGAATCCAAGCACACTTGATGGTTTGCATTCCATGTCTTTCTGCAGTAAGCAAAATGAAGTGTATGTATCAAGGTTAGCTCTTCTAATTTATCTGACTTCAGATTTCCCCGGTTCACATCCACAACAAAATATAGTTTTTGCATGAAGTGCTTTGAAATTGGTTAGTGCTTTCTTTTCTGATCTAGAGGGATTCTCTAATCAGCATCTTAGGCAGCAAAAGTCGAGCGATGTTTAGATATCTATTGTTAATAAAGGCTCACTTTTCCACTTTTTATATACAAATATTTAATTTCCTAATGGTGCTGAGTGTTCATTACCATATTAGAAAACAAGTTAGATAGGATATTGGATGAAATGCATTTAATTTCGTTTTATTTTCTTTTCAAATTTAGAGGAATTCTATAAACCAGCAATATAGACAGCAAAAGTCAATGGATTTTAATATTTGAGTTTTTTCAAGTAGAGAATATTCATTATCATATTATATGACAAATGAGAAGATAACGACGATACATATAATTTCATGTTATACGATCAATATGTTCTTGGTTTTTTGTGCAATTTGCTTTGTACGATATCTTACTAGGGTAAAAACCTAGGAAAAAGAATGAATGTGTACTTTCTAACAGGAACCATGTTATATGAAGCCTACAGGACAAGGACAAAAATCAGTGAGCTTGTACCTCTAATAACGAAATTAATAAAGAACATACAAGTTGTTACATTTTACCACCTCATACAATCGAGAATTTGAAAGCCAGTTCCAGTCATCCCAATCGCAGGAATTTTATTTATTCTATGCTGGAGCTGTTTTTAGCGACAGTTCATAGCGAACTTCCCAACTTACTTGTTTCCTGCTTCTGTACTATAGTCAGGGCACTAATTGTGCTGTTGAAATCTAAAGAAGCTATTAGGGAACTGATAGCCCTGCATTGTGGCAAAAAATTTTCAAAAACAAGCAACTTATTCACTAGGGCTCTTCAGTCAAAGACAGTGCTAAATTTTTAAGAATTGACATATTAATAACTGATCTGAGCTAGGACTGGAGCCAGGCAAACTTACTGTAATCTCATGTTAGTGTTGGCTGATCTATTCAATTAACCTGATAGATGAAGGAATTCCTGCTACAGTGTTCAAGTGTGTATTTAATCCTCATTTTACAGTCTAGAGAGGTAGAAATTTTTTTCCATATGCTCAAGCCAAGCCTCAAGGGATTTCTTAAGGATTTTGTTTAACTTGTGGAAATTTCACTCCTCAAGCTTCAAGTAAAACTTGTGGTGAAGTTTTTATTCACAATCTGATTTGTAATGGAACATACAGTCTGCTTTGTTTGGTATTCTGTTACTGTTTTAACTTTTTCTCAGAATTTTCCGTTCAAATTCATTGTAAAAGTTATGTTGCTCTTGTGTTCCCTCTCTCTTTTTCCTTTTGCTGTTATCTTACAATGTGGTTCGGAGCTATACCCTGACACACCCAGAATGTATGTAAGATTCATCCTGCAGCTCTAATTGAGATTCCTGGAGTAACTTGCAATCAACCTCTTGTTTGCAATGTTCTTCTGACGCCGTGCAATATCCTCAGTCTTGCTTATTATTATATCTGATTCTGAACCTATGCCTATGAGCCCTATGGAATTGGCTGCTCTCCTTTATTGGCTTGTTTCTTTTCAAATAGTAATGCATTTAGACGAACTAATGTTTCCTGGCAGGTTTGAGCCAAGTCCTGCAGTTTTCATGTCATCACAATGAGGATCTTGATACAAAATATTCCTCTATCCATGTGTTTGCCCACTTCGGTGGATAGATCGATGGCTCAATTGGATGAAGCGATAATAAAGAAATTTTTTCTACTCCCTGCTAGAGCTTGAGGTATCAGATTCGCGACACTTTTATCTGTAGGAGCTTTTGTGAGTCATGAAGTACTTTTGTCGTTTCATTTCTTTATTCGCAGTTCCTATTAGTATCTTAATATTTGAACTTCCAGATACTCTATATTTTATTTGAAAAACATTGTGACATAGAGCATATCACCGCGTTCTCATAAGTTTTACGTGATAGTTTCATTCACATTTTTCTGTTATATAATCTCTGCAGCCGTAGTAGCACAATCTACAGTTCTTTCCGTCAGTCCACCAACTGACCTTCTTTTGCAATTACGAAATGGTCGCCAAAGCAGCATTCGAATTGGCCTGTTCAGAGAAATGAAAATATATGCACTCCAAAAAGCATTTGAAGTAAATGTTGCGTATGCAATGAACTTTGCATTACCCAATAGCGAGGGATTCGTGAACCTGCTACTTCTGTTCACCAGTTCTAATACCTGAATAATTAGCAACGGTAGGGACAATACTATTAGACAAATTGTAATCCTTGTGGCTGCTCTAGAGAGTGCTCTGGTTTGAGTGATGATATTTCGGCTGATTTGGCTGGCTTTTGCTCGTATTGCCTTCATTGCACTGTAATAAAAGATGAAAATCAACACCATCACTGGCAATGCTAGAAATAAGTAAATCGCTTGACCAATGTAAGAGTCTTTGTACGATATAGAAAGAACCAATATGATATTTTCCGCCGACGAAAAAAAACAAGATGCAATAGCGAGAAGGTATCCTCGTTTCTTTGTAACAATAGACGAGTACCTCTCTAAATATCTCATATGAAGAAAACGATCAAAAGCAATGAGGGCTACCATTATAAATGAAAACATGCTGCAGGTACTCAGTAGGAACTGAAAGCATAGTATCATCCAACAATTATTCCGATCTCGATAGATAGCATTCATGATCTTGTAGATTACGTTAACAGTGCTTAGCACTAAATCGGAAACACTCATCATGATGATGAATTGAAATGAAATGGTCCTCGTTTGTCCTGTTTTCTGTACACCCCATATAAGTAACGAATTTCCTGTTATGTTGATAAAAGCGATGATCATGGAGTAACTCTCAAAGTACTGTTGTAGATTTGGAGTTGTATCAAATGAAAGCAAGCTTGATGGTCTGCATTTCATGTTTCCTTGTTATAATACCAAGCAACTGGTTGTCAATGGTCGCTACATTTAATCAGTTGACTATCATCTGTCCTTACATATTTCATCAGCATAACATTTTTGCTCACGTTTTGAATTTTTTCGCAATCTGTTTGCCGAATGCCGTTCTTCAACGTACTTTTGCTTGTCTTGAGCACACAGTGAACTATTTCCAAAAGCGGTGTATGCAAGAAAACTCGCGAAATGTTTAAGCTTGCTTTTATTCAGGGCCACTCCTTACCCTGTTTTCTAAAACGGATGTTAAACATCTTTGCTTTCCTGAGTATTTGCTGTTAAATGATTGCAGAGGTAATTGGTATGTACAGGGATAGCTCACAGCTGAACGCTCTTTGTTTATATCATGTAAAAGCAAATTTCTTCCCTCTTTATCAAATAGCCTAGCTTCTGATTGACGGTGCAGGGCTAGGAGCATATTCAGTTATATTGGATACTATGATATATAGTATTGAATGGCTTCGCTCTGTTATTGGTAGCAATATCTTGGTATTGTTAGCTATACCTGACTCCTGCTCCTAAGAAATTTTTCACATTGCCTAGGTTTTTCTACCACCTAATAGCCTGAATGAAGAAGCGAAGGTCATTAGACTAAGATTTTCCCTACCAGTAACATAGGCGAGTACATGGACGGTTATACAACACAATTGGATGAGTTGTCTCGCAGAAAGGGATTATATCGTTTTACCTTTCAACCTCCACTGTCCATTATTATGAATATTGAATGTAATTTTATGGAGTCAAAAACTTTTCGTTATTGAAAGGATGCAACTGGTTGGTGTAGGGATATATCAGACAGTATAATTCAAGTTAGCAATAATTATATGAGAGCAGTTTGAATATGTGATATTATGAACACAGGACTCATAAAATTCTTCAATTTTGTGTTCCATTGTCATTGAGATTATTGGACTACACTTTGTGATAATGTGAGCTTTTGTTGCTAGTGTTTTCCTGATAAGTGTTTCCATGCTCCATCCAGAGAGACTGTGAGCTGTTCATGCCTTCTCACCTTGGTGTTATGGGTCAAACCAATAGCCTAAACGATATTAAAATTACTTTTCATGTACTATTTGACTGAAAGTACAATAAGATATATCATCATCAAGCATTCCTGCATTGTAGTGTCATGTTGCATTTTCTTGTTTATTTGTTGAATGTTGGCCTAATGTGTGCTTAAGTATCCCTCACATTATTTAGAACATAATTCTTCTGTTGCCTTCTCAACTGAGTATATCAGAGAGACCTAGGACAGATCTGAGTTGTTTCCGTCGAAATATTTCTTCGCGCAAACTATTAGATATGAAGTTTAGCTAATATAACATAAAATTCAAATATTTTTCTATCATTGATAACAATCTTCCATCAAACAATGATTAGAACTTATTTCCGTAAAGAGACAAGAGTATCCATGAGTATTTCTAACAGGCTTATCATTAATTGTGCATAAGTTGACAATACTAGTGGTGTTAATATTATCAAAAGTAATTGTAACATGGGCAGTAACTGTAGTAAGTATAATTGCATGCGTGAATGAACATTGTTGACAGGTTTATTAGTATAAACTGAATTCAGGTTGTCAATACTAATAGCTGGAATATTACCGCAAGAATGGTGCTGTTTTCAGAAACACTAGCGAGTTTAGTAGTTTATGAAGGGTAGCACTTTTCATCAAGGTTTATGCCATGTATAGAAAGTTATTTACGTCATTTCCTGTCTATATGAATATCATAGAAAGCTATCATGTGATTAACTTTGGCTGTAGGTTCCAATTAACAGAGATGGGGTGGGATAAAAGACATGTCAGAATAAAACAAAAGGACTGGAATAGGGACTGGAATAAGAAAAGAGTGGTTTTCAAGAAAAACGATAGAAATGAATCAGTAGTTGAATAGCTCTGAATAGGTAGATTGCATTATAGTGATGGCACTTTAGATTCTGTCAGTAACTAATGAAATTATTGTCATTTAAGTACTTAAAAGCAATGTTTCTACACTGCGCTGCACAATCTATCTGTGCTCAGATTTGAATTGTTTTATCCTGATTTTTGAACTAAGTTATTGTTCCAAGTACCATTCATTCGAACATTAAAGAATTTCCATTAATTTTCCAACTGCTTGAATTGTTTCATATTACTTAAAAGTACTTTGTGCGACTCTGAATCTAATAATAATTGATCTAGTGTTATAAATTGTCTCTTTCATATTTGCAAAATACCAGATTATGCACCTCTCTCTGTCTATCCACTTGCCCTCCGGTTGCATATAGAAATGCATCTTTGAAGCAACTCACGAATTGGCCTGTTCAAAGACATGAAGATGAAAGCACTCCAAAATCCATTAGAAGTAAACGTTGCATACCCAAACAGCTTCGCAGTGCTCAATACTGAGAAGCTTATGAATCTGCTGTTACTATTTGCCAGCTCTAATACTTGAATGCTAAGCAGAGGAAGCGATAAAACAAAAACACACACTGTTATCCTTGTGGCTGCTGTAGAGAGTGCTCTGGTTTGAGTGATCACGTTTCGACTGAGTTGATCGACTTTCGTTCGCAGTGATTTGATTGCACGGAAATAAAGTAAACAAATTGAGATCATAATTGGAAATCCTGCAAATATATGTATTGACTGGCTGATCTGAGGCTTATTGTAAAGCACAGGAAAAAGAAAAATCATATTTTCTGCTAGTGAATAGAGATATGCTGTAACAGCGAGAAAATATCCTCTTGTCTTTGTAACAATAGATGGATACCTTTCCAAATATCTCATATGAAGATAACGATCTAGAGCGATGAGTGCTACCATTATAAATGAAAATAAGCTGCATGAGCGTATAAAAATTTGAAAGATTATTTTGGCCCAACAGTTAATGTTATACTGTTGGATGATATTCATGATCTGGCGAATCAAAGCTGCAGTGCTTAGAAGTAAATCAGAAATGCTCATCATGATAATGAATTGAAATGAAATGGTGTTGGTCTGTCTTGTTTTCTTTAGTGCCCACATGAGTACTGAATTACCTGTAATGCTAGTGAAATGAATGCTCGCAGAGTACACCTCATAATATAGCAAGGTATCTGCAGTTGAATTAAATGATTCGAGACCAAGCGATTTGCACTTCATATCTATGTTGACACTGCCAATCTATTGACGAGCCAAGTTGATCATTTTATTTCTGCTAACTTTGTCTCTGCTCCCAGACTATTTTAATTCGCGTAGTTTGCATATATTTGTAATGCTTTTATCAGATACTACAGCTCTTTACATTAACCCTTGCTTGCCATTTGTACTTGATGCACTATAGAAGTGAGAGGAACTAGGACTCAACTGGAGTTACATGTCTATTGCCTATGATGGCTCAATTTTGCGCATTAATGTTTGATAAAAACATATATCGTCTTTGCTTTCTACACGTTTTTGCTTAATTGTTTGAGAAGCAATTACCAATTATACGGAAAAAGTTTGAATTTGAACTTCTTGTTTACTTACTTTTCTCGAAAACGAGATGCCAAATCAGCAGAAAACAACTTGTTCTTGTTGTGAGTAATCGTTGAAGCATTTTTAGTATGATACAGTCGACACAACAATTCCCCATTGTGGGTGGTAGGATATCTATTTTGAACAATCATTATTCAAATGGACCAAAATATAGCTGTGGAGAGCATGTGTGTTGTCAGAATCCTGCAAAATGATTGGTTAATTAGGTTAGGAGGAAAAAGCCTTATCAGACCTTTCAAACAGTTAGCGGCCATGCTACAGCAGCTCATCGTGCATAAAAAGGCATATTCTTAGTAGTCAGACTCAACTTCAAACCTAGGATAGCGTGCTTGATATAATGGAAAATACGTTTATATCATGCAAAAGTAAATTTCTTCCCTTTCAAATATCCCAGTTTCTGATTAATGGTTCAGGGCTAGAAGCTTACTCAGTGATATTGACTACTATGAAATCCTTCAAGGTAGAAGCAAAGAGTTATGATTCATTTGATGTATTACGAATGAAGGGCGTGTATTGATTTACCCTTCAACCCCCACTGCCCATTATTATGAATATTGAAACATCGAAACATGTTTTACAAATCAAAACATGTTTTACAAATTGAAAGCAATTGTCGTTTTCCTAAGGTGTATTTCTAAAATATTGAATGTAATTTTATGGAGTCAAAATCCGTTCGTTATTGAAAGGATCCAACTGGTTGGTTTAGAGATATATCAGACAGCATGATTCAAGTTAGCAATAATTATATGAGAGCAGTTTGAATATGTGATATTATGAACACAGGACTCATAAAATTCTTCAATTTTGTGTTCCATTGTCATTGAGATTCATGTACAACACTTTGTGATAATGTGAGCTTTTGTTGCTAGTCTTTTTCTAATAAATGTTCCAATGATCCATCCAGAGAGACAGTGAGCTGTTCATGCCTTCTCACCTTAATGTTATGGGTCAAACCAACAGCCTAAACGATATTAATATTGCCTTTCTTGCACTATTTGACTGAAAGTGCAAACAGATATATCATCGTCAAGCATTCCTGCTTTGTAGTGTCGTGTTGCATTTGCTTGTTTATTTGTTGAATGTTGGCCTAATGTGTGCTCAAGTGCCCCTCACATTATTTAGAACATAATTCTTCTGTTGCCTTCTCAACTGAATTTATCAGAGAGACCTAGGACAGATCTGTGTTATTTCCGTCAAAATGTTTCGTTGCATGGACTATTGGATATGACGTTCAGCTAATACAAGAGGAAAACCAAATATTGTTTCCATCCTTGATATTTTTTCTGCCATCAAACAATGATTAGAACTTATTTCCTTAAAGAGACAAGATTATCCAAGAGTATTGCTAACAGGCTTATCACTAATTGGTTATTATGGGTTAGTAATAATAGTGGCGTTACTATTACCATCAGCATTTGTAGCAGGTAGTAACAGTAGCCAGTATAATGGCATAAGTGATACTTGAACATTGTTAACAGGTTTATCATTAACTGATCATAGGTTGGTAATACAAATAACGTTAATACTGCCTCACATAATAGTGCCAGGAACAGTGATGAGTATAGTGCATATATGTTTCACACGTCTGTGCGCGTAAACTATGCTGCGCTTAAGCATATGAAAGGTATTGCTGTTCATCAAGCTTTATGCCATATGCAGACAGCTAAGTATGTCATTTCATGTCTATATGAATACCATAGAAGGCTGTCACGTCATCCACTTTCGTTGTAGGTTCCAGTTAACAGAAATGGGTTGGGATAAAGGACGTGTCAGAAGGGTTGGAGAAGGGATTGGGATAAGAAAGGGGTGGTTCTTAAGTGAAGGATAGAGCTAACTCAGTATTTAGGGAGCCCTGAATATGTAGGCTGTACGACGGTGATGGTACGTAAGATTGCGCTTGCAACTAAAAAAGGTAATGTCGTTTAAGCAGTTTTAAAGAGATCTTTCTGAGCTGGATGACAACAACGTTCTTCGTTCAAAGTTGAATTGTTGTATTTTCATGTTTACACAAAGCTATTGTTTCAAGTATCACTTATTTGCACATGAATGAAAAATATTAATTGTACAAGTTTTTCACATAATTCGTGCTAATTGAGAGTACTCTATGTTATTAAATCTATTACAATAGTTTATCTGTTACTATACATCTTTTCATTATCATTTACAAAGTGCAAGGTTATGCACCTCTCTCTGTCACTCCAATTGCCCTCCCAGTGCATTTAGAAAGGCATCTTCGAAGCAACAGTCGAACTGGTCTATTCAAAGACATGAAAATGAAAGCGCTCCAAAATCCATTAGAAGTAAACGTTGCATAGAAAAACAGCTTCGCAGTGCTCAATACTGAGATACTCATAAATCTGTTATTCCTGTTTGCTAGCTCTGATACTTGAATACCGACCAAAGGTAGCGATAAAACAAACAGACAAACTGTTATCCTTGTGGCTGCTGTAGAGAGTGCTCTGGTTTGAGTGATTACGTTTCGACTGAGTTGATTGACTTTCGTTCGCAGTGACTTGATTGCACGGAAATAAAGTATACAAATTGAGATCATAATTGGAGCTGATCCAAAGATTCGTATTGAATGGCTGATCAGAGGCTTATTGTAAAGCACAAGAAAAAGTAATATGATATTTTCCGCTAATGAATAGAGACATGCCGTAACAGCGAGAATATATCCTCTTGTCTTTGTAACAATAGTTGGATACCTCTCCAAATATTTCATATGAAGATAACGATCTAGAGCGATGAGTGCTACCATTATAAATGAAAACAAGCTGCATGAGTGTATAAAAATTTGAAAGATTATTTTGGTCCAACAGTTAATGTTATACTGTTGGATGATATTCATGATCTGGCGAATCAAAGCTGCAGTGCTTAGAAGTAAATCAGAAATGCTCATCATGATAATGAATTGAAATGAAATGGTGTTGGTCTGTCCTGTTTTCTTTAGTGCCCACATGAGTACTGAATTGCTTGTAATGCTGGTGAAATCAATGCTCGCAGAGTACACCTCATGATATAACAGGATATCTGCAGTTGAGTTAAATGAATCGAGACCAATTGATTTGCACTTCATGCCTATGCTGACACTGCCAAGCTATTAACGAGTCAAGTTAATCAGTTTGATTCTGCTGATTCTGCCTCTGCTCCCAGGCTATTTTAATTCGCGTAGTTTGCATATATTTGCAATGTTTTTGTCAGGTACTACAGCTCTTTACACTAACCCTTGCTTTTCATTTGTACATGATGCATTATTGAAGTGTGAGAAGCGGAGCCAGGACTCATTATGAGTGTTTTTATGTCTATTGTTCATGATGGCTCAATTTTGTGCACTATTGTTTGATAAAAAAATATATCTTCTTTGCTTTTTACAAATTTTTGCTTAATTGTTGAAAAGGCAATTACCGGATACAGGGAAGGCATTTGAGTTTGAACTTCATGTTTTCTTCATTTTGCTAGAAACGAGATGTCAGATTAGTAGACAACAACTTGCTTGGAAGTGAATAATCGTTGAAGGATATGTTGTTTGATATAGTCGACGTAAAAATTCCCAATTATTGGTGTTTAGGATATATTTCAAGTTTATGCAACTGCGAGCAAAGATGTAAATGTTGAAGAACCATGATCAGATTTGTTTTCTCCTAACCTTATTGATCAAACATTATGAAGCTGGACCAAAATATAGCTGTGGAGAGCATGTGTGTTGTCAGAATCATACATAATGATTGGCCAATTAGGTTAAGAGAAAAAAGACCCTATTAGAACTCACAAACATTTCGCGGCCATGCTGCAGCAGTGCATCGTACATAAACAATGCATATTCAAACTAGTCAGACCAAATTTCTAATCTAGGATAGCCGGGTACTGTAAACTGCTTTTTTTCCCCTGGAGATCCCTTGCAATGCAATACTGGATTTAATGGATGTGGTTAGGACAGAGAAGTAAGGCAGGAATACAGGAAGAAGTCTGGAATGAGATGAGAAACAGATTAAAATAGATTGACGTTCAGTTAACTGTGGTCCATTTTAATCTAATTGATTTTCACTCATAGTCTAGGTGCTACGGCACAACATTCTGGTTATATTTTTTTGTCTTTTTATCAACCTTTTTTCTCCTGTACATTTGATTTGTTGTGCATTTGAACTCTTGTACAATCTAGCTCCTTTGCTATTGTGCAAGGAGCAAATGCCTTTCAAATCTTCTAGGCAGTCTAAATGTGCCATTTTCGTTCGCAACACTTTATGGCTTGGATTCCATGAAATTAATCGTATGTCCCACCTCCGTACGCAAAATATTCCTTTATACTCTCTCTATGTTGATCCAACCACATTTCTTCTGTATCTAGTCCGATATCGTCTAAGCAACATTTTAATTGGTCTGTTCACAGACATTAAAATGAAAGCATTACAGAATCCATTGGACATGAGTGTTGCGAAAGCGAACAATTTTGCACTACTCAACAATGAAAAACTTGTAAATCTGTAGCTCCTGTTTGCCAATTCTAGGCCTTGAATAACAGCCAGAGGTAGAGACAATAAAATAAGACAAACAGTTATCCTTGTAGCTGCTGTAGAAAGTGCTCTGGTTTGAGTGATGATATCTCGACAGAGTTGACTGGCTTTCGTTCGTAGAGTCCTGATTGCTCTAAAATACAGTATAAAAACAGAGAGCATGATTGGTATTCCTAGGAAAAAATGTATTGCTTGGCTTATGTAATGCTCACTGTAACGTAGAGGAAGAGCGAATGCAGCAGTTTCTGCAAATGAATAGAGAAATGCTAAGGTATTGAGAATGTACCCTCGTTTCTTTGTCACAATTAATGGGTACCTCTCCAAATATCTCATATGAAGATAACGATCTAGTGCAATGAGTGCTACCATTATTAAGGAGTACAAGCTACAGATACTTATATGGGTATGGAAAATTGCTTTCACCCAGCAATCAATCTTGTAGTTATGGAGAGCATTCAACATCTGGAATACCAGGTTACCAGTGCCTAGAAGTAAATCGGAGACACTCATCGTGATGATGAATTGAAATGAAATGGTCTTGGTTTGTCCTGTCTTCTTTAACGCCCATATTAATAATGAATTGCTTGTTATGTTGATGGCAGCAATGATTACAGCGTACACCATATGATATCGCCTGACATCTGCAACTGTGGTAAATGAAAGTAGGCTGAGAGACGTACATTCCATGCCTCTATGTGGCGCTGTCAGTCTATTGTTGAGCGATGAAAATTCATTGAATGCCACCGTGTTCTGCCACTGAGCTCATTCTTGCAGTATGTTTCATTATTGTCAAATGAAAGTAGCCTTGATCGATAATTCTGTATTCAATTTCTTGTATGCTACTCGAAGACTATTTAAGAGTAAAGATGATCGCTTCACCTCTGCTCGTCAATGTGCATATATTACAAAAGTATGTTGTACTGCCTTCACCTTGCCAACACTGTACATGATTTACACATTTCGCAATCTGTCTGTAGGATGCATTTATTTGAATTAACTCTTGTTTGTCTTCACCTCATAATGTGCCTTTTGTCAAATTCATGCAATGAAGAAAACCGAACTACTGTTTAGATTTGTATCTATCATAACTGCTTAACTTTTGCGCTGTTTATAAAGGATATGCTTTATGTCTTTGCCTATCTGAATACTCCTTAGTAAATAGTTGGAGAGGTAATTTTGGTTTTAGAAGGAAAACCTCCTTGCAGTAAATTTTGTTTGCTTTGTTTCGTTGCAAGCGAGATGTCAGATTAGCAACCGCTATTTAATAGCTAACTGTTGAAGCATACATATCAGTTTGATGGGTCAATCATAAATCCTGTGAATGTGTAATGCAATACGATGCGAGGGAACGTGATTAACAGAAAAATGCCGGTTTTCTTGCATTATTTTTGCTATCCATCATCACGGCCATCAAGACATCTAGCCATCCATTCATCCCATCCATCCATCCATCCATCCATCCATCCATCCATCCATCCATCCATCCATCCATCCATCCATCCATCCATCCATCCATCCATCCATCCATCCATCCATCCATCCATCCATCCATCCATCCATCCCTCCATCCATCTATTATTTTATTTATCAATCCATTATCTATCCTTCTGTTATTCCATGCTTACGTCCTTCTATCCTTCCCTCCATGCGCCTATCCAAACATGCATCTATCTATCTATATACCCGTCCATTTATCCAGTCATCCACCAATCCAGTCATGGATCCATCAGCCCAGTTATTCATCCATCCACTTCTCAGGACCAAACGGTTTTTCTGCTGCAAAATTGGCTAGTTGTTGCTTAATAAAGAAAGAAGGACATCTTCTGGATATCAGTTTTCAATAAGCAGTTGTTTTATTCTGTGAAGCTCTGAGCATAACTTAGTTTTAGAGCAAATCATAAGTGTCCTGTGAAGTAAGGTATTGATAAAGCTGATCTTTCTCATTGGGGATGCAAATTGTCAAAGTTCATGAGCTCACGGTCATTCCCAAAAAGGGATTCTAAGCAACAGATAACTTTTTAGTTGACTGAGAAGTAATTTTATCTGGTCGGTGTGAGATAGTTCACTTACATAGTAGAAATGAGAGATGTGATTTAATAGGTAGATCCTGTTTCTTATGTGAAAGTTTACATTTTTTTAAAGACCTTCATAGGTAAACGTAAACTGATTGTAAATTTGATGATAAGAACAACGATGAACCATATTAGAATTGAAAGCAGAGAGCAGTACTGTGCATCATTTAGATTTGGTTTTAATAGCTTGCCGTGTTACGAAGGATACATCCGAGTAAGGTATATTAGACAATTCTAAATATTGACGATGTTAAGGAGTATAATTCGAGACTAGAGGAAATGCAGTATCCCTTATTGAATTCATCAAATTGACCATCCCCATTATCACCCTTCACAAGAGAGAAAACACAATATGCCACGTAGCATGGTCGGCAAATGTTTGAGAGCTTTGGCCAGGTCTTTTTTCTCCCAACCTAATTGACCAATCATCAGACAGGCTTCTGACCACATAAGGGTTCCACAGCGATATTTAGGCCCATTATGCATGATGATTGGCCAGTTAGGTTGGGAGAAAATAAACTTGATCTGTGCCCTAAAACATTTGGCGGCTATGCTATGCCGCACTAAAGGAACATATGCAAATCAAGTATGATTGTAAGCCTTGTAAACTAAGTATCAGTAAAGCTCAATATATTACTTTTTTACCTCTGCTTAGCATACTTATTTATTTCTTTACACCAGAAGACTTCTAATAAAACCAATTTCAAACCCTTCATTTGAAGTTTACATACCATTCAATCGGTTTTTTCTTTAAGTAAATAAGTATGTAAGTAACTATGTAATGGGAGTTTATTGATCTTGCGCACATCATCCTAATAGCTAGCTATTCTTTACCCGCCAACTGTCAACCCAAGTTAGCTTTCCGTTAGAGTTGCATGTAATATTGCTCTCATTCTATTCAGAACCCAGTTTCTTTTGCTACTCATGCACGAGAAAGTGTATATTCTGAGAAGGTCGTTAAATGCAAGTCTACACAGAAATCTCTTGCCGGGGTTTGACTACTTTTTGCTTTTTGCTGCATAACGCTGCAAGTGTAGAATCACACATTTGTTTCCATTGTTGCAACAACCGATCGTATCCGACTTGCATAATATCTTATTACTCGTCCTAGGTACCTCCTAATGGGTATGTTCTGTGATATAAAAATGACACTACTGCAAAAGCCATTTATCAGAAATGTTACATATGCAACCCAGATGCATACGTTCACAACTGATGGACTCAGGAAGTTCAAGCTCCTGTTGGCATGATCTATAATATAGAGGATAATGATGGGTGCCGATAGAATTAAGATGCAAATGGAAATTCTTTTCGCTGCTTTTCCGAGCGACCTGTTTTGGCTGATGATGCTTCTTGTGGCCTGCTGTGAGTTTCTTCTTAATGCGCACAAGGCATGATGGTAGAGTACTAGTACTGATGTAAGAGGAACAATAGTTGATGCTAAGCCCACTGATTCAAAAATCCTAAATAGGTTAGGATTCAAGGGCAGTATGAAAATAATGCCTGCTGATAGTGAGGATAGAAAGGCGATTAATATCATTGAATATCCTTTCTTCTTTGTAACAACGACAGGGTATCGCCCCAAATACTTCATGTGCAAGTATCGATCAAGTGCCACAAGAACAAGCATGAGCACTGAGAAAGAGTTGGAAGTAAATAAAATCAATTGTGTACCTAACCTTAGCCAGCAAGAATAGCTGTCCAGCAGACTTGGACTAATAGACAAACAAACGATTCCAGAGCACAGGTCAGACACACTCATAAGTGTGATCAGCTGAAGTGATGCTGTTTTCATCTGTCCAGTTCTGTGGAGTGTCCATATTAGCATCGCATTTCCAATTATTATTACGACACCACCCATTGCACTATATATTTTAATCAATATTACGATTGTCTCCGGGATGTTATTTATTTCTCTTGTGATAAGTGACAAGCACTGCGTCTCTCCCAAAGTTGCGCTACCCATCGCTTCTTCAGCTGATTGATAGAAAGTCAAATAGCATACTTATTACAGGTTGTTATATCTGCAATAAGAATCTTGAATCTCTTTTCGTACATCTATAATCGATATTATGAAATAGGTAACTATATATCCATTGAATTTATATCCGCAATTTAAACAGGAATGTTGTTTCTGTGTCCTTGATTGATTAAAATACTACCAGCAGAACATTTTTTGCGTTCAGCTATGGTCAGTTGTAATTAAGTATCGTCAACACAGCTTATTACCTGCTGCAGAAGCTTTTAAGTTCTAATAAGTGATGCCAGAGATCTTAAGCAGCAAGTAGCTTGGAAGAGGTCTAAAAATCATCTGAATCCATTGCTAATGGAAATTGGAAAAGGGCAAAATTTTGACTTCTGTTACAGCAACATACAGTTACCTTGGAGTTGTACACAAGCTTGACTTCTACTCAATTGTTATTTGATAGTTGCTTCAGGCAATAATTAGTGGGGAAAGGGATGCTATAGGTGCTCTGCAGCATGACTCATAAAAATTATTCCAAGACTTACTGCAGATACAGAATCGAAGACCTGAATTATGGGAAATATCACGACTCAAATTCGTGCATATGGCTTAACTGATTAAATGGTGCATATGATTTTACCTATCAGTGTCTCAGATCAGTTACCTGACTATGACTTTCTCAGAGTGGCAAGTATATTCCTCAGCACAAAAGTACATGAGAATCTTAGAATAGAAATTCCTAGTATAAGTCATCTTACATATCAAATAACTCCAAATTTTATCATGTGTCTGATCATACAATTTCTAAGAAGTTTGAATGATCATGTTCACTATATGAAGTTTGATAGCATTATGCTATGTTCTCACGGCAATCAAATCTTCGAAAGTCAAGTAAATCTAGTGGAACTTAAATGCTAGATTGAGCCTATTTTTCCAACTCTCCTTCAAGCCTTGGTTTTTAATTTTAGACCCTCTAAATGAACTGCAGATAATTGTTTGCATATAAAATATTATTAACCCCGCTTCATTGCCATATCAACATGAAAACCCGCTTCGTTGCCATATCAACATGTGACTGTGTAAAACATGTGTAAACTTTGATGCACCTTGGACGTAATGACGGAAGATGCATTGATTTTCTTAATTAGAGCAATGGTATATAATTAGATGCCTTCTCACGTTAGCTAGTACTTATCCTAGCAGCTGTATGAGATGACGAAGTTTCTTTAGGTCTCCAAGGCCGCCAATTAATCATGCAGCAACAGAGATCTCATTTCAGCCATGATAACCATGCCTTCTACTTTTCAGACAGCCTATTTTCCTATGTATGTGATCAATGTTGACAGAAGCGTTAACAATAAACAGGTTTTTCTAGCATTGAACTTACTTTAGCATCATTACCAATTAGATCATGCAAGCAACGAGTACTTTATGCCAAATAAAGATAACTATAGAGCAAGCAGTTGTGAAATACACCGCATGTGCATATTACATTTTATGGTGAAAAAAGGTCTCGAAGTGAATGGAAAAGTCTTTACTTATGATCCATAAAAAGTAACTACTGAGGCATGTTGTAGTGAAGAGAGATCACATGTGCTAGGGATACATATAAGAATGATCTGTCTATCGTTCATTAAAGGGTTACACGACGTTCGACAAAGTATCATAACATTGATACAAGTCTATAATGTATTGATTGGTGTTCTAAACACAACAGGAAGTTCCATTCTAATATGGGGACTACGAAGAACGCGACAAACAAAGACGATTTCATTTCACTTCATTATAGCTATGAGTGTTTCTGATTTAACTATTGGCGTCATTGGCCTAACATTTATGACTCTGGTTTCAATGGAGCCATATCAGAATTACTGTTGGTTGAAGTCAGCCATCCAATTCGCTTTGAACACATGTAACTACTTTTCTGTTTTTATGGTTTTTCTTATAGCCGTTGACCGGTACTTGCACATGAAGTATTTGGAACAATATTCTGCTAAATTTTCAAAGAAACGGGGACACCTCCTGATTGTATTGTTGTTTGGGATAGCACTGTTAGTGAGCACATTGTTCACTTTGCCATTTTCTAGTTCGATCCATGGCTTCATGGAAATGGTGTTCTTTTCCATGTCAATGTTCTTCCTGGTTTCTATTATTATTCTATATCAGAAAGCGTTGCGGGCAATGAGAATAGCAGCAAATAAGATCACAAAGAGCTTGATTAATCACAACAGAGCACTCGGCAGAGCAGGAAGGAGAATATCAATATGCGTTCTAGTCCTAATTGCTCCCATAGTTATCATCCTCTTACTGCACGGTATTAATTCACAGCTCAATCTGTTCAATTCATCAAATCTGATACCTTTCACCTGGTTTGCATTCATCACATTTCTTGGAAATGGCTTCTGTAGCAGCGTAATATTCATATCTCAGAACATTCCTATTCGAAGAGTTCTTGCACGAATTTTGAGGCAGAAGTGGAATAGCATTCATATTGCACTTGGAACAATTGAACGTAACAGTTAATGATTGTATTGTTTATGTTGTGTTAATGTATGTCCAATTAATACATACATGTAGGTATAGATAAGTGCATGCATGTTTTTATGTATGTATGCTTATATACACTCCCTAGTCAGAAGTATTGGGACACCTTGCATAAAATAGTGACTATAAGCGGTAAAGGGCCTTATCTCCAAAATTTACATAGCAAAGCTATGCCACTTTGGGGGCTTCTTCCATCTTAATTTAGGCGGGAAAATAATAGTTCATGCTTTCAAGTTGGAATTGAAATAGAATTATAAAACACTTGAGATTTATTGACAGAAATATTGCCGAAAGTGTCGTAGTGCCGTTAAATGTTTGAGCATTGATGTTGGGGATATATAAAAGAATTGCGCGTAACTCTGATTTGTCACATGTAATAGACAGACGTTTACTATTAGAACTATGATCCTTTTCTGAAACCAAGCCTGATGAAAATCGATATTATTGGCATTAGCCAGGTGAAAGTAGAAGCTCTTCTACGGGGAGTGAAGACTGTATGTGAATACAATATGTTTATTTCATGTCTTTAAAGCTATCACTCGAACTCACTGCGTACCATTTCGCAATTTTGGTAATTTGTTTGTTAATTGATTTTGCATAAAAAAAATCATTAACTGCTGCTTCTTTGTTAATTTTTTAGAAGGAAATATAAATCTCTAAAAACGTGTATAATGTCAATATCACTATATTCACTGTAACGCGAATGAACTTAGTTTTGCTTCATTGCTAATTGCACATATAAACATAATGCCATTCTACTTCATAGAGTTTGTAACGATGCAAGCATTTCATATCACACACACTACACACACACACACACACACACACACACACACACACACACACACACACACACACACACACACACACACACACACACACACACACACACACACACACACACACACACACACACACACACACACACACACACACACACACACACACACACACACACACACACACACACACACACACACACACACACACACACACATTATCACCATGTGTTTGCTGGGTAATCTTAAATACAACACAATATCCGTAAAGGGACTATTGCTGAGCAACATGGACATAGGCATCTACAGAGTTAGATTAAAGATGGTCTGCTCGTTGTATATACTGAGTTTACTTAATAGCAACGACTGTTTCATACTATTCATCTATTCATTCAAATCTACAATGTAGCAATTGCGGAAATTCCATTTTGATATGGGCTCTTCGCAGACCGCAACAAACGAAGATGCTGTCATTTCAGTTCATCGTACTTATGAGTGCTTCTGGTTGCACTACTGGAACTGCTTAGCTAATTTCTGTGCTTCTTTTATTCTTTGAACAGTATCAGAAATACAGCTGGCTGGGGATTGGCATACTAGCTCTTCTAACTACTTTAAACACTTTCTCTTCATCGATGGTTTGTCCTGCTGCCTTTGATCGGTTTTGCACATGAAGTACTTAGAAAAATACTCATTCAGATTTATAAAGAAACGAGGCTATTTCCTGGTTATCGTCTTTCTTGCATTGGCAGAACGGCTGGTTTAGTATTCGTCTTGCCGGTTACTTTCATAATCCACAGCGGTTTGGAAATGGTGGTTCATCTATGGCGGCTATTTGTTTGATTTTAACCTTAGTTTTATGTTGAAAAGCGTTGAGCACAATGCGAAGAAAAGCAAATCAGATCATGAGAAGCATCACCAATCAAAACAGAGCACTTGGAGAGACAGCAAGGAAGGTTTCAATTTGCTATTTCGCTTCATAGGCATCTCTCATAACTTTCTAATTCCTAGATAGTATCAAGTTACGGGTAGCTATTGTTTATTCATCAATTGTTGATTATTGCACTTGCCTTGCCTATAGCATTTATCTGGCCAATGGGTTCTGCAGTAGTGGCAGTTTCCTTTCACAAAACTTACCTATTCGAAAAGTTCTGAGACGAGTAGTGATGGACAAATAGAATCGTATTAGAACAGGTGGAACAGTGGAAGCAAACGCCTGACCTGATGTGTCATATACTTTAAAACATACTTTTTGGACGGATTAATGTAGTCTATGGTAGGCCAGTCAGTATTAGAGTGTGCTATCTAAATTGCAGCCAATCATAAAGGCATTACAGAGATTGTCCATAACCGTTGTCCTCAACGCATATATTACAGAATAAAATCTTTACCTTAATATTCTGTGCCATGATTGAAGAAACATTGTTGTAAATGTGGCGATCATAGAAATGAAATTTAGAAAATGAGTAATCTAAATAGTATTCATCATGTAAATTGAGTTACAATCCTCAAAAGTGATTATAGTACATTTGTTGCTATTATTCTACAAGAGAAGAAAGGACTTGTTTACTCGAATATCTACGTATTGATCTTTAGAGTCTTGGAATATGGGCGAGGAGTGACGTTTTGCAGCCCAAAATACCAATGGAGGCTTTAATGTGGAACGTAAGTAATTGTGTTATGCTCTTTGATCTAATGTCGTCAGATAGATAGTATCATTATTATTGCTAGCATGCCTCTGCACATTCATTTTTGGTGAAAAAACTTTGACAGCATCTGGCCAAAGTACGCAGTTGTTATTGCATTCCGTAAATCAATGAATTGGCTCCCATTGGAAAATTGAATAAGCCCCATCACAAATTATGAACACTTTGATAAAGATTGATCCTAAAATCTAAACTGTTCTTTCAATATTATGAAGAAACGTAGCTTTGGACAATGAGCTTTTCATGCAGCATGTGTCAGATCACTTTGTAAAACCCCCTCGAATAAGCCCTCCCCGGTCAAATAAGCCTTATACGTATATATGCATATCTCTGTGGACCATATAGAAAGTGACAAAGTAGTTCCTTACGTAAAACCGACTGTGCTCAGCACGATACAAACCTGTCAACTTCACATTCAATTGTAGCGTTTTGGGTTCTTTGTGGTGGCCGGTATTTCATGAAAGCCTTATGCCGAGGCCATAGGCCAAGGCCTAAGTAGAAGTGATACAATTGTAACTATGTGTTACTGTGAGTTATCTTGTTGTAACCGAAAGACTGATCAATATGAATTAAACACTCATTACATATGACATCAACTGAACGCTAGTCAATACATAGTACGTCAAGATCACAATACACGTTGACAGGACAACACACTGTCCAGAAAGGGCGCTTACTACACACTACAAGACTCCACAGGAACGCATGACTGAAACACGCAACATGATAATTAAAGTAACATGAAATACTGCACAACAGAACTAAAACATCATACTCAATACGTTACAAAAATAAAGCTCTATAAGATGAGATAATCTTAAGCCGCACAAGAAAGGTAAGAAATTGCTACTTGGCGCGGTCAAAATTAAGTGATGAGAACAGTAATATTCTAGACAGTACAAAAAGCTGGCAATGGGATACCTTTAGCAAAATATATTATTTCCTACAACTAAAAGATGAAATAAATGAATAGATTAAGTACTTGAAATAATTAACACATTGAACTGGTATTTCTTATTCTAGCTTAATTTGATCTTCCACATCATCAACTTACGGAACTAATAATTGCAATTATTTTGAGATAGTACGAGTTTTAATTAGTATTACCAGCGAACTGATGACAGGGCGGAATGTTCATTTCATATTAAAACAACTGTCACTTCAAATGTGCAGATGTTGGGCAATTTTCGTTGTATGCCTAATGTCATTATAAGTTATTTCCATTTATTGAGTTTGCAAAATAGAAAATCATTGGAAGCTGTTTTATTGTTTATTTCATTAAATTGAGCTCTTGGCCTCTTAGAACCGCTGATAATGCCAATAATAATTTACGAATTGTGAGACAAACGAACCTAGTTTAGCTTCATTACTAATTAGACATCTAAACATGAATGCCATTTTAATTCAAAGACTTTGTAGAAGTACAAACATATGTAGTTTACGCACTAATTATGTATATGGGTCATTATCTAGTTAAGAGGTGATTTCAAATAGAGCAGGAGATCATGAAGGGCACGAACGCCCACAGGATATTGTCAAGATGGACTGCATGGCATATATGAGGAGCTTACCAAAAAGCGAACGAGCTTTCGTAACATTTCTTCAGGTCTACAACATATTGAGTGGTGTTCTCAACATATGCGGCAATTCCATTCTGATATGGGGACTATGCAGAACACGGCAAACGAAGACAATATCATTTCGGTTCATTGCAATTTTGAGTTCTTCTGATTTAGTTACCGGTGTCGTTGGCCTCGTATTCGTAACTCTGATCTTATTTGAAACGTTTCAAGAACGCTGTTGGCTGAGGATCTGTGTACAAGTTGCTATAATTATTTTTAACTATTTCTCTGCTATGGTGATCCTTCTCATCGCCCTTGATCGATATTTGCACATGAAGTATTTGGAGCAGTACTCATTCAAATTTACAAAGAAACGAGCCTATCTGCTAGTTACTCTAGCATTTGCATTGGCAGTATTAATTAGCTCACTCTTTGCTTTACCGGTCAGCCCCGTAAACCGCGGTATTTTGCAAGTGGCCTGTTTTTGCGTAGGGGCAATTGTCGTGATGTTGACTTTGCTGTTGTATCGTAAAGCATTGCATCGAATGAAAATGAATGCAAATCACATCACAAGAAGCATTATCAATCACAGCAAAGCATTAGGCAAGGCAGCAAAGAGAATCTCAATTTGCTATGTTTTATTAACTGCACCTGTTATACTTGCATATATCCTAGATGGTATCAACAAGCAAGTTTCTATCATCAACCCTTCAATTCTTGATCATGGCATCTGGTTTGGGTATATTACATTTCTCGGCAATGGGTTCTGCAGTAGTGTTATTTTCATTTCACAAAACATACCTATCAAAAGAGTTCTGAGGAGAGTTGTCATGGAAAAGTGGAATCGTATCCGTTCAGAAGTTGGAATAATGGACAAAAATGTTTGACTTAGTATATCATCTTCTGCTTAACATTCTGCAGGAATAAACAGCAAACTTCTTTATCAGGAATTTACCACTGGGATGTACTATCAAAGTTATAGCAATACCTATTGATAACAGAGCATTTCTTTTGACTACAGTTCAATAAATCAGTATCTGATTCTATATTTGGCAACATTTGCAAAATTATAATCACAATATCAGTATGCTAAAAGAATGTTCGCACTTTTTCTACCAAAAGCAAAGTTCTGTAGTACCAGCAAATTATACAACATTCCTTCCACTATTGCTATCTATTGTATTAGGAATACCTGGCGATGAAGAAAGGCATTGTATATGAAATATCCAATAAGTAATCCAAAGAAATTTTGGGTTTTTGAGGAGAATGCTAAATGTTTCACCCCAGAGGGAATAGACAGACTTTAGCTGAGAATAATATTGTATGAGTTTGAAGGTAAGTACGACGGCAAAAAGAGACACCATTAGTTCTATTTCGACAATTCCATATTATTCAAAATTCCATATTATATGACCATTCCATATTACATGACAATTCCATATTAGCTGACAGTCCTAGTTGACACATATACGACACGTTTCAGTCAAATCTTGAGCCATCATCAGTCAAAATAAAAGGTCCTAAAACCATATTATATAGAGGTAAGGTGATCCCACGTAAAATCAAAACGGTTAGAACCCCACATGATGTAAGGGTAGTAAACAACCAATAGGAAAGAAAGAAAATATATGAAATTGTCGAAATAGAACTAATGGTATCTCTTTGTGTCGCCATACTTATTTTCAAATTCATTCAGAAGCTGCGCTTCCCATCATCTACTTCAATATTGTATGCCCTGGCCATCAAGTGCAATACAGAGTTGAGCATTGTATGGCTTTTGGCTAGTAGATGTTTCTTGACAAGCTGAGCCGATGACATCCACTACCAGGAATTATTTTTCTTACAAGTAAACATCAAGAAGTAGCTGCTTGAATTTTTTGGTACTGGAAGTTTACGAAATTCAATTATATAGAAGTTATTAGCTATTTACATGAATAGTTTTGCAGATCAAATACTGGCAATAGCTTATGGAATTTATTGTTTTTACTGAAAGTAAGTTAGTTTTCCTTCTTTTCTTCTTTCATATTCATTATCAGCAAAGCTGATTACATAATTTGGCTATTTTGTCGTGACTATGAAAAATGTAATACAGCCATGTCACAATACAATGTCACGGCCATGCATATCCCACGACCATATCATACGACCATATCACACGACCATATCACACAACCATATCACACAATCATATCACACAATAATTGCACGCACCATATGAGGCAACCTGGTCACACAGCCATGTGCACGACAGTAGTATTATGGAACGAACAGATCCTCTATGGAAGGAGGCAACTGGAGAAATCGATAATTTGGATTAGAGCTGAAAAATTATCATATTACAATAAGGACAGTAGTCGTTACAGTGGTTCAATACCCATCACTATCACCCTTAAAGGGGAAGTTCGGTCCAAAACTAAAATTTGATATGTTGTAGAGAATGTTGCAAAACCCCATGATCTGAAATATTTTTGCTCATACTTGCGTACTTTTTCAGATATTCCAAGTTGTTTCTCGTCAAAATCGACCTCGTGTAAGGCCGCCATTCAAAACTTTTCGAAGCAAGGAAGTGGTTGTTGCACTGACGTCATCACGTTCAAAAACACACTAAATCCTAAGGTTCCGGTACTAAACTATGTGTAGTTTGAGAAGAATACTCTCGCATTTGTGACTTAAAAGCAACTTATTTTTACTACCAAGACCAGAATAAGAGTACATAATACTGAAGATAAAGTAAATTTTATAGTTGCGCGTATTTCAAAAGACAGCGATGTTGCAGTTAGCTAAGTCAGGATAGTTAGTAGCACCCATAAATATCCACATAAGTCTTTGGAAATGGACACTAGAGAGGAATATCAACATTTGGAGGTTGACTTTCATATCAAATAGGAATGTTCTAGTGATTGTGAAACCAAACGAAAGAGCAAAGACTCCACAGCGTAAGCAACAGTGAACACGAAAGACATGGTTAATTTGATAAAAATTAATTAAGTAGGGAAGTCAGCTCGTTAAATACGATCATAGGCAAAGCATATTTTGCCACTTTCAAAATTATAAAAAGAGAAAACGTCGTTTCAGCAAGCCAAGAGGGGATAATTGAAATCTCAATATACATTATCCGCCAATTACAGAAATACCATATGAGTAGAATTAGTTTTTGTACCCATTCAACTATGCATCCTATTGCCAAGCTATTATTTAGAACAGTATCGCAGAATAGAAACAGAACTTCTTTACTTTGGACCTTCAAGGCGCAGGCAAATTTGTATTTCAAAGTAAGTACTCATATTCTTACATGCTTCATCTTTATCTGGCTTTACTAATGACGGAATAATTTTCGGGTACATGCAGGTAATACTTAAGGTACCAGCACTTTTCTGCAAAATTGCAATTACATAGAGTCTTTCATAAGTTAGATAAGATGTGATCTGCTGATTCTATCCGAATTTTTTTCGCTACCATGCTCTTTGCTACCTGTCAAAATAGGAGTTACGGTCAGGTTTTGTTACCGCATATTTCATCTAAAGGGTATTCTCAATCTAGCATATTTGTAATTGTGTCTAAATAGTAAAAATAAGTTGTTTTTAGGTCACAAATGCGAGAGTATTCTTATCAAAATACACAATAGTTTAGTACCGGAACCTTAGGATTTAGTGTGTTTTTGAACGTGATGACGTCAGTGCAACAACCACTTCCTTGCTTCGAAAAGTTTTGAATGGCGGCCTAACACGAGGCCGATTTTGACGAGAAACAACTTGGAATATCTGGAAAAGTATGCAAGTAAGAGC
Source organism: Mastigias papua (assembly GCA_964019165.1). Taxonomy (NCBI): domain Eukaryota; kingdom Metazoa; phylum Cnidaria; class Scyphozoa; order Rhizostomeae; family Mastigiidae; genus Mastigias; species Mastigias papua. The sequence continues at coordinate 20,145,527 of OZ025267.1, forward strand.
AAAAATATTTCAGATCATGGGGTTTTGCAACATTCTCTACAACATATCAAATTTTAGCTTTGGGCCGAACTTCCCCTTTAAAATCGTATTAATGATCTTAATTCCTATCTACGTTCCTCTCTAAATTTTGTTGTAGATTGTGCACTATGAAATGTTGAGCATATAAGTGAATGAATGAACAATGTGTAGACATGACGTTCAAGACTACTAGTCCCAGCTTCAAGCCAAGCCCATCTTAGACAAATAATGAATTTCATAGACCTATTCCAGTATCTCTCATTGAAATCATCAACCTAAACATCCCCATTATCACCCTTTACAAATGAGATAACACAACATGTTATACATATATATCTTATGTTGCTGTAAACGGTGTCAAAATAAAGCTAGTATCAAAATCTTAACGTGAGGTTCAAACATCATTGTATCGGCTTTTTTCTCTGAGTAAGTAAGTACGTAGGGAAGTAAGCAACGGGAGTTAATTGAATTTTGACACTCCATCCTAATTGCTAGCTATCCTTAGCCTGCCAACTGTCAACCGAAGTTAACTTACATATTTGTGGGCAGGTTGTTAACTGTGAGTCTACTGCCGCTCTTCCACAGTTGTACTGCCCATCGCTTCGTCAGCAAATTGTTAAAAAGTCAAATATCATACTTGTTAAAGATAGTCATACTCATGTCTGCAATAAGAATCTTGAATCTCCTTTCATACATCTATAATCGATATTATTAAAAAGGTAACTGTATGTCCATTGAGTTTCTATCCGCAATTTAAACAGGAGTGCTGTTTCTGTGTCCTCGACTGATTAAAATACTGCTGGTAAGCATCTTTTGCGTTCAGCTATAATAATCATTTGTAATTATTTATCGTCAACACAGCTTATTACCTGCTGCAGAAAGTGTTTACGTTCTACTAAATGAGGCCAGAAGGCCTAAGTGACGTGTTAGAGGTCTAAAGCTCATTTGACTCAATCGCTAACTGAAGTAAAGAAGTACAACATTTTCACTCCTTTTAGAGCAACATAAGATTTCTTTGACTATTTTACAACCCTCATTCCCCGCCCCTCAAGCAATGTCAAGTCAATAGTCGAAGCCCATAGTGTTTATTACTGCCACCCCGAGGATTATTTCATATTTGCTTCAGACAGCACTGTTTAATGGGGAAGGGGATTCTTTAGCTTATCTATTACATAAATCATAAAAAGTGTTCTAAGACAGTTTTGGCAGACACTATAGAACTATTTATCAATAGGACTCATTTGCAGCAGACTGTGGCGGTTTTAGGGGGGTGCCAGGGGGCCATGGCCCCAGGCCCCGCGCTTTTTGTAACCCAAAAGGGGCCCCGCGTCTAAGAAAAAATCGAGAAGAGACTTTCAAACAAGGGCCCCGCAAATGATTTGGCCCCGGGCCCCGCGATCCCTAAAACCGCCACTGGTAGCAGATCTCAGACTTAATCTCGTGCAAAAACTAGCATTTTCTCAGATTAGTTACCTGACTCTGACTTTCTCAGAACGGTAAGCATATCATTCAGTACAAATGCACAGATGTTTCAAAAACACTAGCATGCTTCACAAAGAGATTAAATGACTTGACTGGACTGTCTTATCAACATGTGACTATACAAAATATGTGTAAACTGTGATGAACCATGGACGTAATGACGGAAGATGCATTGATTTTCTTAATTAGAGCAATGGTATATAGCTAAATGCCTTCTCACGTTAGCTGGTAATTATCCTAGCAGCTGTTTGAGATGACGAAGTTTCTTGAGGTCTCCAGGGCTGCCGAATAGTGAAAATACTGAATTAGATATAAACTATATCACGTCAGCTGTCAATATAAAGAATTGACGCGCGACTATTTGTCGCATGAATCCATTAGGCAGACTTCATTTTCTAAAGTTATGTTCCTGTGTTTGGAATCAACACTGAAGCCAACCGAAATCATTGTCATTAACCAACTGCAAATCAAAGCATTTTCCCCAATATAGCCTTTTGCAATAGCTGAAGCAGTTGATTCTACATAACGTATGATGTGACAGTACGCTTATAATCTTTTGTTACTACAGAACTTTAGTATTGTTTCAAGGAGCGGGAACATTCTTGTAGTATCCAACAGTGCGGTAAGGTAATATTCTTGCGTTTTTCGAGCAATAGTACAGTATGCATATTTCATTCCAATACAGCAGCCGTTTCAAATGTATATCATTTCTGCAACTTGGATTGTTTGTCTCAAGCCCAGCACACATAGCAGATATTTATCGGCGATGCATGCAATTTTTATCCTTGGAAAATATCTTTGGCTACCACGCACAGCCCGAGGATTGTCTTTCACTGTCAAAGACGACAAAAATATCTGGATGTTTGATTTCAAAATTTGTCCTAGACGAAAAGTTCTTTGGTTTTATTTTAACGGCATAAAAGAAGCACGATTTGTGCCTAAAAGTTGCATGCATCGCCGATAATAATTTGCAGCATGCGCTAGGCATCATGTCTTTATAAGTTATTTGTCGCCTACTAATTTTGCACAAAGGTATAACTGGCGTTGTCCTTTATCTCATTAGAAGGAGTTCTCAGTCTCTAGAAACTGCCGATGATGTCAATAACTATATATGCATTATAACACGAACGAACATGATTTAGCTTCATTGCTAATAGGGTATCCAAACATGAGTGCCATTCTATGTCAGATAATTGATTAAAGTGCAAACTTATCTATATTACACACTGATTATCATGTGTGCACTAGGTAATTTGAAATAGGACGTAATACCCGTAAAGGAACTATTGCTGAGCAAAATGCCGTGACAATGAGATAGGCATCTACAGAGTGGGATTAAAGATGGCCTGCTCTTTATTGCTAATGAATTTATTTACTAGTGAGCAAATTTTCCTTATATTTATTCAAATCTACAATACGGTAATTAGCATCTTAAATATAAGTGGAAATTCCATTCTGATATGGGGACTGCACCGAACACGACAGACGAAGACAATATCATTTCAGTTCATCGTAATTATGAGTGCTTCTGATCTAGCTACTGGTGTTGTTGGATTAATTAGCATGGTTCTTGTACTCTTTGAACAGTATCAGAAATACTGTTTGCTGAGGATTGGAGTACTAGCTGTTTTTACTGTGTTAAATGTCTTCTCTTCATTAATGGTTTGTCTCGTTGCCTTTGATCGGTTCCTGCATATGAGGTATTTAGAAACGTATCAATTCAAATTTACAAAGGTACGCGGCTATTTTCTGGTCATCATTCTAGCTGTGTTGGCATTAGCGACTGGTGTACTTTTCGCGTTACCACTTACCCTCGTAGTCCATAGCATTTTGCAAATGGCGTGTTCCTCTATGGCAGCAGTTATTTTAATTTTGACATTATTTTTTTATCGAAAAGCATTGAGCACGATGAGAAGAAAAGCAAATCAGATCACTAGAAGCATAATCAATCTTAACAGAGCCCTTGGAAAAGCTGCAAAGAGGGTTTCGATTTGTTATTTTATTCTTTCGGTACCTCTCATAGCTACTTACTTTCTAAATAGTATCAAGTTGCGGGTAGCTATTTTTGATTCATCAATTCTTGAGTATGGTTTTTGGCTTGCCTATGTCACGTACCTGGCCAATGGGTTCTGCAGTAGTGTCACTTTCATTTCACAAAACATACCGATTCGAAGAGTGCTGAGACGGGTTGTGATGGACAAATGGAATCGCATCCGATCAGTAGTTGGAGCAGTGGAAACAAATAGCTGACCTTGTGTCTCTTTTTTTCTTTGTGGAGCTCCTATATATGGAATCTATATGTATATAGCCAAAATATCCAAGGAGCATTTGCTACTAAAAGCAAGAAATTCCTAAAAACTTTTCAATTTCTAATATTTTTATTTCCGGAAAAAAAGAGAATTAAGAAGTCGAATTGGCATAAGTTGTATTTAATCCTTGTAGCGAGTGATTCATAGGCAGGTTTCCGTTGAAACTTGCAATATCAGTAGTGCCCGGTCTTAAAGCTCACCACTTGCAATGTCTATAGTATTGAAAGTATAGCTGAAATTTAGGAACTGTTATGCGATGTTTAGTACCAAAATGTGACCAATAGATGTCTAAAAATAAAGAAATTTCAGAACTCGGTTTTGTGCTAGGTTCCTTTTAAAAACTTTCTAAGGCTAATTCTTAGGACAGAGTAAGGCGTCCATAACCTTGCTTACACTACACATACTAGTCCGGGTCCCCCCTTGGTTAAAACTAACTCAGGTTAGTTTTTTGTAATATAAACATGAACTAATTAGGTTCGCGCCAGGTTAGATCAGCCCACTTCTCGAGGTGGATTTGCCTTAGGTCGAACCTAGGTTAGTTTTGTTAAAGTGTAGTGTAGACGCAAACATGGGGCCAACCCAGATTAATTCTCCCTCTATGCATGCTTAGTAATGGAAATACCGCGTAACTGTCGACAAAACGAATAGCGTCATTCGATATTTATCAAATATGTCATTAGACTAGCGTGACCACGGTTTCAACTAATCTGGGTTAGCTTTAACCTGAGGCGAAACCAGGTTAACTTGTGTAGTGTAAACAGTGCTCATGATGAATGAATTACCATTAGAATGTATTGTCCATACTGCAAACTGTCATATAGGCATCAAAGAGATTTTACATAATCAATATATTAGAGAATCAAATCTGTAACTTCATATTCTGTACTCTTAATGAAACAATATTGTTGTTTATATACAACAATGTTATACATGAGAGCATTAGGTAAATGATGCTTGATAAAGGATTCGTCGAAATGGTATTTTTAATGTTGACATAAGTAACTTTCAGCGCGACAAAGTGACATCGCAATTGAATTACGATCCAAAGTGACTCAGTTGTGTTTGTTGCTGTTGTGCTAAAAAGAAGCAAGGATTTTTTACTGGAATGCCTACTTACTAATCTTTGGAGCTTTGGATATTGGCGAAGGGTGTCTTTTTGTAGTCCTACATACCATAGAAAGCTTCAGTGTTGAATATTAATAGACTTTATAACTTATACTAAAAGCTCCTCTTTCTGAAAAGTCACAAAACTGATTATATAAGACTGATTGATTGTTTGATTGATTGATTGCTTCATTGATTGATTGATTGATTGATTGATTGATTGATTGATTGATTGAAATTGGTTGATAAGTATCCTTTGGTCTAAACGATCAAATAGACAGCAGCAATATTACTAATTGTTAGCATATTTCTTCAGATGCATGTCTGATGACAAAATCCGGGACTTTCAACATTCGGTTACAATGCTATGGTTCAGAAGCTCATGTGTTTCAGAGTAATATGTGAAAATTTTCTTCCACGTACCAGTTCACAGTGCAATCCAGATTGCTCGATTACTGCTACAGATGATTGTAATACTTAATATATGCAGACGTATATGGAGCGTGCATGGATATAGTAGGCCTAGAAGGCTGACTCGGCCATGTGATACTGCAATGAGTATTGTTAGAATTTTCATACAAATAAAAGCATTGCTACATTAAAGTAAGGTGTTATATTAACTCCTTCCGGTTTATTTCATCGATGCATGATTCAAAGATACACTATTGTTGAGTATTCCTGTCTTTGGTAGGTTGTATCTCCTAGTTACTCATGGCAATTATCAATAAAAGCAAGCTGTTTTATTGCCATGGCCTACATTGCTGACAAGCTAGGACATTACTCGTAAAGTGGATAAAAGATAACCGTACACATCAAGGAATCAAAGAGTTACTATAGTGACCTGATTTATGCTCTTGCTTGAGATTAATGTTGCCAAAAGAGCATGATATTACCTTCTCAAGATACTATGTGATCATGAAAACTTTAGCTGGATAGTTTCAACAGCAATGTCAAATAATTTGCAATGTGAGCCTGTTGCGTGATTAACTTATTGCTCTCATATCTTTCCCATTTTACTTCAATCATGGGCCTACAATTGAAAGCGTACAAACGTCAAAAGAGTTGCGCTCGGCATGATCGCAAAATTTCGATCTCATATCCAGCTCTACAAAGCGAAAACAACAATAAAATACACAGTAAAAGCACAAAATAAGGGCTACTTGGCGAGGTACCGCTTTAAGTAGATGAAAACAATGGCCTTCTATGACAGTATAGTATAAAAAGTAATGTGGCACCTTTAGCTAAAATATATCATGTCCTGAAGCTAAGAGATGAAATTAATAAATAGATGAAGTTGTTGAAAATATTAATACATTGCACTAGTCATTCTTCTTTCTTCTTCTAACTTAATTCGATGATAGCCATGATAATATTGTTACAATTAAAAGTAATAATAATAATAATAATAATAATAATAATAATAATAATAATAATAATAATTTGTCCTGGGTATGACATAAAACTGCATCCGGTTGTAGAGTTTTGACGTGGGATAATGAGGTTACCCTTTGCTACAACTACCTCCAGGTCACCCTTGAGCAAGGTGTAGTACCTGTCAGCTCTCCCCGAGACTACGAAATACCGAGTTGGCATCCGGCGGGGGCTAGTCTGTCTCATGGGTAGGGGGGACTCTTTAGTCTTGGTTGACAACCTCCCTAGAGATGGTGTCTCGATAAAAACACCGGTGGTAGTGTAACCTTAAAGTCACTATCCTCTTTTTGAGTGCAATGAATAATTCTAATAATGAAGATAACGGCGTGAATGAAACTGGAACTGCAAGTGAAGGTTTCTCGCCCGGCAAGTGTCCCACTGTACGGCAGGGTGGGCCTGGTCGTCATCAAGCGTCTGCCAAAATGAAATGGACTAGGGAATTGAACCTTGCTGTTATGGAATGCTATTTTTTGAGTAACCCAATAGATGAAAATGGAAGGCCGATACGAGGTTACAGAAAAAGGATGCATAATATCTGGAAAGAGAGAAATTTACCAATAGTGACAGAACAAAGACTATGTGATCAGGCTAGATTAATAAAAAAGAATGAATGGTTTACTGTTGTAGAGTTAGAAGAAATCTGTCGAAGGTTAGATGGGAATAGTGATAATGATGAAGGGAATAGTGATAGTGTTGAAGGAAGTAATGATAGCGTAATAATAGGAAATACAAGCAGACTGTTAGGTGAGACAATAGTACGCAATGATGAGCGATTTGAAGCAATAGAAGTGCAGGTAAGAAGTAGCAATGTGCAAGATGAACAAGAAAGATGTATGATGGATGAAATAGTCGGAATTATGAAAAGCGGTAGAAGATGGGATACAAGAGGATTGAAGAAAGTGAACAGAAATATTTTGTCTGAATGGTCAAGTAAAGTAAATAGGGTTTTAGTGAATATAAAAACAGATAACATAACTGATACAAACAAGTTGATATATGCAGTTGCTCAGTATGTTTCTAAAAGGGTTGGTTTAAGAGTAATGGGACGTAATGTGAAAAGAGAACCTTGGTGGAAGAGAAGGATACAGAACACAATTAGAGAATTGAGAAGTCATGTAAATATTTTGCAAAGAAAGAAGAGGGGTGAGCTTACAAAGGGTGATAAGTATAAGATTTTGGACAGGAAATATCGAATTAAGACAAAAGGAGAAGACACTGTAATTGAAGAACTTAAACAGAGACTACAAGCTAAAGCAACAAAACTGAAGAGGTATGAAAATAGAATCCAGCAATTTAAAATCAATAGGTCGTTTCAACAAGATCAGAAAAAGGTATACCAGGAATTGAGCGGATTGAAAAGAACTGAAGGGGTAACACCAGATGCGGCAGAAAGTGAGCGATTTTGGTCAACTATTTGGGGAAATGAGGCTCAACACAATAGGGATGCTCAATGGTTGAAGGACTTGAGAGAGGAGTGTGATAAAGTAAATCAGCAGGATATAGCAATAACTCTCGAGAGGGTGACTGAACGGGTAAAGAAGATACCAAATTGGAAAGCACCTGGACCTGATGGGGTACAGGGCTACTGGTTAAAGAAACTGACATCTCTGCATGATAGAATCGCTGAACAAATGAATGAATTAGTAAACAACAGAGCCCCCTTGCCTGTTTGGATGACAACTGGTAGAACGGTATTGTGTCAGAAAGACCCAAAAAAAGGAAATGTGGTTGAGAACTATAGGCCAATATCCTGTCTACCACTTTTGTGGAAGTTGATGACAGGAATTATTGCTGATTATGTTTATCAGATGCTTTTAGAAAGTGACATATTACCGGTAGAGCAGAAAGGGTGTAGGAAAAAGAGCAGAGGAACAAAGGATCAGCTTTTGATCGACAAGATGATTCTGAATGACAGTAAAAGACGACAAAAGAATCTTGCAATGGCATGGGTGGATTATAAGAAGGCTTATGACATGGTACCCCACTCTTGGATAGTCGAATGTTTGCAATTGGCACAGGTACCAGAGAATGTGACAACTTTTCTTCAGCGCTCTATGGTAAATTGGCAAACTGAATTAACTTCAAGTGGTACGTCACTGGGAAATGTAAATATTAGAAGAGGGATTTTTCAGGGAGACAGTCTTTCCCCATTGATCTTTGTAATTTGCATGATACCATTATCAAAGGTGTTGCGGAAGGCAAAAGCCGGGTACTTGCTTGGAGATGTGAAAATCAACCACCTGTTGTTTATGGATGATCTGAAGATATTTGGGAAGAACAGAACTGAAATCGATAGTCTTATATCAACAGTAAAGGTAATAAGCCATGATATTTGAATGGAATTCGGAGTAAAGAAGTGTGGTATTGCAATCATGAAACGAGGGAAACTAGTCGAAAGTGAAGACATAAACCTAGGTAATGGAGAGAGTATTAAGGCGATTGATCTTGAAGGATACAAATATCTTGGTATTTTAGAGGCTGATAAGATAAAGGAGAATGAAATGAAAGAAATGTTCTCAAAAGAATACCTGAGGCGCACTAAACTAATTATGAGATCAAAGTTGAACGGTAGGAACAAGATAATGGCAGTAAACATATGGGCAGTATCACTCATGAGATATGGAGCAGGTATACTTGGATGGAATACGAATGAACTGCAAAAGCTTGACAGAAAAACAAGAAAAATCATGACAATAAACAAGGAACTCCACCCAAGAAGCGATGTTGCAAGAATATACGTATCAAGAAGAAGAGGGGGAAGAGGTCTTATAAGTTGTGAATGTTGTGTAAGGGGAGAGGAAAATAGTTTGAGTTGGTACGTATTGAACAGTAGAGAGGTACTTTTGAGAAAGGTCGGGGATTCAGATATAGTTAATGTTGCTGAAGCAGTTGAACCAAATGAGTATAAAAGGTTTCATAGCCAGAAAAGAGAAGACGAATGGAAGCAGAAAATAATGCATGGACAGTTTTTGAGGGACAAAGAGGGGGTGGATTGGGATAGGTCATGGCATTGGATTGCAAAAGGAGATATGAAGGGGTGTACAGAGGCATTGATCTGCAGTGCTCAAGAACAAGCTTTAAGAACAAATTATACAAAGTTCTATATTGATAAGAGTTCTGAGTCTCCTATATGTAGAATGTGCGGGGAGAAAGCGGAAACTATTAGTCATCTAGTTAGTGAGTGTAGTAAGTTGGCCCAACGAGAGTATAAGAGAAGGCATGATAATGTGGCACGATACATTCATTGGCAGCTCTGTATCAAAGGAGGGTTTGAGAGAGCTGATAGATGGTATAATCAGCAACCTGAAGCAATAATTGAAAATGAGAATTATAAGCTCTTATGGGATTTTACGATCCAATGTGATAGAATGATTGAGGCAAGACGACCGGACATTGTGTTGGTAGATAAAATAAATAAAGAGGTCAAAATAATAGACATTGCGGTACCTGGAGATTCACGAGTAAAAGAAAAAGAACTTGAAAAAATGGAAAAGTATCAGTACTTGAGGGAAGAGATTGGACATGTATGGCAAATGAGAAGTGCAACAGTAGTACCTGTAGTGATTGGAGCACTAGGAGTTATATCTGACAAGTTTGAAAAGCATATTAAAAAGTTGGGAGTAAAGATTGCGATAGATGTTATCCAAAAAACAGCATTGCTTGGCTCAGCTAGGATATTGCGAAAAGTTTTATCTATTTAGATATCAGAAGAAAGGAACTTTGAGACCCTTGGTGACTTGTTGTCACCCGCTCTCAAAGCATAACACATTAGAACATTCCAGAAAACTTTATCTGTGATGGACTTGATGGACAAATAATAATAATAATAATAATACGTCCTGGGTATGACATTAAACTGCATCCGGTTGTGGAGTTTCGACGTGGGATAATGAGGTTACCCTTTGCCACAATTACCTCCAGGTCACCCTTGAGCAAGGTGTAGTACCTGTTAGCTCTCCCCGAGACCATGAAGTTCCGGGTTGGCGTCCGGCGGGGGCTAGTCTGTTTCATGGGTAGGAGGGACTCTTCAGCCTTGGTTGGCAACCCTCCTAGTGATGGTGTCACAATAAAAATACCGGTTGTGGTGCAACCAAAATCCACTATCCTCACTTGAGTGTTATGTCTATTAATGATATATCAAATAACGGCGTTAATGGGACTGGATTCAGCAATGATGAAGGTTCTTCGCCCGGCAGGGATCCCATGGATGAGCAGCGTGGGCCCGGTCGTAATCATGCGACTGCCAGAATGAAATGGACAAAGGCGATTAATGTTGCTGTTATGGAATGTTATTACCTCAGTAATCCAGTGGATGAAAACGACAAGCCACTGAGAGGATATAGACAGAGAATGCATAGGATATGGAATGAAAGAGAAATGCTAAAATGTAGTGAACAACGTTTGTGTGATCAGGTAAGAGCGATCAGAAAAAATGAATGGCTGACACGGGTAGAACTTGAGACGATTAAACGAAGAGTGTTAGAAGAGTTAGAAACAGATGTTGCTCCTGTTGATGTGAGAGATTCTGATGCTATAGAGGATGTGACTGTACAGGAAGTAGAGCAAGAGCAGGTTGAATTCGAAATGCCAAGAGATGATATGACTGAGGAAGAAAGGGAGATGATAATAAGTATAGTTGACAGAATGACAGAACGTAGCTTTAATGTTCCTAGGGGATTTAAGAAACTTGAGAGGAGTAAATTAGATCAAGAAACAAAAAAAGTGAATAAAGTGATTGGGCTCATACAGACTGCAACAATTTCAGATACCAATAGACTGATTGGTGCAGTGGCTGCGTACGTAGGACAGAGAGTGGGGCTGAAGGTTAATGATGACAGACCAGGTAGAATAAAGGAGCCATTCTGGAAAAGACGAATAAGACAAAAAATAAACGAGATAAGAAAGCATATAAACATTTTGGAGAGATACAAAAGAAATGAAATAAGGAAGAAAGGGAAATACAAAAGCCTGGAGCAGAAATATCACATCAAGACAAAAGGATTGAATAATGTAATCGAGGAACTGAAGCAAAGACTTAGTGCAAAAACAGCTAAAATTAGAAGGTATGAGCAGAGAATAGAACAATACAAGCAAAATAGAATGTTTCGTTACGACCAAAAAAGAGTTTACCAATCTTTTAGTGGAGATAACCACAGAGAAGAAGTAAAACCTGATGCTCAATTGTGCACAGCATTTTGGAGAGATATATGGGGCAATGAGAAATATCATAATAAAAGTGCAGAATGGCTAAAAGACTTGAGAGCAGAGAAAGATAGTGTACAGCAGGAGAACGTAGTTATCACAGAAAGCTTGATAAAAGCGCAGTGCAAAAAGATACCAAATTGGAAAGCTCCGGGCCCTGATGGTGTTCAGGGTTATTGGATAAAAAAGTTGACTGCATTGCATGACAGAATTGCGAGCCAAATGAATGATATGATTAATAACGGAGTAGCTGTACCAAACTGGATGACTTATGGAAAGACTTATTTATGTCAGAAGGATCAATCAAAGGGTAATGCAGTTGACAATTACAGACCCATATCTTGTTTGCCAGTTATGTGGAAATTGCTAACTGGAGTACTTGCAGGACAAATGTATGCATTCTTAGATGAGCATAATAAATTACCCCAAGAGCAGAAAGGATGTAGAAAGAAAAGCAGTGGTACAAAAGATCAAATTCTTATAGACAAAATGATTTTGCAAGATTGTAAACAAAAGCATAAAAACTTAGCCATGGCATGGGTTGACTATCGCAAGGCATATGACCTGGTTCCACATTCTTGGATTTTAGAGTGCTTAGAGCTGGCCGGTATTTCAGAGAACATAAAGAACTTCATAGACAATACCATGACAAAATGGACAACAGAGCTGACATCCTGTGGGGAGTTTCTTGGAAAAGTTAGCATTAACAGGGGGATCTTTCAAGGCGATAGTCTTTCACCTTTGCTGTTTGTAGTCTGCATGATACCATTGACTAAGATTCTTAGAAAGATTAAGGCTGGCTATGTTATTAAAGACGGAAATTTGAAGGTGAACCATCTATTGTTTATGGATGATTTGAAATTATTTGGAAGTAATGAAAGAGAAATTGACAGCTTGGTCAAGACAGTTCAAGGTGTCAGTACAGATATAGGAATGGAATTCGGCATAAAGAAGTGTGGTGTAGTGATCATGAAAAGAGGAAAATTAAGCAGTACAGATGGTATAGTGTTGCCAAATGGTGAGACAATAAAGGAAGTAGAAAAGGACGGCTATAGGTACCTCGGAATACTGGAACTGGACAAATTAAAGGAAAAAGAAATGAAAGACAAGTTGAAGCGTGAATATCTGAGAAGGACACGATTGATTTTGAAGTCAAAACTAAATGGTCGCAATATTATAAGGGCAATAAATACGTGGGCGATCCCTGTCTTAAGATATGGAGCTGGTTTGCTGAAGTGGACAAAGGAAGAACTTGAATGGATGGACAGGAGGACTAGGAAGTTGTTGACAATGTATAAAGTCCTGCACCCAAAGAGTGATGTTGCGCGTTTGTATGTACCACGACATAAAGGAGGGAGGGGACTAATTAGTTGCGACACTTGTATCAAGAGTGAAGAAAACAGGTTAGGCTGGTACGTTAAACAAAGTAATGAGCTAATGCTGAAAGTAGTGAGTACTAAGGGGATTATCAAAACGGAGGAAGCAGTAAGGCCGGAAGATTTCAAACAAATGCTGATCAATGAAAGAGAACATGCCTGGAAGGAGAAAAGAATGCATGGACAATATGCTAGAGAGATGGATGAAAGTGTCGATAAAGATAAGACCTGGGGATGGCTCAAAAACGGCGGGTTGAAAGGTTGCACAGAGTCACTAATATGTGCTGCGCAGGACCAAGCACTGCGGACAAACTATGTTAAGCATCACATTGATAATACCGCTGAATCACCTCTGTGTAGGCTCTGTGGGGAAAAAGGAGAAACTGTTAGCCATATAGTGAGTGAATGCAAGATGTTGGCACAGCGAGAATACAAGAGGCGACATGATACCATTGCAAGGAAAGTACATTGGGAATTGTGTGGGGAATTTGGCTTAGAGAGGACATCAAAGTGGTATGAGCATAAACCAGATGGGGTTATAAGAAAGGGAAGTATCAAAGTATTATGGGATTTCACTATCCAGTGTGATCATGAGATTGAAGCACGAAGACCAGACATTGTATTGGTAAATGAAGAGTTAAAGGAGTGCAAAATCATTGATGTAGCAGTCCCGTGGGATTCTCGTATAAGATCTAAGGAGAGAGAGAAAATTGAAAAGTATGGAGACTTGAAAAGAGAAGTAGCAGCCATGTGGGGCATGAAGAAAGTGATTGTCATACCAATTGTTGTCGGTGCGTTGGGGGCAGTGTCAAAGGAATTAGATAAGTATATAGAGAAGATTGGGATTACTTTGAATATAGGACATGTGCAGAACACAGCAATATTAGGAACAGCGAGAATATTGAGGAAGGTGCTAGAGACCTGAAGAGAGTGGGAGTGACTTTGAAACCTTTAGTTACTTGTTGTAATTTGCTTTCAAGGCGTTAACCGGAAAACATCAAACCCGTGATTGTACATATCTACATATAATAATAATAATAATAATCGAAATCTTTATACAGGATGTAAATTTCAATGTTACTTACATTGCCATTAACATGTATCCTGTCAAAATGCAAACTTAGCCATAAAACTAATAAAAATGGCTTATTAAATGTTAAAGTTTGAAACTAGCTGCAGTTGCATAGAATTAGAACAAGCATTAGTTAATATTATTAGCGAACTGATGTAAAGACAGTATGTTTATTTCAGCCTAATACCACTGTCACTATAATTGTATGCATTTTCAGCAACTTGTGTTATGTGCCCCACATTGTTATTAGCTTTCCTCCATATATTGATTTTGGCAAAAGCAAATCACTGCTAGCTGCTTCATTCTTCATTTTTTAAATGGAGCTCTTGTCTCTAAGAACTATTGAGAATGTCAATAACGATGTACGCCTTGTAAGGCGAAAGAAGTTGGTTTAGCTTAATTACTAATTGGACATCTAAATATGAATGCCGTTTTACTTTAGAGAGCTTGCATGTGTGCGAACAGATCTATATTACACACTAATTTAATAGATAAGCAATCATCTAGCTATGGGGAACAACAGTAGTAAATGAGAGCAAGTGATTTTCCTGCTTGTACTTTCCTTCAAATTCTAGTTAACATAATGCAAAATGTAAACATACACATACACATGTGCGCGTACACACACGCAAGCATAACACAAACCATACCGAACACGAGACCTTATAGTGAAGAACAATCATCTACAAAATATAATTAGAATGGACTGCTTGGTACAAATGAAGAGTTTACCAAAAGGCGATAACGCATTCGTAACATTTCTCGTCCCGAAAAGTACTTGAATATGTCGTAATGGATTAGTCGTAAAAATTGATTAAGTCTTAACTGGTTTGTCTTGGATATGTCGATGAAATCAAATGAAATAAAAGATCTACAAATGGCTATTTTTTCTGATTTATCTGTCATGTGGCTCGTCGTGACTATTATCCTCAAAGATTTAATGACTTAGGAGGTTTTCTTTTGTTCATAATTTTAAAGTACAATATCAGGCTTAATACTCTTTAATTTGACATTTTGTAAGTTATAGTGATAAGATAATTGTGGAAGAGGATTTCGACCTAGTTTACACTTCATTCTGTAACATGATTAAATTATCGATATAAAAAGGTAATTTCGTCGCCTAGGAAATTTAATGGTAGTAGCACTCCAAAGCTAAAATGAAAGGGTTAACTGAGACTGCATTATCTCCACTATTTTGCTATTGGTTGCATTACGAATACCTGGTGATAAAGAAAGACGTTTTATATGTATTATCTAGTTAGAAAATCAAAGTACGTTCTTGACAGGAAATGTAAGCTCCACAAGGAATAGATTGTTTGGGCGAAGAGTAACATTTCATGTCTTGGTCACCATTTGCAATATAGAATGTATTGCTTTCTGGCTGTTGACTATTAAAATTTTCATTGAAGAAATGAGCCATTGATGAATGAGCCCATGACATTCACTAACAGCAAACCTTATTCTAACAAGTAGAGAGCAAGAAGCAGCTGTTTGGCTTTGTTTGGTACTGTTAGTGTACGAAATCAAACATATAGAAGGTATTAGTCGCTTGCTTGAATAGTTTTGGTGATAGTAGAAATAGCTCAAGGGATATATTGCCCTTACTGAAAATCAGTTTACTTTTCCTCTCTTCTGTCGTATTCATTATTAGCAAAGCTGACTGAGTAATGCTGATTTTGTCATTGCTGTAAACAATGTCATAACCATATCGCAATGCCGTGTCAATCGGCCATGCTGCACAACCGTATCAAACACCCACATAAGATAGTAGAATGATGGAACGAATAGATCCTCTATGGAAGAAGCAAATGGAGTAACCGATTATGTAGATTAGAGCTGCCAAATATCATATTGTAATACGGACAGTACTCGTTCCAATGGTTCAATGTCTGTCACTATCACCTATAAAGTCATATTAATGATATAATCTGAATTTCTATCCACGTTCCTATCTAAATTTTGTTTTGGATTCTGCGCTGTGAAGTGATTAACATTTAAGGGAAAGAGTACACAATACATAGTTTTCCATTGAAGAAGAAGGCATGTAAATATATGCAGAATTTTAACATAATACATAAAAGTGAGCTCGGTGTTTATACGAAAGAACGTGTTTAAGTCTTATGACTGAGCATTGCTCGCAAACAACGCCGCAGTTTTGTGATAAATGTACAGACACGACAAGCACACTATATCACAAATTTCGTAGGTCAATTCAAGGTGAAGGCGATGTAATTATCTGTAATATTCCTGCCCTCATTAGCAAGTATTTTGTCTTACTGAGAAACAAGTACTCATTCATACAGTTCAGAAATAGATATGTTGTGTTGGACACACTTTGAGTACTTATATTACACGCCGAATGTTGTTCTAACCTTGGCTCAAATTTACAACGTATTGATTGGCGTTTTAAACATCACAGGGAACGCGATTCTGATCTGGGCACTTGGAAAAACGGGACAAACAGAATCACTGTCTACTCAGTTCATCATAGTCAGGAGTGCCTCTGATCTGACTATTGGAATCACCGCCCTTGTATTCATAACCATGATATTTCAACAGCCATACATGAAGTACTGTTGGATGAAGTTAACTACACAAATTTTGCTAAGCACGTGTACCTACTTCTCTGCTATCATTCTTTTTCTTATGTCACTTGATCGCTGCTTGAACGTAAAGTATTTGGAACGGTATTCTTTCATAGTTACAAAAAAGCGAGGTTATTTGATGATTTTCATGTCATTTTTACTGGCAGTTTCATCAGGAATTCTTGTTATTTTGCCAATCACCCTAACGCTACATCACACGTTGCAATCAGTGTACAATTCATTGTTATTTCTCTTTCTTACATTAGCAATTGTGTTGTATTATGTTGCAAAGATTACATTGAGAAGAAAAGCACACACGATTACAACAAGCATTCTGAATCAGCACAGAGCCATTGGTAAAGCAGCAAAGGAGCTTTCACTATGTACTTTTGCCCTAACGACGCCAATTGATATATTTCTCACCCTCTCTAGCCTTGGTATCGATTTCAAAGTATTTGGTGCATCAGTTGTCAATACTGGTATTTGGTTGGGATATATCACGCTTCTTGCCAATGGATTTTGCAGTAGTATCATTTTAATTTCGAAAAATGCATTGATCAAAAGAACTCTCAGACGGTCGGTAAGGGGTAATTGGAATCGTATACGATCAATAGTTGGGACTTCGGATGAAATTTCGTAGCTGATATTGCTTTGTAAGCGAGTTAGTGTCTCTGGAATCAGGTGTTAAAACTGTGTCATTCCGAGAGTTGTAGACGATACATCTTATTGTCTCTGAGTAATTTGTATCATAATGTTAACTCTTAAGTATTTTAGGCATCACCACTATAGAGCGTCGGCATTGAAACGTCTGGTCCCATTCGGCATTGAGAAGTGTGACCCCATTTCTTTAGTAAATGATTTCATTCCTTTATATTTCATTTCATTTCATAGTAATAAACTTGAGAGGTGACCCTTCAGCCTTAGCTGATTTTCAAGAAGCCTCTCTTCTACAGATAATTAAATTATGGATAAAATAGAATTATGGATAAAATAGTATAAAGTTATATCTGCAGTTATAGAGCAGCGTTAGAAAATAGATAAAGATACATACATTCAACAGAATATACTAATACACAAATCACAAACTACTTAAAGATTTAAATCTGCTCAAGGAGGATGCTTTTTGATCGTTCGTTCATTGGAAGATTATAGATAATCTTCTCTTGATCGACCAGTGCTTAAAAAGAGACAGTTACCAACAAGATGCATTTCATAACAAATTCACCTTTGTTCGATACATGCAAAAGATACTCCTACAGCCGGCTCAGACTATTACAATATCCGTACTGGTGAATATCAGATATTCTAGAAGGACATGTATCTCAAAATTTATGTTTAGGCCACTTTGAATTCAAACAACTCGACCTTTCGCTTTTCTGTGTCAGTGAATGCACTTCCTTTCTGGCATCCGCAATTATTGTATTTTATTTCGAAATAATCACTACGCATTTTTTTTATAAGAAATCTAATTTTTCGTCTGGGCCTCAATTTTCTTAACTACTCCTGAAGTTGAGGCTGAGATTTTCTGAAGATTTTCGTAACTTTAACTTGAATAAACATGCTAAAAGAGTTTACCATTATTTCTTATAAAATGTTTGATCCTTTTAACCAAAATTATCAAAGAAAAGTTTCGATCTTTGTAAAGAAGTTTGCAAAGAATAAGCTAATATCGATTGCTGGTACGTAAAAAAGTGCGAAGCTTGGAAACTGCGAAAATATCCATACGGGATTTATTTCTACTTAACAAGAGGATGGTGTCTTACCAAGTCTATGGTGAACAAGATAAGTTTGTCAAGTTTTTTCTATTTATTTTTAAGCCTGAGGTTATTTAGGATTTGCTACAAGAGTTTAAATGCACTGGCTTCGATCCGCCGAAGTATGGATTGTTGCTTTCTAAGCAATTCTCTCCTTCAATAATGTTCTAAGTGAAAGTAACTCTTAATATCGTTTTGTTTAAAACCCTTATAGTACCAGATATTCATAAATTATGCTAATTTGCAATTAAATCGGAGGGGGCGGGAATATTATTTGGGTTCTGATTTGCGACAAATTTTGAAGTGCAAGCTTTTATGGAGTTTACCGTTTCGCCAAGAGCTTCCATTGTAATTATTGACTATCGCATGTGAGCTTCAGTGAAAGTTTTTGCAGCTCGAATTCACTTCGCTTGTTAGGGATTAAGGAGAAGAAAGAGAAGACACGTTTTATATATAGCACAGCGTCCTACCACAACCGCTTAAGCATTTTTCTCAATTCTCAATTCAATTCAATGAAAATGATGAAATAAGACAGCAGTTGGAAGTTCTGATACTATCACTCCAGTATTAAGCACTCGCTGCTCTAGATGACTATTTTACGGAATGTTTGTAGCTTGAATAAAACTCTTATGTTATTTGCTTGAACAGCTTTCACTAATCCAATATTGAGAGTATGAATTTGTTGTCAATACTGAAAGCAAGTTAATTTTCATTCCTCTCTTTGGTCATATTGAATTATTACGATGGCTGATTAAGGAATTTCAATTCTACCAATTCAATGCCAAACAGTGCAGCAAAAGAACTGGAGCGGCAGATTGTCAATCGAAGATGCCAATAAATTTACTGATAATCTTGACTAGCGCTCTTAATACAAAAATACAATGCACTGTGTTGAAGTGCAATACAATACCATAAAGTGCAATATGATATAAATAATGTAATATGATAAAGCGCAGCAGAGTCCAATATTATCGAATTTTGATGCAACAAATGCTTTGTAATAGAACTAAATATAATACAATGCAATACAGTATAGTACAACATATCAAATACGGTACAAGCTAAATGTAACATGGTTAAATTAATATCAATATTACGTAAAATGTCTTGTTAATGGTTTTATTTGATTTCGCGACTTTAGTATGCTTTAGATTGTGCGTTTTTAATTGATGATCACAATCAGTAAATAATACTCAATATTCTATTAAAGCAAAAAACACCTGCATTTGCCTTCCTGATCTTTGCAATGAGCTTAACTATGAACACTCTTTTGCCTGACGAGCTTGCATGGCGATCATTGTCAAGTTGGGTGTTCAAACAACGAAGCCTGTTCTCACTAAGGAGCCGTTAATAAATCAAAGAAAGGAATAATAAATTTCACACATTTTTTGGTCGTACATTCTAGCAGTATTCCAAGTCCGACTCTGTTCAGATCTAGGCTGTTTGTGAACTCATCAACAACGATTTGCTGTCGAAAGAAACAGGACAGCCAATGAGCGCATGAGAAAATATGGCCGCCTGTGTATCGCATTTCAAAGGCTTCAATAGTATCCCAAGTTTGTGGATGACAGTCATTCAAATCTACAACATACTGATTGGCATTCTGAATATTGGCGGAAATGGGATCCTGATATGGGCGCTTCGTAAAACAGGGCAGACGAAATCCCTGTCATTTCAGCTAATAGCTGTTATGAGTGCATCTGATTTTACAATTGGCGTTACTGGTCTTGTATTCATATCTCCAATGCTGCTGGAGAGACATCAGAGTAACTGCTCGCTGACTTTAATCACAGAGTTCATTTTGATTACTTGCAATTACATCTCTATGTTTTTGCTTTTTCTTATAGCCTTAGATCGGTACTTACACATGAAGTACTTAGAGGCGTACTATTTGATAGTAACAAAGAAGCGAGGCTATTTCCTCATTATAGTTTCATTTTTTCTGGCACTATCAACAGGCGTTGTTTTCATTCTACAATTTACTTTAATAGTACATATCATAGTGGAATCGGTATACACTTTGTTGACTCTCCTACTTCTTGCGTCTGTTATGATAATGTATTACAGTGCAATGAGAGCATTGAGAAGGAAAGCCCATCAGGTTACGAGAAGCATCATCAATCACAACAGAGCGCTGGGCACAGCAGCGAAGAGGATTTCAATTTGCATTATTGTTTTTTCATCGCCCATCTTTGTCCTTCTTGTTCTAGATAACATTAATACGTTTATGAACTTGTGGGATGCATCGTTACTAAATACTTTACGCTTGTTCTCATACATTACATTTCTTGGAAATGGGTTTTGCAGCAGCATGATTTTCATATCACAGAATGTTTCGATCAGAAGATATCTGAAACGTGTGACATTTCATGGTTGGCATCTTACCCGATCAGTAGTTGGCACCATGGAGACAAATGCATAGCGCTTACCATGCTATTCAGATTCCACATGTCACAATAGGTTGGAATCTGGGGATGCTATCTCTACGAAGAATTGTGCATAATGTTTAGAATCTTGGAAATATCAAAATATTTATCCTTTATCAATACCCCCATCTACATACTATGCAACGCAACGGTCTAAATGGGAAAGTTGGAGGGTTTAGGTATTAGATGCATGGAGAGTCAATTGGCCTAAAAAATACTAAGATTGAACAACAGCAGATGCAGAGAAGTCAACAAATGTGGCCTTGTGTAACAACTGTTATTTCGACTGATTTGCGAGAGATGTTTAGATTGAGAGGTATTATGGTGCCTTTGTGTAATACGCTGTTTGCTATTGATTGGAGGATAGTAATTGGCAATGGAGGACATTATGGACAACATAATGTATGTGGCCCTATCCCTACTTTTTGAATGCTTCCAACATCCATGAAAGATTTTGACATAAATAACGGAAGAGCTTTGAAAAAGGGAAAGATTATAAAATGTTTTTTGCAAATCTTATACAAATAACTTAATAGCAAACATTCATAGACTTACGGTAGTTATTCAATTATAGAATCAGCTTCTCTTGCCTTGAATTACTAATGATTTTGGAACGTTTTTAAATTTTTGTGTGTTATTTATTTCTATTATGTTAGATTTTAGCCCATTGTTGAAAATGTGTTTGTTTGCAGTTCTATTACTATTTGCACTTGGAAATCGCGTTTACTTTTGGCCCTAAAGGTGTTTTTATGGTTGATTTTGATAACATGAACATTACCTTGAGCTAGTTGCATAAAAGATGTCATCGTCATAATAGCTGTGCGCTAGGATCAGCTGAGTGATGTACTGTTGTAGGGTAAATTCTTAAGTTACTTGAATCATAAGAAATTATCCTATTGATATCTTCCAATTATGTTGACGGTGTTGCTTGTCAGCATTTTTGAACACAACACTTTGTAAATTGCCTAACCTTCATGAAATAATAACGTAGATAAAGATAAGACTGAAAAGCAGGGAATTGTACAGCTTTTTAGAACGTTCTAGAAATATATATCCTGGAACTTTGAATTGGCCTTCACAGAAAGGTCAACTTCAGATAAGTCTTTCAATTATAACTTGCTAATATGTTCCCCTTGAATAAGTCACAAATACACTAGGCGATGAAGACATTGCTATTTACTGATAATTATATGTGAACTGTTCTCTTTATGTTATGAATAAAGCAGTTTTCAAAATTAGCTTATTCTGTTGCATATTTTAAAGAATTTTATTACCCTTCTTGTAAACCACCTTTGTATTAGCTATCATCCAAGGGTATCTAATGCGAGGATTCACAGTATCTGGTATTAATACATCCTAACTCGTGTACTGTTCCATCGATTGAGCAATAAAAAGGATCTTGTTTCTCTTTAATGAAATGTAGGTGAATTGGGCGGAAGTTCGTTTCAAACCTCGACGGTAATAGTGATAACAGTGGTTTGCCAAAAGATTCTTTACTGGGGGGGGGGGGGGGTAACAGCCAAAATTTACTAAAGGGATTGAACAAGGAACCCCATTTAACGACAAGACTATAACAGTGGTTCCCAAACTTTTAAGCTTATCTTGTATGGCGGTCCCCAGCAGGATACTTTTCTCGAATTAGGATTCCCTAGAGGGATAAACCTATATGTTTTTGATGGATATAATTCTACAGAAACCAAAGATCAACAGTGATGTAGGTTAGTAGACCAACAAAAGAGTTGAATAAGCGATGAGAATCACTCGCACTCCCCTAACACCCATCGCGGTGCAGCTATGACCCTGTGCGGTCCCCGAAAAGACCGCGGATCCCGGTTTGGGAACCATTGCACTATAATTACCGAAAAGACAAGATCTTTATGGCCGTGGATTACCTACTGTTCTGTGAAAAGTAGTAGATGTCACAACTTTACACTTCCTACCTCAGGGAACTCCTGAATGACAATCGTCACTTCATTCGTCACAGAACAGTTTCACAGTCTGCACTGTATTTACAAGGAATCAGGGTCCATTCGCAATGAAAATTGAGGATATTAGTACTCCTCTTAGATTAAGCAGCTCTTCATTTAGCAGTTTCTGAGAAAGCAAGAAAGGAGTTCCTCCATAAAAGATGCAGCGGTTAAAGAGATTGGATTTTCCAATTATATGTACGTAAATAGCAGAAGCAGCTGATTAATCTGGTGTAAGCATTTATAGATGTTCATACCTTTCCCTATTACTAGCTGTTTATATTTCTACCTATGTGTATATATCCCAATTCAGTTTGAGGGTATTGTTGGAGCGCATACGAACTATCCTGTCACATTGATTACCAGGTAATCTAACAAGGATGTGTCATCTCTGTCGTGGCAATGATACAAAACTCAAATCAGAATTAGCACAATCAAGCGGATAGAAACTCCCAGGTCTCTTTTGCATTGCACCAAGTTAAAACTGATGGTGTATACTTAAAGGAATTTTTTATGCATGTTAATATCAATATCTTCACATTAAAAATGCCGTTTTTAGTATGAACAGCTGCGCACATATCTGTGTACCTACTTCCTATGTCTAGTCGTTTTGCAGATGGTTTTCTACATTGTTATGTACACAAGCAACAATATATAGAGCAAGCATTTTCTTCCACCTTAAAGCATCGTCTTATTCTTAGTCTTCGATGATACACTATGAAAACAAAATCAAATTGCTGAAAACATTAAATGCAGAGATACTACATCCAATATGAATTAATGTGCATAAGCATGACTCGCTAATCAAAATCCTGTTCCAAGGACACTCTTCTGAATGAGGCAGTTACTTGTATTAGGCAGAAATGTGCATTTAGGTGAATGAAGATGTAAATTTACATATGGGAGCAATGCTGGGTACGCTGACCAGAAGTCTGTTGGCAAAAGATCCCTACCTCAATCCACCAAGAAGAATGCCCATGTAGGAGGTTGCTGTACAATGAGTTGTTTCCTATTTGATGAGTATTTTGGGAAGCATTCACAAGCTGTTTTAATTGTGATGCGCACTTATGCAATAGTACTCGATGTACTAAACATATCAGGGAATGCAATACTGATATGGGCACTTTATAGAACCGAACAAACAAAGTCATTGTCATTTCAACTGATCATCATTATGAGTACATCGGATATAACAACTGGCATTACCGATCTTGCATCCGTGTTTATACTATCTCTGAAGCAAAATGAGACATACTGTTGGCTCCAATTAGCATTAAAGTGTGTCTTGTTTACTTGCAATGCCTTCTCTATTTGCATGGTTTTTCTCATAGCCGTTGACCGTTACTTACATGTTAAGTGCCTAGAGCGGTACTCTTTAACAGTCGCAAAGAATCGCGTATACTCCCTTGTACTTTGTTCTGCTTTGTATTCAATATCTATGGGTATCGTTTTCATTCGCCATGGAACTTCACTGCTAGTTTGGATACTGGAATTAATTTACCTCTCGATAACTGTTCTCGCTGTTATATCGATCATAATACTTTATCGTAGAGCACTACATGTGCTCAAGAGAAAGGCCCATCAGATGACAAGAAGCATTATCGATAGACACCGATCACTTGGCAAGGCAGCAAATAGAATTTCAATTTGTATCCTTCTTCTGTTAGCACCCATCACCACCTTTCTCATCATGGACGTCTTCAACCAACGTTATTCATTTATAGATGCAGAAGTTCTATCAATTGCTCGTTCTTTTGCATACATTACGTTTCTTGCAAATGGGCTGTGCAGTAGCATTATATTCATCTCACAAAACATGCCAATCAAAAGACTTCTCAGGCAAACGTTGAGAAGCTCTTGGAATCGCATGCATTCATTCATTGAACCAATGGAATCAACCACGTGCATTGAATAACATTTATTTGTTCAGTTCTCCATTACTAGGGTACTATCTGGGATGCGTCGAAGAAAAGGTGGTCGGGTGTATCACACCCCTCTCCAAGTTTTGCAGAAGCCGTCAGTAAATTTGGATATGTCGGTAAAAGTTGGTACAACAGTCATGGCTTGTTTGTAATTTGGGGCCTTGTTCAAACCTGTCGACAAATTTCGTTCAGTAAACTCCCGCTACGAAGTCATTCGATACGTGAATGGATACTATCTGAATCATTTGTTACTAAAGAGCCATGTGCCGGTCCTGATTAAACAATCTTTATTAACTAAGATTATGATTAAAAACAAATTTGAAATGACAGCGTTGTTGGAATACTAGTGAACAGAAGATCATGGTGCATTACATTATTGCAGCGAAGCCTTAGAAACGAGATTGCTTTTACGACGAGATTAATGATCCTGTGCTCTAATGCTAGGCGCACACTGGAGAATTTTGCTTAAGCAATATGGCACGAATGGCACTTTTCTTAAGCAAATTTCTCCTGTGTGCGCCTAGCATAATGTATAATTCTACCCATTCAGACGGATTACATAATAAAAATGGTTAACTCTGTGTCCAGGTTGAGCGCCACTATTCACATGACATGTGCAACAAAAATGCAGCACGATATGTTTGCAACAGAATAGTGTTGCACCACAATTCCTATGCAAAGAAATTCAATGTAACGCATTCAAATACATCAAACTTCCATCTTCGTTACATTAGTACTTGACTAAATGACATTTTCCTAGTTTTACTACAAGAAAGGTATTGGAACAGGTTAAATAGAAACAAAATCATGTTGCACGTGCTGATACCAGACAAGAGAACTGATTGAGAGCTGAAGTATTGATCAATGTCTTACAAGAGAAGTGATTGTGAGCTGAAGTATTGACCAATACCTGACAAGAGAATTTCTTTAAGCAATAGTTTGTTATACTTATACTCAGAATGTCGGATGCCATAGAGTTTTCCTTATATAGCTTGCAAAAGGAAATAACAAGTGGATGAATTTTGTTTTGTAGAATTCAATAAAGATTCTTAACTGATTGCTTAATCAGACTTGCCTATTATCCAAGTTGTTTAGATGCTGAACTATTAGCTAACTAGGTTATGGGCCTTGTAAATATAAGTCTCATTTTGTATCAGATTGACATGTACGAACAGCAGGAATCACTGCCTATAGCAATAAAAAGAAGGAAATTACTGTTGCAATGAAGAGAAACGGTATATCAACTGATCATATTTATTATGAACAGATTCTCATATTACATCAAACTTCCACATGGCTCAGAGGCTAACTGTAAATATTACTCTAGAATATTTAGCTGGATGTAAATTCAAAGTTATTATAAATTGATAATCAATAATAGTTATTGTATTATAAATATAAAAAAATTGAGAAGCAGCTGATTACACACTTAGTAAGAGCTCATTTCTTATAAAATACAGATCGGACACCCTTATGCTTCATTGTGTGTATATAAGCAATCTCCAAATCATTCAATTTTAGCACTATCAGTGTTATCATTAAACTGCAGCCAATCGAAGCCACTGCTTTGATTGGGAGTGAATAATAGAAAGATTCTAACATTTACAGATTCTACAAAAAACATGACCAGAGGCACATTTTATTCAAATTTTTCCTTAATTGCGATGACTTTGTAATCATGAGACCAGCAACCGTCAAAATAAACACTTTTCAAACCTTTTCTAGTGTAGATAATCATTTTTGTTGATTGAATCGCGAAAAATGTGAAGATTGGTTTGAAAACGGTGTGCTTTTTACTAGTGATGTAATGAGACGGGTCCTTTAGTAGACATACCTTGCTGATGTTTTGTCTGATATTTATCAAAATTGTTTATCAACCGCATCTTTATATCGGTATCGATCTCTACTACTAGTATTAGTCCAAAAAGCATCCTTACAAAATCAGGTCTAAACATGCTTCGAATTGTGCGTTCACAGAGTGGCAAACTCAATGCCAAATTCGCAAATTTGTATATTTTTGTTTTTATAAGAAACAGTCAAACATTGGCTGACGATGATGTTGTTGCCACAAGTTCTACCATGATACTTCGCATTAAAACATAGATGGCTTCTTCCTTCACCTCATTTACTGAATTAAAGTCTGTTATCATTCTGATATTTAAATGGTTTTGGAGAAAACTTTACATATCAATTCATTTTCCAGGATGTCACTTCGCAGTACATGCTCTGCAAAGGGGAGTCACTACCGTATCTAGTAATCTCTTCGGAGATTCAACACGAAGTAAGACAAACACATTCTCAGCTTAAGTGAGATTTACCCTTCTCTATCTAGAAAAATGACTCTTAGCAATATCCTATAACAACAATCCTAGTCTATCAGAAGATAAGATCATGAGTTATTCACCCATCATTCAACTGATTGTCTAGATTGAATCAGAGAATTGATTAACAGAGGTTATATTTCAATGTAATGAGAGGTGACAAACATGTTCAGGTATCAGAAGAGCATTTTTTGTAGTCAACATAGCTGGAAAAAAGGAATCCAGCAAGGAACAGTTGGAATTGGGTAACAGTGTTTACAATGATGAATATGATCATTAAGTGCTCGGATGAAGGAAAGTATTACCTGTTACGTTTGTTAATCATACTCTTGTAGAAAAGTGCCTCTCCTACCGTGGCACAAATGCAGGCCACAACTCTGCATTGATGACATTTACAAGATTAAAGCTATAGTCTCTTTCAAAATTAGCTGCTGTAAATAGTCTATGGGTTGGGTTCTTTTTTGAAAATAATCTAGCAAAATCCTGCATAATATTGATGATTTGGAACCCTCACAGAAAAGTAGTGCCTTCAAGCTACACTGTGGCTAATCCTCCGTCCAACAACCCCATAGCAATGACTGAAAGTATATTAAGGCAATAGTTAAACACAGTTTACTATGACGCAATATATTTGTAATGAAAAACATCTGGTTGTAATTTTAAGCATTAATTTTATAAAATACTTTGGTTCTCTGTGCTTTCACAAATAGCTTGGAATATAAATGTGTACAATGCAGCAATATCTAACCACTTCTTTTTCTATGTTTACAAGCATTGCCAGCATCCTTTGGATAATCTCTGCTTGGTGCAGTTGAGTTAGGCTGTTCATTAGGAACCACAAACAGCAATGTCCGTCCAATCTACTGGGCTAATTTATATGCAAATAAATGTTTACTGATTTGGACGCAGGCAATAACAATGTCATGAATCAAAGGTCTTTAAAAGTAGACTCACAATATCACCAGCTGTGCACAAGTTGAAGACGAGTCAATCTAAACCTGAATATGACGTTAGATGCGCTGGATTGCTTGGCATATCTTAACAATCTACACGACACCCCACAAGTCTTCATAACACTGATACGAGTACACAACGTATTGATTGGTCTTCTGAACATAACAGGAAATGCCATTCTAATATGGGGACTATGCAGAACTGGACAAACGAAGACAATATCTTTTCAGTTCATCGTGATTATGAGCATTTCTGATTTGACCATTGGTACTAGCGGTCTAATATTTGTAACAATGCTTTTAACTGAGTCGTACGGAGCTTACTGCTGGACAAAGTTAGCCATACAATTCCTGTTTACTACTTTGCATTATTTTTCCAGCTTTATGGTTATTCTTGTAGCCCTTGATCGGTACTTGCATATGAGATACTTGGAGAGGTACTCCATTATGCTTACAGAGAAGCGAGGATATTTCCTAGTTTTCGTATCAGTTCTTGTCGCGATCGCACTAAGCGTCCTGTTAGTTGTTCAGCTTACTCTAGTATTACACATGATATTTGGATTACTTAATATTCTCATAATTATAGTGCTTCTGGTATCAGTCATAACTCTGTACTACAACGCGTTGCGTACACTCAGAAGAAAAGCACATCAAGTAACAAGGAACGTTATCAATCAAAGCAGAGCACTCAGCAAGGCAGCGCACAGGGTCTCAGTTTGCCTCTTAGTTCTAACAGTACCAATGGTTATCACATTCACAATACAAAATGTCAATATTCAACTGCATTTTGCCAATGAGTCAAGTATAAATGTTATTACTTGGTTTGCATACATTTCGTTTCTTGGAAATGCATTCTGCAGCAGTGTAATTTTCATATCACAGAACAGACCGATACGAAGGCTTATTAGACGATTAGCAAACCACAACTGGAATCGAATCTGATCGGCAGTTGGGACAATTGAAGGTACTATATAACCAATAAAAACTATCCAATCGATTTTTAGAAATCACTCAGAGCCTAAATCAAAAGCTCTTGGTTTCTTTAGAATGTGATAATTGATTCCCCAAATGAAGACTAAGTTTTCTGCTAAGGTGTCAGTATTCTAGCCAAAAAGCTTCCTAAAAAACTCAACGATGTGGTCAGTTTGAGTCATCAAGTACGATTTCTTTGATTGTCATACGTGATTATTGCGATAATGTCGTATTGTATCTGCAATCATTTGTTGATATTTGAGATACTTCATCTACCCTGATTCTATGCACATCCTGTTGGGTATTTGTTGGTTATGTATACAGTCATGGAATATAAGGAGCTTTCAGAAGAGCACAAAATCGGAAAAATCAAGCTTGGATCGTCACTTTTAATTATTTTTATAATTTGAGAAACTTATAATGTCCTTTTTGGCTGACCTTCTAATAACGACAAGACAGTTTGTGAATAAAAGTAAATTTAATAAATAATACAATTTATTTAAAGTTGGCGACTGCCATAGATATAAAGCTAATTAAAGCCAACTATACAACAAAACATATACTGTAAATAAATATACAAAGTAATATATGCTAGCCTAAATGTAACCTAAGTTTTTGATAAATGTTTTGTAAAACCTACAGTTGTATTTGCCTGTTTTCCAATTTTTATGCTTTTCTTAAAGACTTCAAAGTCTCGAAACTCTTTTATTTCACTTCGTAATGATTGCCAACGCCTACTTCCAATGAGCCTTGTCGTTTCAATCCCATGAGCCAAAGCAGCAGGTGCATAATAGGTATTAACGTAAACTGATCATATTTGCTTGGAAGGAGAAATTAGCAGCGGCAAGAAGGTCCTTTTCTATTCGTTAGTACTTGCTGAATCTGTTCCATTAAGCAGACTTTCCAATAATAGAATCAAACATAGTTAAGTAGCCATCGAAAAGATCTTACTTCTGTAGTTTTGCTCCACTGAATTATTCCACATGTAAGTCATATTTTGAAATTAGATGCATAGTTGCTTGGACATTATTTGCTAATTAAAGCTCTTGGTTTACAGTTTGCCAACGCAGTTGAAAACACCTGTCGATATACAAGGGGCCAGGAAGTGAATATATCTGAAGAATTTATCACTGTGAACAGAGATGATGCCACTTAGAGTGTAATCAAACTGTGGAAACCAAAACAGTTTGCAAAATTCTCTAATATACAACGAAAAGCCAAGTGACACGTCATTTCAATAATGATGACAGTGTAGTTGATCACATCGCAGCAACTATTGAGGAAAAACATCACCAGAAGTTTCAGGGTGAAACTTTCCAATATACAAGATTTTCAAGCATAAAGATGAGTTGCAGGATATTTCCTATATTTTCATTTGAGGCCCCTACTCAGTTTGCTACGTTAATTCGCGTTTATAACATAGCCATAGCTCTTTTGAACATCACTGGAAACTCCCTACTTATATGGGGACTGAAAAAGACAGGACAATACAAAACAATTTCATTTCAATTCATCATCATCATGAGTACTTCAGATCTGACAGCAGGACTCGAATGCCTCGTCATGCTAACATTAGCTACATGGGAGGAATACAGCAAGATTTGCTGGATCCGATTATCAACCCAGTCTATCGTGGCAACTTGTAACTGTTTTTCCTTTGTGATGATATTGCTCATAGCACTTGATCGGTATTTGCACATGAAATATTTAGAGAAGTATTTTACGGTTTTCACAAAGAAACGAGGATATTTCCTAGTAGTGGCAAGCTTGCTGTTAATGACTGTAATTTGTTTCATGTACATTCTACCGTTACCATATAAATTTCTGTGGTATTTCCAGTACTCTTGTGCACTTTTTGGAGTTTCAATTATGTTTGGAATCGGAATGCTTTATTACAGTGCAATGAATGCAATCAAAGCGAAAGCCAGTCAACTTACTCGCAGAGTACTTACTCAAACAAAAATCATCTCCAAGGCGGCAAAGAGAGTTACAATGTGTGCTGTCATATTGTCACTGCCATTTCTTACAATCCAGATCTTGAAGTTTACGAATGAAAACCAGAGACTGATAGATGCTTCATTGCTTAACTCTTTTTATTGGCTTACCTATATTACTTTTCTGTCCACTGGTTTCTTCAGTAGTATCATCTTCATGTCACAAAACAGGCCACTTGGAATACTTTTAAGACAAACAGTTCAATCTCTTTGTACATATGTGAACTCTGCCACTAGTCCATTAGCATAGAAAAGCCGTAAAATAACACAGCAGTACAGCATTACAAGTAATAATCAAACAACCTGTGGGTCTAAGGTTGGGATGGAGGAGGAGGCTAATCATTTTGACCAATTAAGCTTTGTGACCTTGCGATGCTCATTTAGAAGTTTTTCGTTTGCTGCGTTTCTAGTATGTTCTATAGCTAATTAGTTTACATGGCGTTGTTATAGTTGGATAATCATGGAATTTTCTATGCAACATCTAATCTACAGCAGTGTCTGACATTCAGCAATGGCTACATCCCTAGGACCAATGATAACAAATGTGCTTTGCAACTAGAGATCGTTTGTATCGCCATCCACAACCTACAGCCCATTACTCCCGTAAACATTATACACAAAATTCCAAGACTCTATATTTTGAATATATATAACTTCAGAGAGATAACATCCCTATTCGGCATGCTAGACTAATGTTCTCGTAATCCGTTTTAATTGCTATGTTGTACATCTATACGCTCCGATTTAAGCATCATGTTTCATGCTATTATGATAATTAGCACTATATATTGATTTAGTTAATTAGCAAACTATATACTGTGGAAAGTGGTCTATTCAGTTCGTGTATATCAGTAGCAATACCCGTTATTTTTTTGTTGTAAGAAAGATTATGATTTACCATAGCAGAGTTTCTATTTGTGTTACCCTAACATTTCTATAAATTGGTATATCAGTTGTCAATATCCAGTGTAAAGTGAGAAAAGAATAAGTATCTTTCCGGTTTCAGATTGAGACTTTCAGAAAATGCAAGTGAATACCAACAACAATAGCAGCCTGCACACCTCTCTCTTCTGAATCAAAAAGGTGGGAGGTTTTGTATGATGAAAGTGATCTGTTATAAGATCCAACATTATCAAGCTGCAAAAAGCTGGTATAAAAGATTTACAAGTAAAGGATAAGAGAGCCCTTACCAGGTTTGAAGGATATTTTTAGAATGCCTGCTGTTCATAGTTTTCTTTTACTTTCTCCTTCCTTCGTCTGCATATGCCCCACTTGTACGGTAGGCCTAATTCGCTGAGATTTTCTGTGTGATGTGGAGAGCCCCGATATGTTAAAATTATATATTTACAAGAAGGAGTCATTAAAGATTTACTCTTTTCTACAATTTATTCTTTTTTGTGTCAGTCTAATTACGGGGACGTTTTCAGAAGGGGCGAACAGTTCAGTTGAGTTGATGGTCGCAGTTCTGCCGTCCTTTGGTATATCATAGATGTCATGCAACAACACATCATACATTTAGGGGAGAGAGGGGTACATAGATTTTGAAAGATTTTGACAGCCATTGGAAAATTGGCCTTAAGCCCCGAAACTCTTTCTATCTCATAGATATACATCAATACACATTAACATACATACATATATAAATATATGTGTATATAAATATAAATATATATATATATATATATATATATATATATATATATATATATATATATATATATATATATATATATATATATATATATATATATATATATATATATATATATATATATATATATATATATATATATATATATATATATATATATATATATATATATATATATATATATATATATATATATATATATATATATATATATATATATATATATATATATATATATATATATATGTAATCCTAAACTACACAACTTTCTTGAGTGGTAGGAACGCTATCTTAGATAGCATTCCTACTACTCAAAGAAGTTGTGCAGTTTATGACTTTTTGGATTATTTGGCAATCAAGATCATATTTCATCTAAGTGTTTTCGAATCAGTTTGCCTGAAGAACCTCTTAAGGAAACTCCATCATCTCGTTGATTTGAGTCATAAACCAGATTTGTGATTAGATTGTCGTACACGGTCATTGCTATCATGATATCTAGTCGTCTGAAATCAGTTATTAATCTTTTGGAATACCCGGTCCTACCCTAATTTTTTGTAAATCCTACTAGTCATTCACATAGATGTGAAATATAAGCAGCCTTCAGAAGAGCACACAATGAGAAAAATTGAGCTTGAATTTTATACATTTTGCTTATAAGTCTGTTAACATTGAGAAAATTTAATTTGACTGTAGACTGAGCTTCTAATAACGACAAGAAAGTATGTAAGCAGAGCAGCAGATACATGAAATATATTAGTCTAAAATGACGGCACTTTCCTGGGAAGAGTAATTAGCAGCAGCAAGAAGGTCCTTTTCCACTCGTTAGCACCACATGAGTCTATTCGATTATGCCTGGTTTCTAATTGCGAATGCAAACATATTTAAACAGCTATCAAGTACATATTATTTCTATAATTTTATTGCATTGAAATAATTCACAAGTTCGTCATAGCTTGAAATTAAATGCAGAGTATTTCATTGGGCGTTATTTGCCAATTATGGAGTTTGGCTTGCCAACGCAATTGAAAGCACCTGTCGAAATGCACGGGGTCAGAAAGTGAACATGAATGAAAAATTTGACACTGTGCGCAATCAGATTATGCCACTTAGAGTGTAATCAAATGTGGAAACCAAAACAGTTTGCAAAATTCTCTAATATACAACGAAAACCCAAGCGGTACGTCTTTTCAATAATGATGAGTTTGAAGCCAGTCATTGATTGAAGAAAAAGCAACGATTGAAGAAAAACCATCACCAGAAGTTTCAGGGTGAAACTTTCCAATATACAAGATTTTCAAGCATAAAGATGAGTTGCAGGATATTTCCTATATTTTCATTTGAGGTTCCTACTCATTTTCCGACATTTATTCGTATTTACAACATAGCCATAGCTCTTTTGAACATCACTGGAAACTCCCTACTTATATGGGGACTGAAAAAGACAGGACAATACAAAACAATTTCATTTCAATTCATCATCATCATGAGTACTTCAGATCTGATAGCAGGAGTCGAGAGCCTCGTCATGCTAACATTAGCTACATGGGAGGAATATAACAAAATTTGTTGGATCCGATTATCAACCCAGTCCATCATGGCAACTTGTAACTGTTTTTCCTTTGTGATGATATTGCTCATAGCACTTGATCGGTATTTGCACATGAAATATCTAGAGAAGTATTTTACGGTTTTCACAAAGAAACGAGGATATTTCCTAGTAGTGGCAAGCTTGCTTTTCATAGCGGTAATGTGTTTCATGTTCACTTTACCATTTCCATACCAATTTCTACGCTATTTCCAGTACTCTTGTGTTCTTTTCGGTGTTCCAGTTATGTTTGGAATCGGAATGCTTTATTACAGTGCAATGAATGCAATCAAAGCGAAAGCCAGTCAACTTACTCGCAGCGTACTTACTCAAACAAAAATCATCTCTAAGGCAGCAAAAAGAGTTACAATGTGTGCTGTCATATTGTCACTGCCATTTCTTACAATCCAGATCTTGAAGTTTACGAATGAAAACCAGAGACTGATAGATGCTTCATTGCTTAACTCTTTTTATTGGCTTACCTATATTACCTTTCTATCCACTGGGTTCTTCAGCAGTATCATCTTCATGTCACAAAACAGGCCACTTGGAATACTTTTAAGACAGACAGTTCAATCTCTTTTCACATATGTTAACTCTGCCATTGGTCCAACAGCATAGAGAAGCCATGACATAAAACTCCTCCGAGCGTCCCGAGCGTCTCCGAGTGTCTCTGAGGGTCTCCGATCGTCTCCGGTCGCTGATTAGAGTGAACACGGGAGTTGTTTGTTGTTGATAAATCTTATTTTATCTTAATTATTTATCTAACTCTTTATTTAAGTTTTAACTTGTGATAGGGTTGCTATGTATTGCCATGCTCCTTATGGTATTGTTTTGTAGTTGTAATGTGTCTCTATGTCAGTTTGTTTGTAATTTTATGAGCATATATCTAAAAGAAATGACCTTTGTGACTTTACGATTTGCGCTTTGAAGTTTTCAGTTTTTCTAGTTTCATATATTTTCTGAGTATGATTATACGAGTACTTTCTACATCACAGCGTTCTGGTCAAATAAGCAAGATGTCTGAACTTCAGTAGTGTCTAGCATTTG
Organism: Mastigias papua; assembly: GCA_964019165.1. NCBI lineage: Eukaryota > Metazoa > Cnidaria > Scyphozoa > Rhizostomeae > Mastigiidae > Mastigias > Mastigias papua. The sequence goes on from OZ025267.1 coordinate 20,180,701, forward strand.
GCAATGGCTACATACCTAGGGCCAATGCTAATAAGTGCGCCTTGCGATTAGACAAAGTTTGTTCAACCATCAACATCATATTTTCCATCAAGACTGTACGCATTCAAAGCCTAATTCAGGATTTTATTCTAAGAATATAATCGCTCCCTTTTGCAAAATGAGTGTTTTGGCTTCTTTCCTGCTGTGTCTATCCAACCATGTATATATAAATATTCTTGTATTTCGTTGTAAATGCGATGCTATACATCCTTTTGCTCAGATTTAAGTATCATGTTTCATGTTTTTTGCTAATTAACCCTAAGCAGTGATTGTTACATAAAGATTTAGTTAATTATCAAACTATTTACTTTAATGAGTGTTGTATTCAGCAGTTCGCATACATCATTAGTAATACCCGCTATATGTTTCATATAAGAAAGATGATTCTTTACAATAAGAGAGTTGTTATTCATGTTGCTCTAACATTTCTGTAAACTATTACATTAGTTTCCAAGAGATCCATTGTAAATTGAGAAAAGAGTGGGGGGAATAAAGATTAACTACTTTTGCGTTGCAACCAAACGCTTTACGTGTTTATTCAATAGCACAATGCATTTTCAATACGATTGCATGAAGAAGCAGTGCTTTTAGGAAAAAATTAAGGCTTCTATTCTCTCTGTGCAATACTTTTACTTAAGATTCAGAGTATTGGCAACATTAGCAAGAAAAGGAAAGTTAAGAGAACTTATTCTTTGTCGTATCTCAGTTGAGTTTCGTCGCAACGCAGAAAATCTCGTTTTAAGATTGAGACATTCAGAAACCTGTAACAGGATGGAAAAATGTATTTGACATGCGCGAAAAATGCGCAGCGCCCTTCATGGATACGACAATCAACATCACTTGACAACAGGCACCATATTGAAATAGACAACATTTTACAAGGCAGCATGGCCAGTTGCTCTATTCCGTTGCTTGAAAGTGGATTGTTAGAGCATATTACTGCTGTTAGCATTGTTGCTTTAGTATTACCTGCTTATCATTTTATGAATTGAACGCAGGACAGTTTAAAGAAGATTCCGTAGCAGGTTCACATTCGACGATACATTTAGAAATTTGGGTTCTTTCCTACAGTGGGGAGTATAACAGTGTTCAGGTTCGAAAGACAAAGCGGCATGCAACCTCTCGTAGTATTTTATTTTATGACCACTCTATCAGGACTGAATTAGCGCCGATTCTGCTGGCCTCAAAAATATTGGGGTGGAGGGCAAGGCAGGGGATCCTATGGTATCATTGTCTAGGCTTAATCTGTTTTGGTAAAAAAAACCGATAACTTCACAGCTGGTATCAATCCACTCCCTCACAAAAGTCCCAAACCTTATACTTCTATGCTTGTTTGTACGCTATTCAGGCCAATACTGTAGATGACGTCAAGTGAAATCATCAAACATACTTCTACTCTCCGTCCCTCCCTTAATAGTATTCCCCTCAACTCCAAAATTTTAAAAATATTGGAACCCATTTCCATTTATTTAAACCCCCTAAATAGACAAAACTTTCCATCCATTCCCATTTATTAGACACCCCTCAAAAAAATAAATAAATAAAATGAAACTAGAAGTATTGTATATTTTTCAGTAACACAAGAAGTTTTTCTCAGAAAAAGAACAAAATAATAATTATCAAAAATTAATCTTACCCCCCCCACCTATTGACAACCCCCTATTTAAGCACTGCATGACAAAATCCATCCATTTCTATTTATTCACACCCTCTACATTTATTTCTTCTGGGAAAACTGCCAATCCCCTTTTTAACAAACCCCCCTGCTATTAAGGAACAGAGAGTACTCAAAACTTTTAACAAATGTCACAAAAAGTTATGTCCAATACCATTTTGCATAAGTGTTGCAACTTGAAAATGCTTTCAATATCAATCAAATCACACCTCTATTCAAATCACCTTCTGTCAGCACTATACAACATCTATGCAACTTTCACCTGACTTTAGATACAAATTGTAAAGTTTTTGCAATTTTTCCCACACTTGCCACTATACATACAGTAAAGTACAATGCTTGATAAAGCTAGCTATGATACTCCCTAAGTGTAGCCAATGTCATAATTTTGAGTAAAATTTAATTTTCTGTTGCCACTATACAACCTCCATTCCATTATATTACATATTGAAAGTATTGCAAATTTGACCTAACTTTAGATACAAATTGTAAAGTTTTGCAATTTTTCCCACACTTGCCACTATACATACAGTAAAGTACAATGCTTGATAAAGCTTGCTATAATACTCCCTTAGTGTAGCCAATGTCAAAATTTTGAGTAAAATTTAATGTTCTGTTGCCACTATACAACCTCCATTCCATTATATTATATATTGAAAGTATTGCAAATTTGACCTAACTTTAGATACAAATTGTAAAGTTTTGCAATTTTTCCCACACTTGCCACTATACATACAGTAAAGTACAATGCTTGATAAAGCTTGCTATAATACTCTCTTAGTGTAGCCAATGTCAAAATTTTGAGTAAAATTATGTTTTATGAAGTCACCTCACACGTATCGAATAGGGCTGAATATGGTGTAAACTGTGAGATGCGATGGTGATTGGAGTGGTAAGAATCACTAAGGTGATCAAGCGAAATCATCTACATCTATGTGTATATAGTTGCCTGCATGGTATGGGTTTGCACTGATCCTATTTCTGTTGGAAACAGAGATGCTGTCAGCCAGTGACCCGAAATGGAAGTGGAATTAAGGTTCTGTGGAGTCGTACTAAGTAGCGTAGCATGGTGAAACAAGGTTGTACTGTTACCTATCATTGAGATCAGGGGTTAATTGACTCCTGTATGAATATGCGCACAACATCGATCGCATTTCTTTTGCTAACGGTCGATATACGACCATCTAAACATAACCTTCTAGCCGTACTATCGTGAGCTTACATCCCGCGTTTTGGTCGTCAATTTACAGAGCGCCTTCGCAGTTACTACCGCCATTTTGAACTTAAACATTTTTCCATCTTGCTGAAACCTGTTTAACACCAACAACAACAATCTACACACCTCTCTTCCAAATTGAAAAACTGGGGCGGATTTGTATGCTGAGAGTCATCTGTTATTAGAACAAACACTATGACGCTTCAAAAAGCTGGGATTAAAGATTTGCAAGTAAAGGATAAGAGAGTTCTTATCAGGTTTGCAAGATGTTTATGGACTGCATGCTGTCCATGCTTTGCTTTTACTTTCTCCTTCCCTCCGCTGCACATGCACCACTTAGAGTAGGCCGATTTTGCAGAGGCTTTCAGTGTGCTGGGAAAGCTCCTATATTGTAAAGTGTAGAAGTCCATTGCAACGATATCTTTACAAAAAATAATCATAGAAGCCATAATTTACAATATTCTAAAATGCTTTGGTGTCAGATTAATTAAAGGAACATTTTCAGAAGGAGCAGGCTGTTCAGTTGAGTTGATGATGGTAGCAATTCGCTCCATAGGGACAATGCAAAATACGTCATGCCTTTAGGATGCGGGACGGTGTACACAGATTTTGACAGATTGTGACAGCTATTTATGGGGAGAGGACTGTTGGAGAGTCATGACGTCACAGTGCAAAGCTATTTTACATCCTGTGCTGCCAGTTGCTCTGCACAGAGTATTTTTAATTTATTCTAATTCATTTCTTAAAAATGAATTCAAAAGAACTTTCTAAGTGAGTGGGAAAATATAAATATCCAGAATCCCTGTATATATCTTGGTCATCCTAGCTATCACTGACTTGCCCAATTTATGGATTCCAGAGTGTCATGTTTGGTACTGAGCAATTTGAAAATATGACCCAAGTCCCATGACTTGAAAATTTTATGACACCACATGGGGGTGGGGTTTAATTTTTTCTTTGTTTTGTGACAGTGCATGACAATTGGGGAGGGAGGGGTTGAAAACTATAGAAGGTATCCATGGCATATTTTTGAATCACCCATATCTTGATAGAACTTCCTTTGAACTTCTTAGTCAGCAACATTCAATTTATGCATCATAAATTTGAAATTTGGAGCAGGCCTTTTTCTTAAAACTAATTTAATGCCAAAATTATAATTCATTTTTCATTGCAGCTTGCTATAATTTTTTCTCTTTTTTAAAAGCTTATAAATTATATTATGCAATATGCAGTTGATTATAGCAACATTAAATCTTGATTATAATAGAGAAGTTGTTAAAAGTAAGTCCCTCTTTAAGGATAAAGATTTATTTCCTTTATAGGGTTGACTTTAATGTACCCCTGAAAAATGGAGTCATTACAAATAACCAGAGGTTTGTATTGGTAGTTTTGTTGTAAACATTATTTTATAATCTTCTGTCCTCTTTTTCAATTATAGACTCAATTTTGAAGTGAATTATTCTTTGTATGTTATTGGTTCTAATAGAAGATGGTTACAAAATGTATGAAATTATTTGTATATATGTTTTTCTGCTTTTGAATTTTGTGAAGATAAGTGATTTCAACAAAGTTTCTTTGATTAGGCTCCCTGTGCTCTTGATTGTCCAGCCATTGAAAATATTTTCATTACCTACAATCTAAGTCTATCAATTTTCACACCCTAAAATTTATTTCTAATCCTATCTCATTGTATTGAATGTGTTTGGATCAATATTTTATAACCCTTTAAGAGCCTTGGAATTTGAACTGCCTGATTTAGTGCCTGAATCTCAAGAATTTAATTTGTTAGCATTCATTTGAGATTTTGCCTTCATGTTATAGGATTGTTGCAGCATTGCCCAGCATAAAACATTGCTTAGAATCTGGTGCAAAGAGTGTTGTCTTGATGAGTCATCTTGGAAGGCCAGATGGACAAGCTAAGCCAGAATTTTCTCTTGCACCAGTAGCAGAAGAACTGAAGAAACTTCTTTCAAGGTTTTCCTAAATTTCATAAATGAACATTAAACTTTTCTAGTAGATGGGTAGCTGATTCCTTGTCTTCTGAAGAGATCTTAATTTGAATAATTTGAACATGGGGCGACTCAATTATTTTTAAATCAGAGTTTCCATTTGTTAGGGCTGAGTTACACATAGTGATTTTGATAAGTATGGTCAAGTCACATACTATGATTTTTTATGAAGTATGAATTTCATAAAAGTTACTTACATTTTATGTCTGGCAATACTCACTGGCAGTTATTCAAGAGGTACTTTATGTCTGCTTAATTTTTACAGAGACATAACTTTTTTGAATGACTGTGTTGGAGCTGATGTTGAGAAAGCATGTGAAAACCCAAATGCAGGTATCAGAGGACATTTTTCTGTTTTCTTTCATATATTGTTTAATTTTTGGTGTCTTGAATACCTGGAAGAAGTCTTAAATATGTATATTTTTGTCTATTGGTTCAACATTTAGAAATAAGGAAGATTTCATTTTGGTGGAATTTTGATTGAAATTGACTTTATTTTGTTTTACCTAAAGGTGTAGCAAATGATGTCTCACATATTTGCAGTTGGGATATTCTTTATTTATTATGTATATGCTTATTCCATGGTATCTTTAGTTGAAATGATTTGTGTTCATTATGGTAAAGAAATTGCTAAGAGGAAATTTTGTTCCTGAGTATTAGCTATGATATGCAACTGATCTTAGACAAATACTGAAACCTTCCTTTTTCTCAGGAAGTGTTATTCTATTGGAAAATCTCAGATTTCACTTGGAAGAGGAGGGTAAGGGTGTAGATGCAAGTGGAAATAAGGTGAAGAAAATGATTTTGAGTTTGTTCTAGATAGAGATAGGCTAGCAATAGAAATTTTGAAAATATTTAAATAGTTTAGTTTCTGAGGTTATTCTAATTACCTATTTCAGCACAATTCAACAGAGTTAAGAGATAGAAGTGCTATAGATAAGAGGCTTAAAGTTTGATGAAATGAAATAAGAAATATAATGAAATAGTTTACCAATGAAAGTTAATGAAATAAAGGAAATTGTAGATTATATTACTGTATAAATATTTTATATAACTAAAGTTATGCTTTTAGAAATATTGAGAAATGATGTGGTTGCACACATATGATGTGATTGATTCATTCAGACATGCATTCACAAATATTGCTGTTCAAGCATAAGTTTACAGTTGCATGATGTTATGTATTTGTCCACATTCATTAATGAAGGGAGCCAGTGAGCATTTCTGCTCAGTGTACTTTTATTTAAGGTGAAAGCCAGCAATGAGGATGTTGGAAAATTTCGAGAATCTTTGTCCAAACTTGGAGATGTTTATGTCAATGATGCATTTGGAACAGCCCATAGAGCTCATAGGTAGATGCAAGATATCATCATAATAACATGGAATTTCTAAATTGATAATAAATATATTCCAATACTCATTAAATGTGAAAAAGTTTGCTTTGTGTTGTTATACTTATGTACTTCTTTTTCATCCACTTATTTCATACATTCTTTTCTTTGTAGTCAATTTACCAGCATTGGTGCATGGGTTGTGTCCATAATTTGTTGTGTTAGTTGTGTATTGTGCTTTAGTGATTAGATTTTGGAACATATGCTAAATTTGTTTTTGTGTGTCTTCTTTATATAGTTCAATGGTTGGTGTCTGCTTGGAGAAACGGGCTGCTGGTTTTCTAATGAAAAAGGAACTAGACTACTTCTCCAAAGTTTTAGAACAACCTGAAAGGCCATTTTTAGCTATTCTAGGAGGGTATGCAAAACATCTGTCTTGTACTAAAATTTTTGATTTGCCTTAGTTTGTCCTTTTTTGTATTGCATAAAAAAGGAGATTGACATATTTATTAGAAGCTTTAAAGTGAAACTACAATTTAGAGTGCATCAAGTCAAGATTTTGTTGTTCACCCAGTGGTAAGGAATACTAGAACTCTTTGTCACATAAGGCCATATTTAAGGTTCCATGGCTTTTCATAATTTTGGTTTAGATGTAAGTTATGTTAAATGCAGTATACCATTTTGTACTAAAGTGTGATTATAATTTTATCTTAGTGCAGGAAATTATGTAATTATCTGTTTTGGATATAAGCAATATATGTACCGTGTTATTGTGAATGAGTGTTAATGTTTACATCAATAAATCCATAAAATCAAATTTTGCAAGTGTGAGCTGTGCAGTAGTCACAACTATTCACTTTAGCTCAGGCTGACATGGCAAATGGTATAGACCTGTTTGCAATAGTAACCAATCAACTTAATAATGAACTAACTAACTAACAAACTAAGTAACTAGCTACTGAAATATTTATTTAGCTAACAGAACATGCAGTTTTGTCCACATAAAGTTTGTTTTTTATTTTGTTTGAAGTGTTTTACAAGTCAAAATATCATTGGAAATATGTATGCTTCAATTGTCTGTTAGGTTTTAGGAAAAGCTGCTCTTGTAGCCTATTGAGTTCTATACAATTCTCCACAGAGCAAAAGTTGCAGATAAAATCAAGTTGATTGAAAACCTGATGGAGAAAGTCAATGAAATGATTATTGTCGGTGGAATGGCATTTACTTTCCTTAAGGTCCTGCACAATATGAAGGTAAGCATTTAGGCTGTTGTCCTTCAAGAAACAAACTTTAAAGTAATTGGCAATTGATATTGTAGTTTTAAGGACAAAGCTCTATCAGTATCAGAGTGGTGTTTATGTTTACATGAGAGGCTTGTTTTATGTTATAGAGTACTGTCTGTAATCGAATCAAAAGTTTCTTTTGTATTCACGAACTGTATTATCACAATGTAAAGGATAGAATTTTGCCATTATGATATGAAATTAATGTTAATGGCACACACATAATTTTATGTTAAGGGATATTCGTTTATGAAGCAAATTTACGAAAGCTTATGCACGGGTCATTTTGTGTGTCATCCTTTATTAGATCGGGAAGTCGCTATTTGATGAGGAAGGCTCCAAGATCGTCCCAGGCCTCATGGAAAAAGCGAAAGCAAAAGGGGTTACAATTCACCTGCCGACTGATTTTGTAACTGGTAGCAAGTTCGCAGAAGATGCTGAAGTTAAACAAGCAACATTAGAATCTGGCATTGATGATGAATATATGGTAATAACTGATTGTCAATTATTTGTCCTTTATTGTTTATCAGCTAATTATTCGTGAAGTTAGTGATACCTTGCTCAAGTTAAGATGATGACGTTGACTTGTCAGCTTTTATCCCTTTCCTCACAAATCACCTCAGTTGATTGCCTGGTTGAGGTAATGGACAGAAGAGCATATTTGTACTTTCATCAATTACTTTTCTTTTTTCTTTTTTTGTCAGTAAACAAGTAAGTAAGTAAGAAACGGAAGTTTATTGACTTTTGCCACTCCAGCCTAATGGTTGACTATTTTTTACCCGCTGACTGTCAACCGAAGAGGCCATCGTACAGTTAAGGCTGAAATACACGGTCAGTTTTTGTCATCAGTTTTCCATTTCAGTTTGTATTATCAGTTTTTTTCATCAGTTTAACTGAAGGGCTGCGCGTTTACACGGTCAGTCAAAGTTCTTCAGTTTATAATATTTCAAATGGACAGCGATACAGAGCGTGCTGTTCCGAAGGGTGTCTTGCGCTGCTTTGAAAGGGCTATATTGATATGATGCCTTGTTATTGTCAGCTTTTTCTGCATCTGCGTAACAGGGACTAGACTGTGGTCCAGAATCTGTGAAGAAGTTTGTTGATGTGGTGAATGGAGCGAAACTTGTTTTCTGGAATGGGTAAGTAGCAAATACTTATATGATATCACGTAGCATTAAGTAAACCTTTTATGACGTCCTACGCATTTTATTCTGTCATTGCCTTTGTGTTTCTTTAGCTGGCACTATCCTTTGTAGTGAAAACACAGGGTAGGCTAGTTCTCGAATACAGTATTTCAAGCTTTCTTGGGCATTAAGTGCTGAAGGTATCATCTGGATAGCTTGGTTCCATATAGATAAATCTAGTTTGAGATGCAGCCAAATAGATAGAACTAAGTTATTATAATGGCATTTCTTATTTTATTTGGCACCAAGCTATCTCAGGTGTTTTCTGTGTATATTTTTTTATTTAAAGTAAGGTGTTGAAATTGTAAGTCTCATCCAAGTTGGGCAATAGATGACCAAGTGTCCTTTCCCGCTTCGGATGAGATAGCCAGATGTAATACTGTTTACGTGTTCTTGTGTTTAATCTTTTTACTATGGTAGAAAAAGGTATTTTCTTGGTGAGTCATTTAGTAAAGCCTAGACTACTTGATCTACAGTTAACCCATAGCTCAACTTTGCGTTGGAAAACCATTATTTGCATTAGAATAAGTGATTGCGTCAATAGCTACCTTTTCTTTATCTGTATAAGTATGCCCATTCATGGTAAGGTATTTGTCTATTTTTTCACTACTTCATAACGCAAAATCTAATTAATGTATTCAAGGCCAGTTGGCGTTTTTGAAATGGCCAAGTTCGAGCAAGGAACCCGTGACTTGATGGATGCTGTTGCAGCTGCTACAAAGAAAGGTGTAACGACTGTTATCGGTGAGTAGATATATAGATACATACATACATACATACATACATATATACATACATACATATATATAAATACATATATATATATATATATATATATATATATATATATATATATATATATATATATATATATATATATATATATAAATATATATATATATATATATATATATATATATATATATATATATATATATATATATATATATATATATATATATATATATATATATATATATATATATATATATATATATATATATATATATATATATATATATATATATATATATAATCACTGAATTAGAGCCGCATTCGCATAGCATATAAATATATATAAAATAACAAGTCAAAAATATGCTTTACTTAAATTATAGACGTTTCGATATATATCTTCATCAGTACTAACCTTACAATTAGATTGTAAGGTTAGTACTGATGAATATATTTATCGAAACGTCTATGATTTAAGTTAAGTATATTTTTGACTTGTTATCTTTTATATATATATATATATATATATATATATATATATATATATATATATATATATATATATATATATATATATATATATATATATATATATATATATATATATATATATATATATATATATATATATATATATATATATATATATATGTAGATAAAAAGTTATAAGATAACATTTTCTCCTGGTTTTTCTGAGCATTATATCATCCTTTCCGTCTGCACCGAAAAAGGAGAAATCCTGGTTACTCGCTAGCTACTGATTGCATATATTAGAGCGGCTTGACAAAGGCGAAAGCCGAAAGTGACCATAAGGTGCTAAAAGTCAGGGGAGTTAAAACAAGCCACTGTGGTCTAGTGGTTACGACGCTTGCCCGGAATGCGAGAGACCCTGGTTCGATCCCAGGTGGTGGCAAATTTTAATTTTCTCCTGGTTTTTCTGAGCATTATATCATCCTTTCCGTTTGCACCGAAAAAGGAGAAATGGCTACTCGCTAGCTACTGATTGCATATATATATATATATATATATATATATATATATATATATATATATATATATATATATATATATATATATATATATATATATATATATATATATATATATATATATATATATATATACATATATACATACATATATATATAATTCAATAGCCTTTCCACTAAAAGTTTTTAAAAATTTGTATAGACTCTCATAATAAAAACAACTGTTTAACGTTTCGCGTATAGCTTCATCAGAAAAATCTTTCTTTCTGAGGAAAAGATTTTTCGGATGAAGCTATTCGCGAAACGTTAAACAGTTGTTTTTATTATGAGAGTCTATATACATATATATATATATATATATATATATATATATATATATATATATATATATATATATATATATATATATATATATATATATATATATATATATATATATATATATATATATATATATATATATATATATATATATATATATATATCCAGTTGTGTGATGCATAGTTGCTGCTGTTTTGATTTGCAAATTTATGATGCTTGTTGGCATTTCGTCAAGGTGGTGGAGACACTGCTACAGCATGTAAAAAATATGGAAAAGTTGATGAAGTTAGCCACGTCAGCACTGGAGGAGGTGCAAGCATTGAGCTCTTGGAAGGTAAATGATTTTCGACAATTTCGCTCTGAATTACTTGTTTGGGTGCCGCCATCACTAATCAAACTTTCATTCTATCAACCACTCAACACATGGTTTCCCCTTGGAAACTGTTTTATGTTCTTTCCGTTCCCTTATGAATGTGAACCATCCTAAGGTAGAAGCTGCTTATCATGCCTCATGCAGCATACAATTAAAACTTTAGATGTTGTGCTTCAAATGGAATTTTTTTAATGAAATGTGGAAAGATTGTACATTGTGAATTATTTTTAGAAGATTTTGAAATAGTGTATAGTTGTTAAATGCAATTGTTTTGAGTGAAATCGTTGAAGATTTGTTGTAAAGCAGATAATTCAGTGGTCTTTGTGCGTTTTGATATAATCTCTGCGCTGGAATCATGACTTACATCATTTACTTAACATGAATGTTATATGCAAAAATTTGAATGCTTGATGATCTATCAATACATGAGGTAGGAAACAAAACGTTTATTGAAGGAGTTCCTTGTTCTAGTGACAGGTACACGGCTGTTCTTGGGACCATTTGATAGGCACTTGAACCTATTTTAATTGATTTAACGCAATCCTATATGAAGTTCATTCTATATAGCTTTGCATTATAATTTAATACATTTTGCTGTTAAGATTCCGGTCCTTCTCCCCGTGCTTAAATCATCTTTAGCAGTTTCTGTTGTAATAATCGATATACTTTTATGTGGAAATCGAGTAAGAGGTGCTTTTCATTGCATTGCGGTGTTTCAAACGAGGAAATTGACATATATATTTTTTCTGCCTATTTGTAGGTCGTGAACTGCCAGGTGTCAAATTCTTATCAGATGCAGTATAGGTGAAAAGATTGTCGGAAGACTGAACTTCTGCAGAAGGAGAGTGTGTTGTCTTAATAAGTGATTTATTAGTGGCTGCGTAAAATATCACATTTTTGCCGAACATTTGATGCTGCATCGCGCTTTACGCTTAGTTATGAGTCATGGATCTGCCCAATAGTGATGCTGTAATAAAGATAGAATGCTTGAATTTTTAGTGCAATTGAACTGCCTATACATACACATCCACAAATGAGATGGATATATTGACGTAAACAAACTTTTACTGTTTTTTAGACTTGCTCCTTTTATGTTGCATTTCTATGAAATGTTTCCTTCTCATTCAATCCCTCTGTTTTACGCGTATGCAAATAAGCTTTTCGGTGAATCTCAAGTCTTGTTTGGTTTTTGCTAGCCACCAGCAACCGTTACTTAGTTCTCTTTTATAGAATTCATGCTTCAGATTTGTTTCCTTATTCTTCATATTCATTATTTTGCACTGGGCATTTTTCCAATTATGCAACCCTGAGGTTTTTCATACTGAGATACTAGATGTTATTATGGGAGACCCTGGAGGTAGTCTGCATTCGGCTTAGTTTTTGTTTGCATCAATGAACTTGTCGTTTTAAACTGAGAACTGGCCTCCTAAGGAACTTGCTTCAAATTGATGATGTCTTGAGTAACACTGGACTAGTGCACATGATTAGTTATCTTGTATTACGGTGGAATATTTAACATATGGCTTTGTCCTTCGCCTTTCGCATTGGAAGTAATCAATTGTCCACCATGTGGTTTTCAGCGTTTAACTGTCTACTGGTGGAAACTTTTATGCCATCTGACCTTTGATCATTGACTCTATAGGTAGTCACGTAATTTGGCTTTGTGTATGGCGTGTGTATGTTCGATGGTCGATCAGTCGTGCTGAAAAATCTTGGAAGAAATTACATGCCCCCTCCCAAGTTACTTTTGATCAATTGCAGCCAGCCAGTCCCATTATATTGACAGCTAAATGCATGTGTTGTTTAGGTGCATTACCATGTTAGACTAAGGAGTGGCGAGCCCGAGTAGTGCATGGACCTTGACAGTATTTTGCAGGAGTCTCATTGGACATGAACTACTTTTTAAATTTCTATGTAAAATGGATAATTCTACAAGGGAAATATCTTATTACTGAAATCGACATGGTTAGATCTGAAGTCAATTTACTTTTCCTCCTTTCTTCAGAATCTCATGCTTATGTTTCTCTTGTATTTGAAATAAATGCTTCCGTTATATGCTATTTTCGTACGAGCGGAAAGACTTACAGGAGTCTGATTAATTTTGAAGATATTCTAAATAAAATTGTTCAAATTTTGATTTATTGCATGACTTAGTAGATTCTTCCTCATGCATCGGAATCTAAAAGCTGCATTTTTACAGTGTAGAAGAGGAGAGTCATTTGATAATTTACCAGCTGACAAATTAATGCTGTCTGATTGGCAGTTGAAAGGGAACGGGGTCTCTACAACTTGTAACCCTGAAGATTTATACTTTGTATCTATACTTTGTTTCTAATATCTTTTGTTCACTAGAAAATCGTGACTGAACTGCTTATCGTGAGTAATCGCTAATTCACAACTTTTGGGTATTACTCTATCTGCAACCTTAACCCGTTACTTCACCATACTATGTAATGCATAACCTGTTTTATCATTGACTTTAGAATAGTAATATCAAAGAGTATTTGCTGCATTATGCTGCAATACGAATTGGGCTCATCTGGAAACTGCTATATTTTCATAACTGCTAGAAAGTAGCTCTCACCCTCTATATAGTTGGAAATAAGTAATACAGGCAAATGGGGTATGGAAGGTTGTGAGGGGCTCTCCTCCCCATTTAGTAATGACTGCAGTTTATCATCATGATCTATTTTATAGCACAATATTTAGTAGTATTGGTACAGACAACTAGTTGATCTTCTTGACCGTGGTTGTATGGTTGCTGCTTCGGAGGCTAATGCTATTAACATACATGCTAAACAGAGATGGTAAATTCGATGCTCTGCATATTATTCACCTCCAACTATGGTTACTTGTGTGCGTGTACATCCATATCCTTATGACAGACACACTGGACATCGTTTTGATCACACTTTTTGCAACAGCCAGTTTGTTTACTACACATATCAGAGTAGGTTTCAAATTTTTATGGTTGTTTAGACAGTTTTATAGCATATATAGGGAACTCTTTGTGATTCTGTGTGTACGATGTTGCGCTTCTCAGTGAAAGGTCACCACGCTCATCACTTTTCAATTGAGCCACAAGCAACGGAACCCGGGCGCGACGAGTTTGCATGGAATGAATATTTTGCATCGATTAGCAGATGTTTTGCATACTTTTTGTAGGTTCTCTTTATGGCGTATCTCTGCAACCTGATTATGAACTTTGCGCAATTGTGATCATGAACTTTACTTTAAGATTTTTAGAATTTCAACTGGTTCAATAGCGAGATCCAAGCGGTTTATTAATCGAAACTACACCGTAGAAGTTATGGATCCAGAGCATATAGCGATTTTGTTTGGTGTCCTGCTTGCCGTGTTCTCATCAGCTTCCGGTAAGTTGTGCTTAATTTTTGTGTCGAATGCATTTTTGTTGTTGGAATATGCATACGAAAATGTTACGAATGCACGAAAATCGTAAATTATGGAACTTGTTCTTTCACGTGTAAGGCATTTGAAATTTTGTCACGACTTGTGTTACTGTTATTTGTGGAAGTCTTTTAGTGGGCTAGCTTTGCTTGTTATGGAGGCCACTTATTTGTAGGGTAAATATGAAATTGTTGAAATTTTGTTTCCTATCTGTAGTGTTGTTGAAATTGTAGTTGTATTTAAAAATAAGTTCATTAAATGAGAGATAACTAGGCTCTTGTGCAGACTTTCTAGTTTGAGACAGGCTTAGGCACTGATAAAATCATCGTTATTTTTCACAAGAGATGGCAATGCAAGTAGGAATAGGCTGCATGTTAAAGTAAACGGGCCTCGGTATTTTATTATGCAATTCAGATGCCGTGTTATGGTCAATTAAATTTGTGTTTAAGTGCAAGATTTCTCTATCCATGGTAATTTTCAACATCATATATGGTATCAGTTCAACAGTCTTTAAGCTATCTAATGATTAACCCTTGCAATGACTTGCATATGTGTTCACTTCTTTTCAAAGTCAAAGTCGTGTAAAAATTACCTCGGGTCCTAAAACGTCCAGATCACTCACTAGAATTTGCGCGCATTTGGTAGATGGTGTTGTTGCAATCAATTCTACGTTGAGCATTCATATAAACTAATATCATGAACTAATGACATTGACTGCTTCATCTGCTTATCATGAACTCGTTTACGTTACAGCAGCCAGGGCAAACTAGTAGTCAAGATATTTTTTGCCCATTTGGTATTTGCATACGATATTTAAGTATTAATCAAAACTTCGATTTACAAATATAGACAGAAATTAGTGGATTGCAAAGGATCTTTTCTAGTAGAACGCGACTCAGTGCTACTTAGCTTTTCTAGGACGTCTTATTCTTTTGCAGTAAGTACCTGCATAAAAGAACCACAACCTTTATGAACCTGCACCCTAACATTTTCCAGATTCTTATACACAATATGCGAAATATTGACCTTGACTGATTTAGCAAGAAAACTGGGAGTTTTCTTTCTAGAGAAGAAGACGGTTTCTCAATGCATACAGACCAGGACAAAGATTTTTTGATAAACTGCCAACCATAATTTTTATTTATTCATATGCCTTTTATAAGAACCTTTCTAGCCTAAGCCCATAAAAGGGAGGTTCTTTCATTCGAGTTTTTTACTTTATATAGCAATCGACCAACTACAACTTTGTATTGATTCTATTGATCGGTAGATTCTTTCTTGTAATAGCCCCTCTTAGTTTCTTGCGCAAAGTTTAAATACTTTTCAACACTTCCCCTTTACAAATGAAATGATATTTACATATATTATTAGTTTGCCCGGGAAAGTACTTACTAAACTGAAATAGGCAAAGAGTACATTCCTTCTTAAAACAATTGTTCGGTGGGAGCTTCTAGCTTCTATGAAAATTCACAGAGGTGATAGTTATAGCAAAATATTACCAATTTCTTCACATTGGGCTTTACAAGTAACTGATATGCAGCTAATTCATGCCTGCTAAGGGACATAAATGAAATAATGTAAATTCAATGAAAATTAATTGCTATGTACGCACTCTATATAGAGGTGGTTCATACTAAAATGAGCAACTGAATTATACTGGAAATGAAGAGCATCAAAAGATGCAAGTTAACCGGCATAGCATGATACCTTTGAGGATGATTTAATACTACTAGGTGTTTAAACTTAAAAAGTTTGGATATAGGTGAAGAGATGGACTATGGGTATCGCATTTGTCGATTGCTGCCAATGGTTTCTCTTACTGACATACATTACAGTTCCAGTGTACCTTTGCCACAAATATACACCACTTGTTTCACACCCTCCCCCCTCCCACGTCTTGTAGAGACCGCCACTGCCGGTGGAAGTTTGCACAAAAATTATGGCTTGCGGGTAAATTTCTTTTGCTTAAGCACATTTCTAACTCAGAACATGGATTCCACATGTCAATATATTACAATTGTGGTTGTAAAAATCGTGCATTTTCCTTATGATACGAGTTGCTTTCCTTTGACACATACAGTAACATTTAGTAACCCCATAGTTGTGATAATTGTCCTCTAAACTATTTGAATAAGTGCCCATAGCTATAGAGCAACGTACGTAAGTGTCAGCATATTAGAATTCCTCTTTTCTTTGTGCTAAGGTTGCCAGTATTGTGGGTGCTACGGAACTCCAAATTGCGATTGCTACTGCCCCCCTTGGATGTATATTGGGTATGATCGTATAATTCTTGAGCCTGCCCGAGGTAATTTTTATATGATTATAACAATCTTAGCAGCGGTGCTATGGCCGTATATCTCGGGAATAGCCCATTGCCCGCCTTACCTTTTTGCGCTGTCCATTGGCTCTGCTTCAAAGTATTATTACTTGTATCCCGCTAAACTTCAGTAGAAAAATTGTCATCCCAATACGCCCATAGCCCTCTGCTGCTAATTTCTATCGTCTTCATTAACAGAGCGTCAAATCCCGGTTTGTACTGAACGTAACAGTAACAATAACGGACTGATACCTGGAATTTGAGTCATTTTAAAGGGATTGGTATAATCTTTCTTATCCTTTCAGTGAAAGCCACTGCTGCGAGACGTAATTTTTAAACCCCTTTTCACTCCAGTACTGCTCTATGCCTAATGCTATCAACCTAATTACAAGAGATCTGTCATTGGTTTTGTGTTTTTTCCTGTTTGTCAGTGCAACATCGTACCCATATTGATGTTAAACTTGATTTTGTATGGTTCAATAAGAGAAGGTGTAATCTATTAGATAAAATAAGTCTAAAGTAAGGGAAATAAAGTATTGAAACTTTACCTTGCAGGTTCTGTGACATTATGTTGTTTATATAAGCGTCATTTACTTCTCCCTGCTTTGGATATCTTTAGTTTTTTGTTTATTTTCCAGCAAGCCTACTGTAGAATAGAATATGATGTCGTACGGTGGACTATTATGTAGTGCAATGCCTCTTGTTCACAGCACATGTTTTGCATGATGCAAGTAATATTTTTGGGGGCAAGTTACTTGATAGTAATTGAGAGATACAACTAATGCCGGTTTGAATTTACTTCTGCAACAGGACAGGTGTCGGTGAGCTCAAGTGCTGCTGCGTCCGTAAAATACAACAAAGGAGCACCGCAAGCTTATATATCATCTCTTTCAAGTGCCAAAGCTGACCCAAAGATTCCTGTTAATATTCTTGGTGGACCCACACCGCCAGCACCACAACCAGGAGGAGTTTCTATGCCACCAAGGCCGCAGCCAGTAATATCTACGCTACCGCCGCCTGTGCGAACACCGTCGAAACCAGTGCCCCCAAAACCAAGTATGATCATTTTGGTTATTTGCCTCTCTGTTTGCTGCATAGCTATAGATTTGAATGGATTTGATAATATTCATGTACTATACAGATGTTTTTGTAGGAATATAGCTTATAAGAATATCAAAGCTCAAAATCGCTGGAAATTTAGCAATGATTTAAGAATATTGAAAGGCTCAAGCTTCATCAAGAGTTAGATATTTTGCTTGTTTGAGTTTTCTTTCGAAAACAGAACGAGTGTGAGGTTCTTTTATCCGGTCAAGAAGATCACCGGAAATTTGTCAGGGTTTGCCTACATGCAGTTAGGGTCGAACCATTTTGGAAATTTTCCATATCTACTGGCTACATCCCATATGTCCTTTCCAGAGGCATACCATGTATTGTCATCAGCGAAATTCCCTATATCTGATTTGTCAATGCAAACCAAAAGATGATTTAAATATATATTGACTAGTAGAGGTCCAAGAATTGAACCCTGTGGTACACCTAATGAGATATAGCGCCAATCACTGAAGGAAGTGCCAATTTTTACGCGTTGTTTTCTATCCGAGAGGTAACTATGCAATAAGTGTAAGCCACTAGTTTTAAAGCCATAGGTTGCAACTTTTACTAGTAGTAGATCCAGAGGCGCCGGATGCAGGGGGGCAGCATGGTGCTCTCATGAAAGTTGCTGCTAGTCGTACATTGCAACAGAAAGTGCTGCAAAAAGTAGGTGAACATCAACATTTGCACCTTTGATCTCAAAGCTTTAAGCATTCCTTAATCAGCCGCCCTTTTATTGGTTTTAAATCAATGTTTTTTCCTGTTGAACATTTTCAACACGACCGTGCACTAAAGTCGTTACTATGGAGGCGCCTAGTAGCGGAAAGGCAATCATGTTTGAAATAGTTTTGCAAGCAGCAAACGTAAATCAATGCTAGAAGGGCGAATCAAGACTTTCCTACCTCTACGCTGTCAGTATCTTGCGATCAAAGAGAACATAATGGTTAAGCTAGCCATAACTAAAACTGAAATTTGGCCTTAGAAAGCTGTTGCTTTGAGCTTCAGCCACTAAAATGCCTTTACATTGGTAGATAGAGGTCTGAACAAAGTTTAACTCTAGTTACAGAAGAAACTTGGGTAGGCTATCTTCACTAGTGGGCACTGCCTCCTTCCTGTAGAATGTATCATCATCATGAAAGCAGAGCTGCATAGCAGACACTTGTGTTATGTACTCTAAACGTGTATGGTACTTTCATCATCCAAAGCACAGTTTTTCGAGTTTTTTAGTTATAGCTCAAATTGCACCTTCTGTAAATTCTGTTTCACCGTCTAGTAAAATGTTTCTTTTATTTCTATACTTAACTTCAAAGCAACAATCCAAACATAGCGTTATCCAGCCACTTGGGAAATCTAGTTTTGAAAATATTTTCCGTGCACAACCATGGTGTGCCCTAGAGTACACACTGGGTACGGGAGAGTGTCTAACTCATTGAAAATGTTTTATGACTGTGCCTGCATGAAATGCTCTAACAGTCTTATGATAAGCAAGGCACGCAGCTATGGGGGGGTCCTACGGGTTCAGGCCCCTGCCCTTTTTCTCAAAAGCATAAAGTGTCCTTTTTCCTGGAAAAGTTTGGAACTATTTATTGCATTTTGCTGAAAAGATCTGACTGTAATCACACTTAGACTTGAAAGTAGCGAAATCTTAAAAGTTCGTCTGTTTTTTAAGTCAGGACCGTAGCCAAGTGGGACCAGGGAGATAGTCCTTCTAGGGTTCTGAAGTTTGAATCAGTGCCCCTACATAAATGGCACATTCTAACATATTTTGCATCATCTTCGTATTAATGAGATTAGCCTAACTTGCACGCAGACAACGACCATCACTTACTCCTCGTGTTATTTCTGCTTTGGGAGACTCTAATGAAAAAGATAAAATCTAGCATTGTCATCTGAACGGTGAGGGCTTGGAGCCTAATTTCTTCGTTTATTTTGCTAAGTTTTCCTCGTGGAGAAAGGTAATTGATATTGTACAGGGCCGAAGGGAGCTGGCACCGATTGGAGGGGGGCATTGTATCACGTTATGAGATAAAACAGCTAATCAGTACACTTCGAAATACAATCTCAGAGATTAGTGGACTGTCTGCCCACCCTGCCCCACCACTGCCTACGGGAATGATGTTTAGCCAAAGTTGCTTTGTGTCTCATCCATCAGGCATGTAACCTTTGAAGTAAGGAGGCTTCAACCGGAGCAGTTTTCAAGATACTTCTTACTCTCTTGTTTGCTTTTCATTGTAGATTTTTCGTGGATTCGCCATTTAGCACTATATTAATCAGCCAAATTTAAGTCTGGCAAATGCCTTTCTCGACCAGTCTAGAGGGGTGAAATTTGAAAAATTTTCTATCGCGTCGGACCCAACCATGGTGGGTCCTCCTATGTCACAAAAGCGTACATTGAGTCTTCCTACAACTCTCCCCTAGGTCACTTAGTAGACTAGTAATCACCACGGCTGGAGTAGTTGTGCTCCACTCGTCTAAAAATCCCCCTTCGCTACAGGCCTCTTCTAGAGCCTGGAAATATTGTTCCAAGCAGAAACTGTATTCTCTCGAGATAATTTTTGGTGTGCCTTTTTTATGTGGACTGGGCCACTGCCCTCGAAAATTCCTAGTTACGTATAAATAGCCAGAGAACATTGCCTAGAAAATTGGAAAGAATATTGATCGGTGATAACAGAAACAGGCTACTAGGTTAATTCGTGGCAAAATGAGACGCTTTGGCAAATATTCTACTCTAACTCAGATAATAATAGGTGAATAAAAGAGGACATCTTTCATAAACTTCCTTTAACACATGAGCTATTCAACAGCAAAAGCAATTTCCCCTAGCTTTTCATAATTTGAAAATTTCATGCTTTTTGTACAACAGGTGTATCGTCTCATTTTGCCCCACATGTGGGGCAAAACGAGACGCTTCATCTTCTATGTTTATAACTCTTAAAGACATACATCTACTAGTTACGTTTTTAAATGATAAGAGGTAGAGGCAGGAGACATTTCACTTTACAGTTTTTAGTTATATATTACTAATTGAAATGACTGAAATAAGTACACTTACATTCGAATTAATTTGATGAAATTTATTAAATTCTTCTAAAAATTATGTAATGGCGAAAGATCAACGAGGCGCGTGGTTATGCAATTAGCTACAAATTACAACAGCAAATTAAAAATAACACAAAGTCAAAATATGGCCAGTAAAAAATTATAGCTTGAAGATTCGAAAAGTTAAACATTGTTGCGAAAAAACTCTTGTTAAAACAGATCTTTAATCGATGCTTTGATGGGTAGCTACCCATTTTGTTAACAGCTTCAAATATCGAAGTCTAGTGTTCTGCTATCTGAAGGAGTTTTGAATTAACTCTGCTCTGTGAGCAGATGCATTGTCCTGTTGAAAAACGAAAATTTTGGTTGATTTCTATGGATGTCGTGGATACTTTCAGAACAGTTTTCTTGAAGCAAAGAGACATAACATGTTCAATTCAATCTTCATGTTATCGAGTCGTTTCTAAGGCTCGTTAGAGAAATTACTTATGTTTTCTAAGGCCAAAATGACACTCGTTAGAGAATACCCACTGAAGAAGGATCCGGTAAAAAGTTTTTGCTTTTTTATACTCTTTGATAAGTGTGGACCATCTGAAATCAAAGTCAATTCAATATATGTTTAAATGTATTTTAAGACGTACGAGTATATACTATGATTCTTAGTGGTAGAATAGGGTGGACTTAGGCCATCGTTGCATTTTGCTACAGTTTGATAACAGAAGGAAGAAAATAAACATAAAATTGTGCATTCCATTATGCTATGGTATTGCGAGTAAAATACAGTTGTGCTTAACTTGATAATATTGGGGATTGTATCTCACTCACCTTAAGTCATTGGCGCAAAAATTTTAAAGTTTTTCAAGATATTTTCTTTAGCCATGGCAGAATTGCTATTTTAATCATCGATGACTCTGCGAAAAATTCATTTTTATCACCTCAGCTTTTCGTTACCACAGAAACAACGGTTGAAGAAAGAGGGAGTTCAGTTTTAATATCATAGACTGAGCTGATATGTTTCTTCACCGGACAAACCGAAAATTTATTACGAAGCAAGAAATGTCGCATTTTGCGCCGTGTCTCATTTTGCCCGGAATTACCCTAACCTGCTACAATGGTGTTTTGGGAGACCTAATTTTCAAAGTTCGCTTTTTGGGAGCCTCCCCACCGCCGTTCATAATTGCTTCCGGTGCCCCTGTTTGTAACCCATAAGTCAACATATTTTATAACATTTTGTTAGTCATTCAATTACCTTATGTTTGCAACTATATTTGTTTTAGACCCAAATGCAAAACCATTATGGGACTACCGTGCCAGTGAACTGGGTATAGTATATGCTTCTTACTGTTTTTGTATACAACAACAGAGTATCTAATGAACCACTCAAACTTAAAATGGATATGGTTCTAGTTGCTCTCTATTGTGAAAGCATTTTTTAAAGTTCCACGAAAATATTTGAAACTTTGTTCACAGGAGTGAATGAGCTTGTATGATCTACGGTATTCTCAGTATAGGAAAAAGAGAGACAGCGTATATAGCTTTGATTTTTTAACCAAAGTTTTGATCTTATATTAGCAGCAGCAATATGGCAATTCGTTTATACCCGCTTCAAGTTTATATAAGAGCCAAAAGTAATTGAAAGTGGAGCCTCGAGACAATAATACCATAATGAAGTACAGAAACAAAGTTAAGAAATGTAATTTCAGTTGCGTTCGAGACCTTAGTAAAGTTGGTCGACAAGATTTTCTTGACATAGATGATACATGTAGTTAAACATTTACATTTCAGCTTATGGTCCTCAAAATTGGGTGAAGATTGCACCGAATTGTGGCCTTCGGCGGCAATCTCCAATAGATATTGTTACTGCAAATGCCATACCTGACTCACGGCCAATAAAACTATCAGTTCTGACACCCGATGCTGCTACGGCCCAGTCCTTGATAGTGAAAGGAAAGCTGAAAAATAATGGAAGGGCTATTGGATTTACTGTCGATAGTGTTACATCTCCTGTGAAGTTTAATTGGAAAGGTTCCTTATACACCCTCAGACAATTCCATTTTCACTTTGGCTGTGAGGATGAAATGGGGT
This sequence comes from Mastigias papua, assembly GCA_964019165.1. Classification (NCBI taxonomy): domain Eukaryota; kingdom Metazoa; phylum Cnidaria; class Scyphozoa; order Rhizostomeae; family Mastigiidae; genus Mastigias; species Mastigias papua. The sequence continues at coordinate 20,203,797 of OZ025267.1, forward strand.
CAGAGCATGCCATGGATGGCCAACGATTCCCAGGGGAGGTAAATCCAGTTAATTACTTAGTCTTTGATACTGCTTGATTCTTTTTCTAGCATCCAAGTGGTTTACAGAATAGAAATTTGTTGTATTGTATGCTTTTTTGTTGTAATAGGCTTTTTGTTTTTGATGCAAAGCTGCAGCCTGGTATGTTGCCAATCTTGCCTGTAGATAGGTGGTATCAGATAACATTAGAGACTCATGTTGACTGTCTATTGTGAGGTTACCTATATACGTATATCTCATGTTTTTGGGAAATGTCATTTATTAGAGTCATATATCGACTGTTTGGTTTGTATCTTGAGAAAAAAATTTCTCTTCGTACAACAGGGTCTTTTTCACAATTTTATAGACTTAGCAAGCAAAAGCTTTGGTTTTCCTTGTTTTCCTTGTATGTTTTTCTTTACTTTGTGTAAGTTTTCACTTTGATATGTACATATTTTTATTTTTATTTAGAGGTTTGAGGCAATTAGCTTTTAGACTTTAACAAAGCTGTATGTAAATCAGTTTCATACACACTGTGCAAATTTTTTTGTATAATGTGAATTCAGAGTGAAATGAAATGGTTTTATTCTGCCACTGTCTCATTGAAGAGCACATATAGATAAAAGGTCTTTTGGCCCGAAATTGTATACTAATTTGCACTCAGTCACCATATTTTATACGAAATGTATTCTTAGCCTCAAATTTTATGCTATTTCTATTTCCTAGTAGCAACTCTGATTCTTTAAGTATTTAATCTCGGTTTATAGCACCAGAAACCTGTGGCAATAACTACGCGAAATGTACATGCTCTGTTTCCGTGTTAAAACTCGGTACCTTGAACGCACAATACCCTAAGACAAATTGGATTTGCGCCCCTGTAGAAGAGGGGAGCCTGGGGTGGGCCCAGGCCTCATAGCTATTACAATTTGAAGGGGGTACTGCGCCCTCCCGCTCTCAAAATATGTCTAGGAAGTGATCATATGTAAACAAATATCATTAGAAAATAATGAACCTTTTTATGCTTCTATCAAAATCATTCTACATTAGAGTTCAAAAAAAGTAAAGTATTAAAGCCCAGCCTTTATTGGCCCACATTTCCAGCTTCTTGTATAAATACGTATGCAAAATTCTTTACTTCTTTTAGGAGTCCATTTATGAAATGAGCCCTACTAGCTATTGATGTATTTATATACCAATTCAAAATCCCTAATCAACTTATCACTTTCGACTATTTGTGTCACTGCAAACAATTAAGAAGCGACTTCTAGGAATTCAACGTTGAATTATGCAGTCAAATGAGCTTTTTTCACCCCCCCCCCACGTGACAATGATGTCATGCCGCTTCTGATTGGTCAGATCATTTTGGAGGGCAAAACAACATCTCGGCGTAACTTCGACCATAGACTTAACTTGCTCAAAATCGCATTATTTTGAAAATTTGATTCATTAAAATGCACCCAAATCATATTCTGTCAGTTGACATACAATGCACTAGGATCTCGTTCGGTTTCCAACCCTGGGAGCTCTGTGTATTCGCAGTTTTATTGCAACTTGGAGCTACCAAGCCAAACTCATTTAACCTACATAAAAACAAGATTTATTTAATGGCTGATCCTAGCTATACAGGAAATCAGTATGGGTCTGCTTCTGCGACCATTAACAAGTATCATAACGGCAGTCTCGAGCGTGAGCCGTTTGTTTACAAGAGTCTGTTAGGCCTTTCCCAGCAAATCAACCAAATTTCATAAATTAACTTTATTCGCATTTCTCACATCAATTCTCATCATGATCTTATATAAATAGAAGTTTCTGATCAATGAGGGACACTTACATCCAAAAACATAGGGTTTTATAGCCACTCGAAAGCGATTTCTTCAGGACACGATCTTCCTCACAGCCTGACAAGAGGATTCCCATAGCTACTTGAAGTCAGTCGATATTTCACTATCTCTGACTATAGTTTGATGGAATAGGTTATAACTTGAATGATGATAAACGTCTAAAGCGTAGTACGGGCTTTTTGTTTGTTGGAGAATTCTCTACGGCAACAAAATCTCCAGTTTCAGTAGTGCCCTCACTACATGATTGTCCTTCGATCTCTACTGCTGACTTTTGTTTGCCCTCCAAAGCGGTCTAACCAATCAGCGATGGGTATGATGTCATTGTCACGTGGGGGGTGACAAATGCTCATTAGCATGGATTATCCGTAGTGCATAAAGCAGTGTTTCCTTGAGAGTTTTGGGTTGGAACTTACAAGTTCTATAGTAGCCTGTCTTAACATTTTACACTTGCAATGTTTGCATGTTCTAAATATATTGCAAAAGTCAAGGAACTATTAACGAACGTTTAGTAGCCTACTGTAGTATGGTCAAAAGGGGCACAAAATAAGGAACTCTAGGAACCAGACCTTGAGCTCGGTTCCGTAAACAAAAAATGTGTACCACAAAAAAGTCGTTTAAGTTTACTTCAGTCAGCATTGAATGTGTTTTTCTTATGTGAAAAATCTGTTGGTACTACAGAACTTCACTATAGCACGAAAAGCGGGAACATTCTTTAAACATAATGAAAGCTTGTTTTGTCCGACACTCGTCAGAGTATAAAACGTTTCATACTTTGACGAGTGTCAGACGAAAAAGCGTTCAATATGCTTACAGAATGTTCCCGCTTTTTCTTACGATAGTGAAGTTTTGTTCTTACTGTAGCCTGTTGTAGATTTGGGCACTTTGAATAATTTATTCTGGTCGTCAAGTGTAATCTAGGAAAAATTGTTTTGTACCAGCCCTGTATATTTTTCTCCTTTCTACTGATTGTTCCTCTAACGAATGGGCTTTGTAGTGATAAATACCATTGCACTTTGAGCACATTGTAACGTAGTGGTTCATGCTCAAACCTTTCATACATATGGTTAGATACAATACATCTAGTAAGCTTTTCATTTTAATGCACATTTAATGTTTAGATTGAAGAACAAAAGTCTGCCTCACCCTATAAATAGTAGACTTATGGATGGTGTCTAATTAAGGCGATCTCGCATAGAATGGGATAGAAACTAATTCATGCTTTCTATGGATTTTGTTTCCTTGATATTGCATAGCATTATTCCAACTTGTTCTGCCTTAGATTCATTTCGTCTTTACCAATGATCAGTGCCCAGATGTGAGAACTGCAATTGGACAAAAGGATGGACTTGCTGCACTGGCTTTCTTTATGCAGGTACCCAATGGACTTATCTGAATTCTCTGCATGTTGCTTTCGAAGATTCCTTTCTATGTATCTATTTGAAGAATTTAGAATAATTAATTTTACCAAAGTAAGGTATATCACAATATATTTTCATAACTTTCTAGACGGACTTTGAATATTTCAAGTAGAAAAGTCTGTTGGTACTACAGAACTTCACTATAGCACGAAAAAGCGGGAACATTCTTTAAGCATACTGAAAGCTTTTTTCATCCGACACTCGTCAGAGTATGAAAAGTCGGATAACGACCGAAAGGTGAACCGAAATATATAGCCAGATGCGGGTGCACGTGATATGATGAATAATGAGATGGTTATTTTTAGCAGGTGATTTAGAAGATAGCGTTCCTACCACTCAAAAAAGTTGCGTAGTTTGCGAATTTTCGTGCCGATGTGAAGCTCGGTATGTAGGGCGCACCACGCAGAGACTAGCAGACAGAATAAAACAACATGTACCCACGAGCATCAGGACGAAAAACACAACAACAAGAGAACAGCCACCTCGTATGTGTAAAAACTCTATTTCTAAAATGAAAAATGACTCGGCCATAGGACAACATCTTATTACAAATCCAGAATGCGCCAAAACATATACAGACGATAATTTTCGGATCATTGGGCAAGCAAGATCGTCCTTTCATTTAAGTGTTTTGGAATCAGTTTACATTAAGACTCAAAACCCAGTCTTGTGTAAACAAAAAGAGTTCGTTTTTTCACTTGGACTCTTCAAGTAAAAAATGGTGAATAGGTGCTAATTGGCCAATCATAGGGCCAAATAGACGCATTATTCATCATATCACGCGCACCCGCATCTGGCTATATATTTCGGTTCACCTTTCGGTCGTTATCCGACTTTTCATACTCTGACGAGTGTCGGATGAAAAAAGCTTTCAGTATGCTTAAAGAATGTTCCCGCTTTTTCGTGCTATAGTGAATTTCAAGTAGAATATTCAATTAATCTCTATGTATCCATTATCGTTTTGCTGTCAACTGTTCCAAGGACAGGTGGCTCTCAAGCCTGAAATTATCATAACTGATACGAGAAAATAAGGAAGGTACGAACGGAGCTGTGTTCGTAGTTCTATACCTTTCATGTAAGAGGAAAAAGAACTGTTGCGAGGCTGGTGTTTCAATACTATGTATTTTTTTTTTGGGTGGGATAAAGACACTGCTATCAATATTGTAATGCTTATGTTGTTATCTAATTTCTAGTACAATGAAGATGTCCATAACAAAGCACTGCAAAGAATTACTGATAACATAAACCTCTTGAGATTGCCTAGTAAGTACTTGTCATTTTTGTAATCAAGGTTTTTAAACATTACAGAAATAAGTTTGTGATAAAAGAATAAATATCTAAACAGTTCTGGAATTAGCTTTTATTACAGTCGTGTGAAAAGTTTAAAACTGCCAAAAATTGCATTTATTAGGCCAGTCAAGCTTCCTTTCAAGAAATGACAAGGACATAAAAGTAGATCAGGGCACCTGTAAGCAATCTCAAAATACAAAGGGAGGTTCGCTATTGGTCAGCATATATGCCTTTTCCACCCTTTCTTCTTGTTATAACTATGATTAAGTGTGTCGTGCTAGAATCTCTCTTTGACAACATCCGGATGATATTTCTTTGGAGCAAGGCTGTGTAATTGCTGATTTTAAATTTTCATGGTTTTTAGGCCGTTTGTCTTTCATCCTATCCTTGAGAAGCGTCCACAGCCTTTGACAGGGGCCAAATGGGGCTCTTTCAAGACCAGAGAAATGGTTTTGTCTCATTTGTCCTCAATAAACTGTCATGAAATATATACTGCAATGACAGGGGACAGCATCCTGCACTAATGTCTGAATTATGAGCATGCAGAATGGACAGAAGCTGTTCCTTGACAATGCAACATGCATTGCCCACTCCTGGTGGCTTTTGGGTGTTCAAAGGAACATACCATGGTTTCCTTTAGGAGATATGCCTCCCAGAACTACGATCCTTTGGGGTGTTTCACTGTTTTATTCTTGCAGCAGTCATGAGATCTCGTTCTAGAGAGCCTTCTTAGTAGTACATTTGTTGGCTTCAATACGTTGGATGGAACATTCATCAAAAAGAATCTCTTGCCAATTTCCCTTCATGCCGTGTATCTAGGCACACTGCAGTTAGTTTTCATAACTGCTATCAACTGGGGTTTACGAGCTGGTTTATATGATTTTGAGTATAAGCTCCTCATGGGAATATTAATATCTCAAAAATGCAGTTCTCGATTATTCTTTTAGTATGAGCTGGCTTTAGATCTCGCTACTTTGCTATATATCTTGTGGCCATCTATAAGAGCGGTTGTGCGTTGCCTTTCATTTTCCTTTATATCATTAGATTTTCGAACACTCTGAATTCCATCATTAGATGATTCACTACAGTGCTGCTAAAGCCACTTTCCTCTTATGAAGTTGAAGTAAGCCCTGAGTGTGTAAAATGATATCCTGATCACATTGTACTTCAGAAAGTCGGGCTCTTCAACCCAAGACTGAAGACAAGCGAATGAGAAAGAAAGCACTGCACAAACCAAATTATAATATGTTCTGAGCACCAGTATGTTAGGTTAATTAATCTTAGTCTCAAGATACATAGCAATTTTGCTCGGTATACTGGATAGTTCCTTTCAAAAGTAATCCAGAATTTTAGACCTAGGGAGTATACCTATCCAAAATGATAGGCGGTTTTTAATTTTTGCACACTAAAGTAATGTACTTGTCTCTTACGTCATCTTGATTGTTTCACATATGCTAGGCGAGACTTTTGCTGAGCAAAGTGTCTCTCATGTCACTCTTGCACAGTGCCTCTTATGGTTTGCAAAATGCTCACCGTATGCGGCGACTTTTTTGCGAGACATTTGCCTGGTAGGTCAAAAAATCAGCAGTCAAGACTGGTTTGATACTATTTTACCTCGCGAGTCATTTTGCTCTTCCTATGTGCTCATCTGAGCATTTTGTTCAGAACTTTGACATTAACTTGGCCAGGTCAAGCATGCGCAATAGCATTCAATAACAAAAAAGTCATTTCAGCGACACATAAAGGTGTAAGTGATGTGCTATTGGAAGAGGGTGTCCTTGGAATAATTGCGCAGTTTTCTCAATGTATTTCTCACAAGCACACAGTGGGACGTGGTGAAATCACAGATTTGCACTTGAATGATTACTTTTCCCCAGTTTCTTTGATATTTCATGCATTGATTCTTCTCCTTTATTCCAATCTTTAAACAATGAGACCTGACGTCGTACGTTCAATTTCATTTCATTTCATTTCATTTTAAATTATTTACCCACGGTTACCCCATCAACCGAAGAAGATTGCTTTACAGGGGGCCGTGCTTAAAAACTAAGAAAGAAATTATCTACCCTTTAAAAACCTTACCCTAATTCCAATAATACATAAATATATAAAAGAAAAGAAATAGCAAAATAAGTCATTTATTTACAGCGTCTTTAAACGCTTTGAAAGAGGATGTCTGCTTGACTGCCAAATCTAAGTGGTTCCAGACTCGAGCACCATGATTTGAGAAAGTTCGTTGACCACTACACGTTTTCACTAGAGGGATTTGGAGATCAGTTGCCGTGTTTCTCAACTTTTCCCTACTACATGCCGACTTTTTCGTAAAAATTTGTGACAGATAGTCTGGAGCAAGCTCATTTATTGATTTATAGACCATGCAAGCTGTCTCTACTTGTATCATATCCGCTACCGTAGGCCAATTTAGAGTTTTTATTAAGGCACTAGCGGAAGAATCATAGCTGCTGTTGGTCACAATTCTAGCTGCACGGTTTTGAAGTTTTTGCAGCACCTGCAACCTAGTCCCCCCACATGCCCCCCAGACTGAACAGCAGTAGCGGAGGTGCGGTTCAACGATACCACGATACATTTTACAGAGAGTGTCCTGCGGCAGTAACTTCCTGGCATATTTAAGGAATCCAATTGCACGAGAGGCCTTAGATCGTACAAAATGGATATGTTCTTCCCAAGACAGATGTCTATCAATCTGTACCCCTAGATATTTGACGTTATCTACCATTTCGACTTCGGAGCCACCAATAGAAAAGGAGGGAGGTTCCACTAGCTTTGTCGAAATCTTCTTAAGGTTGGGTCGTGATCCAATCACCACCGCTTGTGTCTTCAGGACATTTAGGGACAGTTTATTGCCTTGGAGCCATTTCCGTAAAGAATCAAGTTCTTTGTTCATCGTCAAATTCAGACCATTGACACTTCTTGCAATAAAGGAGATGCTGGTATCATCAGCGTACATGGTCACCTGGCACCTTTCCAGACAGAACGGAAGATCATTGATATAGACTATAAAAAGAAGGTGTCCAAGACAAGATCCCTGAGGTACACCACAGTGTATTTTTTCTATTCGTGAAGAAACGCCATTGACCTTACTTAACTGCCTTCTGTCTTGGAGATATGATGTAAACCAGGCAAGCTCGTTACCAGAAACTCCATATTTCTACATCTTTTTCAGCAGGATACCATGATCAACGGTATCAAACGCTTTTTTTAGGTCTATAAACACCAATGCAGTGTATTTCCCCGTATCCATATTTTTATACCAATCATTGGTGCAGGACAGGAGACTTGTTACTACGGAGTAAAGACGCCTAAAACCGGACTGTTTTGGAAACAAGTGTTTGTTTGTGTCCAGGTACTTATAAAGTTGGTTGAAGATCAGTTTTTCAAAAATTCTTGAAAGAACAGGGAGAACAGATATAGGCCTGTAATTGGACCGATCGTCAGTTTTTCCACTTTTGAAAATAGGGGTAACCCTAGCAATTTTCCAAGAATCTGGAAAAACTCCTATAGCAATTGATAGATTAAATATATCACAAAGGGAGTCAGAAATAATTGGGAGACCGATCTTCAAAAAGTGATTAGCTATGCAGTCAGTGCCAAAGCCCATAGAGGTCTTTAATTTCCCCCAAGACACTGGTGACCTGGTTTGAATTTACAAGTTGAAAATGAAACCTGGTTCCTTCTGGATTTACGGGGTATTCAGAAGGAACCAGGTTTCATTTTCTACCTGTAAATTCAAACCAGGTCACCATTGTCTTGTAAATTCAAGGATGCTTAGGCCAGAGTTCGAGAAGTTTCTCTTCCAGTAACGCTTCATTCACAAATTTATTTGTTGCTGACATGATTTCTTGGTTATCGAATGCTACTGCGTATGCCTGACCTGACTAAGTTGGGGTCAAAGTGCTAAGCAGAATGCTCAGATGAGCGCACAAGGTGAGCGAAGTGACTCGCGAGGCATAAAATTATCAAACCAGTTTGATTTCTGATATTGTGACTCGAGAGGCAAATCTCAAAAAATTCGCCGCACACGGTGAGCAGTTTGCACACCATAGTGGCATTAGAGGCACTTTGCTCGGCAGAAGTCTCACCGTGTGCGCCCGGCATATGCCATTATAATTGCTGGGTGGTAAGAGTAGAAGGCCAATTTAGCCTGTGTAACATACAGTTGTTACTGATCGTGCTGTTTATCGTTGGTATTTTTTGTTTCAATCATTCTACTTTTAGAGTTCTCAATATCAAGCTTTGTCACTGGGAATCCTACTTTCCTCAGTATTAGATCTTGTGGATGGATATTCCAGGAATATCATACGAATACATTGTCTCATGCACACGATTAGAAGGCGCTTTTCAGAGATCTTCGTGAGATCACTACCTTACCCCTTAGAATCTGGAAAATTCATGTTTTTCTTTCTGTCCTCCACTGGCGTTGCTTGACTTAGACAATAATCTAATTTCTCATTTCTAGAGAGTGTAGCTGATTTTTCTGCCGATGGAATCTCACTTACGAACCTAGTTCCTGCATTCAAAGAAGGCTTGGCAAATTTAGAGGCCTTTGCTTATAATGGCTCATTACCAACTCCTCCATGTAGTGAATCCGTTATATGGTTGGTGTTTAAAAAACCGGTTCTGGTTAATCATGCTACGGTAAGACGGTTTCTTTTTATTCTTCAGTCGCTGTGGCATAAAATACAGAGTTTGACCACAATATGAGGAGATTGATATTCTCAATTATACCGAGAATAGAGAAATGCTAACGTGCTGACGTACATGCTAATTATTACTACTATGATAGTTAATAGCCATAGTATTATACCTTTGTCGATTCTGATTGACTGAACGAGGAATGTTAGATTCAAATAGAGCTCAGCTTTTGGAGGTTCGTGTGGTTTTCTAGGACCTTTTAATGTCTTATAGCAATGCAACCATGTTGATAAGTTTCCAGCATGTCCCAAGAGAAGGACCTTTTTGGAAATGACGTACTAACCACAGTTTTGTGGTAGCCAGAGTTTATTTCCTAATGAGATGGTGAGCACAGGTCGATCCCATATGTTCAACAGCAAGGCTTTGTCTTGACCTGTAATTTATTTGGTATAGATGACTGAAAAGTCACAAGGACACATTATAAAACTCACAATATACTTTCAGGGAGCGGTCATTATTTATGACCGGGGTGGATTTGAAGAGAAAATGGTGGGGTAACTGAAGAAAATTGGTTGTGTTAGGTGGGGTAGCAGAATAATTTTCGAACTCAAGCGTATTGTAAAAACATATACCATATTTAAGCATAAATGCAGACTTGTGTTACTGTTTTCCTTGGGTGGGGTAAAGAAAATTTGACTTGAACAAATGATGGGATAAAGTTTTTTTCAGGGCACATAGTACTTTCTCTTCAGTCTCCACCCTGCAGCCGTAAACAATGATCACTCCCTAAAGTACAGGCACATTGCCGATATAAAATCGCCGTTCTTGCGAATGCCTCGTGACTGTATCTGCTTTTAGCCTGGATATTTCTTGATATTTTATCATATCCAGCTTTACATGGTTCTGAATTATTTCTTAAAATCCTTGAAGAAGAATCGGGAATCCAATGTTTCATTTTAGGAAATATGCTTCTGTTTTCTTGTAAAAGCAATCTGTTCAAGTTTACTTTTTCAGGTTGAGCCTGTCTGTATTTCTTAGATGTTTCTTAATTTTTCAATGATTTGCACCTTTTATTTCTTATATACTTGCTTCTTATGAAAAAGAACGTATATTTGTGTTAGATTCAATTTCTAACTGATTGAATAATATCTATAACTACCCTTAAATTTCTTTGTTTTCACAATATAGAATTTGATTCTAAAAGACATATCAATATATAAGAAATAATGTACAACATTGTTTTAGTTGGAAACTTGGAGAAATGTCTTACAAGGAGATTATGGTCGGATGTGTGGTAACTATCGTCCCGTTCAAAAGCTGAATACTCGCAACATATATAAGCTAAGTCAGCAGGGTACACCGCTAGAGATTGATGTATCTACACCGCCGCCACCCGTTTCCCCGCCGTCGCCCGTCTCCCCGACACCACCTGTTGCAGTGCCTACCCCACCTGCTGCAGCCTCAGGTACGGAATACAAAGAAGTGAATTCTCAAAGCACACATTGATATATTTGATTTTGAAAATTTGTTTTGTCGACCAAGGCTATTGAGCTTTGATTGCTAAATCGGGGTTCTGCCGACACAATGCGTATGCTTTGAGAACCTCATTTCCAAGATTAGTTGTCTGACTCATTGACTGATTCATATTTTATTTTACTTCTTTGATTTTCGAGTCTTTGTGTATTTACCATTATTATTTTGGTAAATACTTGAATCTCTGGCAGAATTTTGTACATCTTTAGAAAGGCTTCTATGGCCAATTTGCCGGATATTGTAATATGAATGATACAGATGCCTTTTGAAATCAGTAATCTCTTAACCGCTCGGTCTGCCTTGGGACATTGCTCCTGGTTATTATTTTTGGGAAAGGGCACTTCTTTCTTTGCTTCTTAAAAGACTTTTGAGACAACAAGGTTAGAAAACACTTTGCCTTCTTTGATTTCTGCCCATATTCTATTTCCCAGAATATTCTGACTATGTGCACAAGCACCAGCTAATTTTCTTTAGGTAGCATTCCCCCTTTGCACCTGCTAAAACTGCCACACCTCTGACTAGAGTTCTTTTTTATATATGCACTCCTTTTTGTCTGAACCTGATTTGCATAAAGAATTTATATGCTTATGCGGTTTCTGAGTTGTGAGTTCATGCCTGGTCATCTTTCCAAGCATGCATTTGTCAAATTTTGATATCACAATAGCTGGGTGATTCATAATTTTGAATTTCTGCCTTTTCAACTTCTGCTCTTTTTAAATTTCTGTTCTTTGTGAATTTCTGCTCTTTGTGAATTTCTGCCCTTTTTGACTCAGTTTCAGCTCTTTGTGACTTTCTACCCAGTTTTGAATATCTGCTCTTTTGAATTCATGCTCATTTTCTAATTTATGTCGGTTTCTGGCCTAAGGAATTGACTTCCCATCACATTTGTCATAGGATTTTTAAATAACTCGCTTCGCCCAGTATGGAAGTAAACTTTGCTTACTGTAGAATATTTCTGTACAAAGTTTATGTGATTCACTGGCTCACCGATTTTTATTTACTATTGTCGGTATCCACCAAGATATGTTAAGCATTTTTTGTGGAGAGTATGTGCGAGGCAAGTCATAAGTTTTGGGTAAATGCTCTAACGTTAGCAGTCCCCTCTTACGGTCAATATTTCATTGGCCTGGTCTTTTTTATTCGTAGATAGCTTGTCTAGACACATTTCAGCTACTCAAGGGATATGTAAATCTTTATAAGTAATTTCTTTGAATTGCTGAAGTTGATGATGGTGTTTAGTCTTTCTTTATGTTAGAATAATCTGATTTCCTCATAGTCAATTAACTCTGTTTTAGGCGTGTCAATTGCCCCTCGTAAGTCCCTGGAAAACATTGTTTTAGCCCCTGGGCGAATGGAAAAGGCATTTGCAACTCTGGTCCGTGATTCGGGAAAACAGCCAGATGAGATGCATTTACCAGCTGATGCAAGACAAGAATTGCTTGCAAAACCAAACGATATGAACAAGCAGAAAGCTGAAGGCAATTTGAAACCACAGACTGTAGGAGTATCTTTTCAAGGGCTCAATCCTGCCTTTGCGAAAGTGCCTGCTGCTAAAGACAATGCGCTACCCGAAACTAAAAAAGGAATTGAAGTCATTCAAGCAAACGGCTTTAAGTCACTCGACAAGGGACCAGTCAACAGTGGTGCCAAATTAGACAAGAAACCTTCTGTTGCACCAGGTATGAAAAGGCGATCTAATGTGTGAGTAAGGACTGGAGTATATCGACTTTTGTGCTCTTTGTAAATACGTTGACTGCATGCGTTGACCTTTTAGGTGGTGGGGGAAATGATAGGATGAATTTCGTCACTAATCTTGTAATGTGTCATGTTGGCTTGGGTCGTAGGCATTGGCTAGAAGAGATGCATGCCCTCAATACACATTGAATGGAGTAATATGGTTCCCGCCGATAGCAATACTACCGTTGCATTTGTATGTAATAATACAGAGCACCATGAACTCCATCGACCAATTCCATCGACGAGTCAATAGAATAATATTTACCACGTACCACAACATAAAGATCCAAATTCACCTGAAAAAGTAGCATTTTTAATTTTATGTTGTATTGAATACGGGAGTGTATTCATTTGAATTCAAATGCATCTCAAAGGTTTTCAATCACAACGTTGTTTTATTCCCTGCTCCATGAGGTATCGCACATATCTATCACGGTCTAACTCATGCCAGGCACAAGCAATATTACCAATATCATTTAGACGGTATTTTTAATTAACAAGGCAGCAAAGCTATCACATTTTATACCGGTATTATTACCGTCACTATTACGGCGATGATCCCTGAAATATTATGAAAGTCGTCCTCTTTAACAGTCACTCCTTGACATACAGAATCGTAGATTGGACTAAACCCTTTATCTTTTTGCCAGTATTGTATGCGACGATGGTGCCAGCGGAGAAATGCCAGGGGGAAATGCTCCCAAAGGACCGTCATTGAATGAGACAAGAAAATTTTAAGGGACAGCGCCTTTCAGATTGGCAGAAATTGCGATAGCTCGAAATTATTGAGTTGGCAATGTAGTACCGCAATACGGAATTGCAAGTTATGAATGTGCCGACGATGCATAGAAATCTTCAAGCACTTAAGTGTCGATGGGGAACTCAGTGAAATTTTGGGGCAGCTCTAGCACCCCAAAACTCCTGGTGGTTCCATCCCTGATTATATGGCAGTCGCAAAAATGGGATGTTTCAAGGACAGGGGTGTAGTTCACATACACTTAGGTTCCTAATAAGTGGGGTTTTAATAAAGTGGAAGGAGGGGTTAGGAATAAAAAAGCTCTACCACTTTGCCAAACCATATTCTTTTCTTCAAGGAAAAAAGTTTCAAGCCATTTCTCATTCCTCAAATTTTAATAAACGGGATCCTAATTAACTCTGAGGATTGGAGAAAACCTTTAAAAGTAGTAAGCGTCATTATTCGTCTTTCTAATGGCCTGAGGGATGCATGCTCTAGAGTAATGTTTGATAACCCTTACTTTTGAGATCTATTTTCATTTAGGCTCCATAGTCGGTAGATTGCCCATGTATTTATTAGAAGAGTAACAGTTTCTTTAACGAAAACGAAATTGTAACATTAAATTTGATAGTGACAACATTTATATTGTGAATTTGATTTTACGTATTTGTATTGGATAGTTAGTAGCAAAGTAGTCAAATGCACGTATTTTTTATAAGAAAGTTAATGAGGTGGTCGTGGCTATAGCTGTATTACAATTTGGGACATTGAAGGTCAAACAAGTTTCTTAATGGTGGCTTAATCAAAAGAAGAAAAAGTACCGGGCCGATTGACATTAAAAGGGGTAGCGAAGGTTCATCAATGTGCTAAACCAGGATCTTTTTAACATACTGAATGGGGGCCTTGGCCCCATCAGCTCAGTAGCCCCTCCAGTCACAATAACTGGCCCCTCCAGTAGAGAAACCAATCATCACTTGGCTGCACCTTTCCGTGCTGGGCAAGACCACCCGTTAGCGTTCGTAAAGAAGCTCTTACAGGGATACCTCTATTGAATATTGCAGTCATTTCCTACGAAATCGATTAATGCCCGTGCACTTGTCCCCATGAATGTCTTGCCTGATACAGTATTACTTATTCCATGGTAACTCGCCTTTGCGATGGACTTTCATAAAAGTCGTCACTTTTACACTTTGCATTATTGCTGCTAATTTGCAATACGCAAGTACAACACTAGTGACCTTTTGAGTCAAACATAATACAAACTGATTCCGATTCAACCGCAAGTACTACAGTTACTCTCCTTTCCGATGGAGTCAATCAAGAGCTTCGGTTTTAAAGTATGATTATGATGATTACTGTCAATCGCAAATGCGTTAAGGCCTTATTTTTGTCTTTACTACGTTACCAAATCTTCTTTCACCATTACATCTTCTGCTCATCAGGCGCAACAGCATCCAACTTGGGATGCTTTAGGGTTCCAGTGAGTACTGATACTAAGGGTACTATCATTAGACCCCCGAAATGCTGATTCTAGGCTAATTGGTTGATGAATCGTACCAATATTCTTTTTATCTAATCTACATATAATCTACATCAACACACACTATGCTCCATTGACTTTACTTCCATTGCCATTCGTGATTGGAACTGCTTCTAATTTCTAATTTGCAAACTTCTATTGCGCACTGCGCACTTTATAATGCTACATGCTTCCATTTACAGGTTTTGCTTTCAGAACCCAGTTGAAGACCCGAAAATGAACACATTACTTCCATTGGCATTCATTCAATAGGTTGCATAATATCATATTATAGATAAAAATTACAACTCTAAGAGCTTTCGACTTTCGTCTTCCTCCAGTAGCAGAAATTTCCCAGAGGTAGTAGCTAACGCGTGCTAATATAAATAATAAATATATATAAATATATATATATATAATGTATATATATATTATATATATATATTTATATATATATATATATATATATATATATATATATATATATATATATATATATATATATATATATATATATATATATATATATATATATATATATATATATATATATATATATATATATATATATATATATATATATATATATATATATATATATATATATATATATATATATATATATATATATATATATATATATATATATATATATATATATATATATATATGGTTCGCAGGAGTCTGGTAACCCTGGAAAAGTCAGGGAATTGTTTCTGATTAATGAATTTTTCAAGCTCTCGTTGTTTACACTCTTTCATTGTCGATGCACATGCCAAACCATTTCCTTGTTTTGCCGAAAGCTACTGGGAAAAATACGAAAAAAGTCAAGGAATTTTTAAAAATTTGCTCTCGGAAACCTGAGAAAGTCAGGGAAATTTTTTGAAAACGATCCTGAGAACCCGGTACATATAAATATATATAAATGCGCGTATATATATATATATATATATATATATATATATATATATATATATATATAAATATATATATATATATATATATATATATATATATATATATATATATATATATATATATATATATATATATATATATATATATATATATATATATATATATATATATATATATATATATATATATATATATATATATATATATATATATATATATATATATATATATATTTTTATATATATACCTATACCTCTATATCTATGCATGAATGTATGCAGTAATATCTGAAATATGAATAAAAAATACGTGGTCGAAGATTGTTGCAGTATTACCCACCATTAAACATTGCTTGGACTCTGGTTCAAAGAGAGCTGTATTAGAGATGAACAAGCTGAAGCTGAATTTACACCAGTAGCAGAAGAACTGGAAAATTTTCTTTGAAGGTTTTCCTAAGTTACATAAATAATCATTCAACTTTTCTAGTAAATTGCTAACTGATTCCTTGTCAACATTTTCTTCTGAAGAGGTCATGATTTGAATCATTTCGACACAGTAGTAGTGCATTTATGTTTATATGGATATTTCTTTTTATCATTGTCAATGTTTGCTTCCTATCTTTATTGTTGGATTGAATGAATTTTCCAGAATTGCTTTATGTGTTCCATAGAAGATAAATAAACCCATAAAAAGTAAAGAGAGTGTTCATAAGGCAACTGCATTCTTTCGTATCTTTTGTAGTGATGTAACCTTCTTTAAAAGATATTGTGTCGGAGCTGGTGTAGAGGACGCATATGAACATCCAAATGCAGGTATTCTAGCATGTTTCTCCGTTTTCTTTGACATACTGTAAAACTCATGTACGTTGGATCTCTTCGGACCAGCAGATTATATAATCCGACATGTGCGAAGTCTGGGTTACTGAGAGTAAGTCCAGGACACCGAGAGCTTGTATGGGTTGCGGGGCAATTAGAAAAAGCGCGATCCACGACGATATTATCATAAAATTCATCATTTATCTGGGTAACGCTTGTCATATTAGAGGAGGGCGAGAAAAACAAGTTCCTTAGTGCACTTTGTCATAGCTTGGAGGCTTTTGGCCACCTTTGTTGACATGTTTGCTAGATTCAAATGCCTTGTGCGAGATCTACACCTACACGTTATTAGCTTCAAAACCATATGAGAGTAAAAAGCTTATTGGCTGTAACATTTTTCACCTTTGCCATTGAAACCAAGATCAAAATCTGACGAGCATCGTGCTAGTCTATTGCCGGATTTCAAAAACGCTCCGATTTTTTGCGAAGTTCCTACCTATAAAATCATACATACGCATAGAACACATAAAGCATTTATAACAAACGAAGCGGTACCAGACATTTCTGTCCGACTTCTGACATACCCAACTTACGAGAGTCCGACTTAGTCGAATTGAGTTGGGTGAGTTTGACTGTGTTTGATAATGTGAGCTGTCTTTAATACCTGGAATAAATCTCAAATCTGCGTATTATTGTCCATTGTTTTGTCGCCTAGAAATAAGACGTCTTTGAATATTAGTTCAATGGATTTTTGATTGAAATAAACTTTTGTTATTGTTTTATAGCAAGATCTGCTTAGCAATTGCAAGATTGGAATATTCTTTACTTATTTATATGGTTATTCCTAACTGTCCTTTAGTTGAACTGTTTTGTGTTCATTGCTGCAAAGAAACTGTCTAGAAGAAATTGTTTAACTGTAGAAATCAAACAATCACATCCAATGTCTAGGGGTTTATTCATGAGTGCTACATATAATGTGCAACTGATCTTTCGTGTGTAGATACTAAAGCCTAATTTCATATCTGGAAGCGCCTGAGATGAAGACGATGGCAAAGGTGTAGGTGCAAATGGAAATAAGGTAAATTAAATGATTTAAAGTTTGTTATTAATAGAATTAGGCTAGCATGTGCATTAAAGAATATTATTAAAACAGTTTTGAAACTTTGAAATACTATTGATTCATAGTTGCTTTTAATAATCCATTTCAATGCAACTCAACAGAATTAAGCGGTAACCAGTTTGAGTTAGATGAAAAAAGACAGAAACAAAGAGACGAGTTTAGGTTTGATGAAAAGAGACAGGAAGTAAGATGTAGGAATTTAGCAATAAGAAAGCACTGTGCACAATGACCTAGTGTTTTACCTGTTGACAGGTACAGCAAAAAACAACAGGAATACATGGGTCAAATAGGAAATAGATGCGAATTAGAGCAACTATAAACTTATCGACTTTCTTCAGTATCAAAATTAAAGATTTGTACTTCATTAACTTTTTGAGAAGTCGAGCACTACTTTCTTGCAAATTAATTTCTGAAAAGTCTGTTGGTACTACAAAACTTCACTATAGCATGAAAAAGCGGGAACATTGCTTTAGCATACTGAAAGCTTTTTTCGTCCGACACTCGTCAGAGTATGAAACGTCGGATAGCGACCGAAAGGTGAAACGAAATATATAGCCAGATGCGGGTACACGTGATATGATGAATAATGCGTCTATTTGTCTCTATGATTGGCCAATTAGCACCTATTCACCGAGCTTTCAGTATGCTAAAGCAATGTTCCCGCTTTTTCATGCTATAGTGAAATTAATTTCTCAAAAGATACGCGTATTGACAATAAATGCGATGCTTTTGCTCATTACATGCCTCCAAGTATTTGTCTACCGTTATATTTATATTCTTATGACATAAGCTGGAACTTGGTTTTGATCAAATTTTTGCAACCTAGCCAATTTCCGTACAAAACCATTCAGAGTGCATCTCAAAGTTTTATGATTGTTTAGGCAGTTTCAAAGAACTAATTGTTTGTGATTCTGTGTCCACGAAACAATAACGCACTTCTCAATGAAATGTAACCATGCTTGCCATTCTTCAATGTAACCACAAGTGGCTAAACCAGACGCAATGAGTTTGCACCAAAACTACTTAGGTGTTTTACAAACTTTCTGTAGGCTCTCATTATGACGTTTGTCTGCAACCTGGTAATGAAATTTACGCAAATGTGATCATGAGCTTTACTTTAAGATTTGTAGGAATTCAACTG
This sequence comes from Mastigias papua, assembly GCA_964019165.1. Taxonomy (NCBI): domain Eukaryota; kingdom Metazoa; phylum Cnidaria; class Scyphozoa; order Rhizostomeae; family Mastigiidae; genus Mastigias; species Mastigias papua. Next base: position 20,222,536 of record OZ025267.1, read on the forward strand.
GCTCATTAGCGAGATCCTAGTGTTCGTTAATAGAAACTACACCTTAAAAGGTATGGATCCACAAAATATAATGGTTTTATTTGGTGTCCTACTCGCCTTCCTCACATCAGCTTCTGGTAAGTTTTACGCAATTTTTGCTTATTTATGCAATTGCGCACCATTTGATATGCATTTTGACCGTAGAATGTGCATACGATTGTCTTGCAAATACATAGGAAACGTCTCTTGAACATGCAAAAGTCTCGGATTGTTGCGTGTACACAAGACGTCTACGCACATTCCAACCGCCAAATGCACCTCTAATGATAGTTGTTTTGCAATAGCTACATATTATAGGGAATTTTCTCACTTGTAGGATTGGTAGAATTTTTGAAATTGATTTGTCTATCTATGACTTCAATGAGATTGTAATTTGTGAGATTAGTTAATAACACGGACAGGAACAATAACACGAGATATGGATATATTTATAAGACAATTTTCTTTGAGTAATAGCAGATGCAAAGTATCGTTCATAGTATGGTAGAGTAATACTGGACGCTTTTAAAGTCGGTAAGAGTGGATGTTGCAACTTTCTACGATAAGATTTAAATGAAGAGATTGATCCTGGTTAATGCGTTCGATTACGGAAACATTTTGTCCATAAAATCTTTCACCCTAGTGTTGTTTTATTCCAAATATTATTGACATAATTGCAAGTGATCTGTCATTGTGCTAGAAATCCTTGTAATTGTCAGTGCAACATTGATCAAAGTTTATGTTAAACTTGATTTTGTATCATTTATTCAGTAGGAGATGATTTTATGCATTTAGAATTACTTGTGGATCAAATTAATTTGAAGTAGGGAAGTAGATTATTAAAGCTTTTCCTTGTGACTTGTTTGATATCATGAATTTGGCTGCTTTTTTGCATACGTTATTGACTACCACTAACATAGAATATTTGTAGTTTAGTTCTTTATATTTTTAACATGTCAACTGTGATATAAAATATGATGCAATGCAACTTGCCTATAGTACCTGCTATGCATAGTGCAGGTGAGCTTTGGCAGAGATCATTCGAATGTAATTCGGATACAAAATTACTTCTGATATTCGCAAAATCATGGCGTAGGTCTGCCTATTGATAACGATATTTTTACAACTACGTTTCTTCTATAGGAAAAATATTATGGGACTATCATCCTAGTGACAAAGGTAACATATGCACTTTTAATTGTTGGCCCAATGTAGCAGTTTATTTAATACTGTAGACAAGCTCATTACGTGATATTGCTGTTGCTATTACAATATCATTTCGGATCATATCATATCTTATCAGAACATATCATATCACATCATATCAATCATATAGAATCACATCGTATCATATCATAGCAATCGTATCATGTCACATCATACTATATCAATCATATCATATATACTATCATATCATATCACCATATCATATCATATCATATCATATCATATCATATCATATCATATCATATCATATCATATCATATCATATCATATCATAGTATATGACATCATGTCATAGGGGTCGCACGACAGGGGAGCCGGGGGGCCATGGCCCCTAATTTTATCAGATAAATTTTTCAGTTGGAAAGATATATGAAGTTTAATAGTTTTGTATCAGGAACATTTCCTCGAAATTCTGGTAACAGCTCATGATTATCAAATTGCAATATTGATTTTAGATAATCATGCCTGTCAATAATGTGATGTCTCCGTACTCGCTCTGTGAGTATAGAATGTACCAAGTCTACCATAGTGAAAGACTGAAAATTCAAACACTGGCCTTGATTTCAAAATCAGATGTTTCGTAGTTGTGTTTTATACTAGATCTAACGATGAGCAAACAGGCAATACGAAGTGGCAAGGTTGTCAATGAAGGATTCTGAATCAAATGATCTAGTTTCATCTTGTCAACGCACTTCACAAGCCCCTGGCGAAATTTCTTCATCCGATCATCCGTTTCACCAACCAGCCACATTTTGTTTCCCCTAAACTAAACTCAGTGCTCGCGAGAGGTCATGTCAACAGGGATGGTGTTAGAGGGGACAGTGCTCGTCTGTACAGGGTAACATGTGTCGATATGACATGCCTAGTGGACTGGAATATCAACTGGAATGGCAGTTTCCTGCAATGCATATGGGCTGGGCTTTAAGCCCTTCCCTAGACATTTTTCCAAGACTTTTCACCATCTTTATGCTCATTTTAGATTTTTGTTAGATCTATGGCTAAGCACTCTACCACTTTGCCAAATTTTAATCTAGAAGATAGATTTTAAGACTTTCTAGAAGGTAAAATTTGAAAAGTTTTCTGTCGCGTCGACCCAACCATGCTGGGTCCTCCTATGTCATTGCCAGGGATTATCTACTTCTAGGTATTATCGCTGATCCCTGTAAATCAGTGAAAATTTGTTCATGATTCATGCCTCATATAATATAAACAAGCAGTAAATTGTGTGCAGCCGATTTATATTGCCCTCCCGTTTGGGAAATCCTATCATATATTATCACATCACATCGTACCATATCATATCATATCTTATCATATATCATATCATATCATATCATATAATATCATATCATATCATATCATATCATATCATATCATATCATATCATATCATATCATATCATATCATATCATATCATATCATATCATATCATATCATATCATATCATATGCGATTCATCATTAAGTTGCCGTGAATCCGAAATGTGGCATTTTGAATAGCACTTCGTGGCACAATTAATAGGTGAAGTTAACAACTATCATTTCAGCTCATGGCCCTCAAAATTGGGTGCAGCTTGCGCCGAAATGTGGCGGTCTGCACCAGTCTCCAATTGACATCATTACTTCAAATAGCGGAGCTGGGCAATGGCCGAATAAATCCCCACCTGTGATAGCAGATGCTGCCGTGGCCCAGTCTTTGATAGTGAAAGGAAAGCTGATAAATGGGGGTAAGACTATCGCATTTATGGTAAATACAACTGCATCTACAGTGAGGTTTTTGCACTCAGACTCCGTCAGCTACACCCTCAGACAATTCAATTTTCACTTTGGCTGTGAGGATGAAATGGGATCAGAGCATGCTCTTGATGGCCAACGATTCCCAGGGGAGGTAAGGCAAAGTATTTCTTTCTTTTAGTGATAACAAATAATTTGCTTTTATGCAACGTGCCTGCTGGGGCTTTATATGTTGCGAGTTTGCTAGTTAAGTGCCTTGTGTATGCACTTCATTTACCATAAGAGCTTGCAAGGTCTCTCTAGGCTTCAACAGAGTCCATTGATCGTAGTCATTTAACTGTAGAGGATGATGCATAAGAACATCTAGCTTTATTTCCAGTTGTTTTTAGCAACGAGATTACCGTTGGGTTGTGGCCACACATGTGGGGGGCTTAGAAACCCATCAACGTTCTACCTTTTATCAGTAAATCCAGCCTTTTGCTGGTGACTCACTGTTCCATTCGGCAAAACCCTAGATTAATTCGGTGACACAGCTTCAAAAAGCTAAGACTGTTTCCTAACTATCAAAGAGATCTCTTTTTTATAGGGCGTGGCCTGTGCATTAGAAAGGGCGAGGTCCTGCACACATTTCCTTCGACACATCTACCAATCAAATTATGCTAGATCCACCCCTGCTCGGCTTGTCATAAAAAGCATAAAAAATGCAAAAGCGGATACAATATGTGATATGTTGGGAAATCTTTAAGGTTACTTTAATAACAGATCTAAGTAGCCTATTCCCATCAATCGAATGAGAACAATAATTCTAGTTTATTAGTATATCTTGCTTGGAAAATAGCAAATATTACCGAGATATTTTCCAATCTTTCTTCAGTGCGTTTCAGTACTTTCTGTCGACGTCATGATAACAATTTTTCAAGGTTTAGCACGTTCTAGATATAGCTCGAAAAAGCGGGAACATTCTTGAAGCATACTGAAAGCTTAAAGAATATTCCCGTTTTTTTGACCTACAGTGAAGTTCTGTAGTACCACAGACCCTTCACGCTATAGGTATCAATTTGTGAACTCATTGCCATAATGACAGCTTAACTGCCAAAAATAGGGCAGAGGCAAATTGTCCCAAAAGTTGTAACATGATTTTTTAGTGATTGCAATGAATATGAAATATTATACTTATATCATCAGGGCCCACATATTTCAACTGCACTGGGCCTCTAAATTCTCAGCAAGCTTGAATGCCAAGACAGCCAAATCCTAGAGCATGTGGCGTTTTCAAATAGGTTGTGATAATGTTCATTATACCGAAATAGATGCAGTAGGACGTTATTTAAGAAGATGTAAAATTTACACATCAAAATTTTAGATTGTGTATGCACTCTTAAAGGCAATGTTTTCAGTTTATGCCTACATACCGTTAAAAGTATTTTTTATTATGGCCTGTACCCTTTTTAATATCGGGTTGATATTGGAATAATATAGTCTGGCCGTCAAATTTATGGTGAATTTGCTATTTCAAATCACTAACAGATTGGTGTTGATTTCCTGCCAATATTCCCTAACAGTTGACTAGCCAATTGATAAATAACAGCAGAATGGTAACACTGATATAGTAAGCCATGCAAAATTCGTTAACAGCAACAAACTAAATTTGAATCAATTAGCTCAGGAGTTCCTTCAAGTTAGCCTCTCTCGTTATCACTATTTCACAATTTAAAAGTGTTAAGCGTTTTATGCGTTCTTGCAAATATGTGTCCCAAAGAAACTTCAGCGAGTGTAATCTAGGAAACTTATTGTATACAAGCAACCCAACAAATTTATCTTTTCTATTCAACGTTTCTCGAATGAATGGGTTTTTAGAATGATAACCGCCATTCCATTTCGGAGGCATTGTAAGAAAGTACTAAAGATTGTGTCTTGCACTCTATAGTAACTTAGTGGTACCTTATTATACCTATGTTTCATGTACTAAGTCTTGCATGCTAATTTATGTTGGATCTTTTGGAAGAAGAGCGAAAACTGTCTTTTCCCTTAAAATAGTGGATTGTTCGTTGGTGCTCAATGGATGTGATCTTTTATCATGCCCCATTTCAAAGAGAATTTACCATTGCATATTTTGCTAAAAAGAGGGGGAATTGTGTAGAGCGTTTAAGATATTATGAGCACGCCTTTTATTTCATTTTTTTAGCGTGCATAATGCCATTTTGCCGAAAAAGTAAATAGAATGAACATAAATCAGTAACTTTTTATATCTGTAGTGATGTCTCTATGAAAAGAAATTTTGCTATAAAAGCCCTGTGAACACTCTCGTGATGAGTTAAGTGGTTTTTCACTGCACACATTTACTTTGCATCACCGTGCAGTACAATTTTATAACTCTAAAACTTTTTAATTATTACACACAAAGACAAGCTATGTCCTGTGGTGGATGTATTAGAAACTAATTTATGACTTCTGGGATCTTGTCTCTCTGATGCTGCTTAGTATTATACCAGGTTTTTCTTTCTTTAGATTCACTTCGTATTTTTCAACGACAAATACCCTAATCAGAAAGCAGCAGTAAGACAGAACGATGGATTTGCTGCACTGGCTTTCTTCATGCAGGTACCCAATGGACTTGTCTGAATTCTCTGCATGTTGCTTTCGAAGGTTTCTTCTACCATGTATCCATTCGAAGAACTTAGAATAATTAACTTTATTAGAGTGAGGTATATCACAATACTATTTTATAACTTTTTAGACGGATTTTGAATATTTCAAGCATACTATTCAATGAATCTCTTTGTATCCTTTAGTTTTTTCTGTTCAATGGACAGGTGACTCTCAGACCTGAAAGTATCACCAATGATACGAGGAAATTAGGAAGGTACAAACGGGGCTGCGTTGATAGTTCTATACCTTTTGTTCAAGAGGAAAAAGAGCTGCTGCGAGGCTGGTGTTTTGGTGCCATATATTTTTAAGGGTGGGCAACGACTCTGCTGTCAGTAGTGTAATATTTGTTGTTTTTAATTTCTAGTATGATAAAGAAGCCCATAACAAAGCACTGCAAAGAATTACTGATAACATAGATACTTTGAGGTTGCCTAGTAAGTACCGGTAATTTTTGTACTGGAGGTTACCTATACATGAGAAGAATATGTTTCCAATATAAAAAATGTCGAAGCAAAGAGTCTGAAATTACTTTTTATTGCTACTATTTTTATGTTGCTTCATCTTGGTTGTTTCTTTATCTCGTTGTAATTGTTAGATAATGAGATTAGATGTTATGTCATGTTGAATCTTTCTCTAAGGCTACAACAATAATTTACTATAGTGGTAAATGATTTGAAGGCCAATGTCCCCTATTAACAAACAGTTGTTATTGATCGTGATATTGTATTGTCGATGAATTTTGTTTGCGCCATTCCACTTTGAAAGTTTCAATATCAAGATGATAACATTGAGCATCTTACACCCTCATTATTGGGCCTTGTCAAATGATATCCTTGGAATATCATACGAATACACCGAGTCATTTTACATCATAAGATGTACAGCAGACATTCTTCAGAGAGCTCTTTCTCATCATATCCTTACCCTTTAAAATTCCAGAGAATTTATTTCCTTCTTTCTGTCTTCAACTGGCCTTGCTTACCTCAATCCATAATATCACTTCTCATTTTCTAGAAAGTGTGGCTGATTTTTCTGAGGACGGAATCTCACTTACGAACCTAATTTCTGCATTCAAGGAAGGCTTGGAAAAGTTGAAGTTCTATATTTATACTGGTTCAATGACTTCTCCTCCATGTTTTGAATCAGTTTCTTGGTTTGTATTTGAAAGGCCAGTTAGGGTTAATCCTGCTACGGTAAGAAAGTTTCTTTTCACCCTTCAGTCACTTGTGGTATATAATTCAGAGTTTGACCAAGACATGAGAGAGACTGCAATCTCCAATAAACCACGAAATCAAGAAATATTAGTAAATACTAGTACTTACCAATTTTAGGATAGTTAATAGTCATAGCAACATGCTTTTATTGATTCTGATTGGCTGACCAAATGACAGCAGGACCACGAAAGGCTCACTATTGGACGCTCATGCCATATTTCATGTTTGTTTTATATGAAAACCACTTTTTGTCTGAGCCTCAATTTTCTTAACTATTTTCTTAAGATTTTCTTAACTTTAATGGGAGTAAACTGGCTAAAAGAGGTTACCATTATTTTTTTTAAAAAGTTTGATTTTTGTTAACCAAGATAATCCAAGAAAAGTTTCGATCTTTGTAAAGGAGCTTGTAAGGAATGAGCATATATCGATTGCTGGTACGTAAAAAAGGTGAATTGTGGAACTTGAGCCTCGTGATTTTCTTAACATTTTCTTAAGATTTTTGGCCATTTGAACCTCATTTTCTTATAAACTTTTTCTTATCAAAAAACACCTGTATATTGATAGATTTCCTGTATTTACCAAGAGAACCAAATAGTTGGAAATTACTTAACTAAGTATAGTTTTGTAATAGTGAGAGTTTGTTTCTTGGCGAAATGGTGAGCAGTTTACTCCATACTTAAACTAGATGCAATCATCTCTATTCAACAGCAGGGCTTTGTCTTGCTCTTTAAGTTATATAAAGAATGAAAATTCACTAGGATGCAACAGAAAAAAATGACGATATTCTGTAAAGTACAAACACAATGCCAACAGGTACAAAAAGTGTTCACTCTTACAAATGCAAGGAGACTATGAGCATTTCGCTTGACCGACGCACAGGGAAATAGGGAAGCCACGAGAAAGGGACGTTTCCAATTCTGCCTGTCTCTTGCGATGGCTTAGCGGCGCTTTAACCAGCTGTCAGCAGCAGTGGTGTGGTGACAAAGGGACCAGGGGGGCCATGGCCCGCTAGAATGACTTTCGAGGGGCACCAAAGGAGCAAAATGAAGATTTGAAATGAAAAGTTCAACAATATTTTCTGAAAATAAGTAGGAATATAAGAGTTTCTGGTCATCTAAGAAGATCTAAGTTTATAAATTTGTGTTTGCCTGAAATGCAAACTGTAAGGTGTTTACTGTGTTCGTTACAGAGGGGCGCCAACTTTCACCTGCCTCCCCCCCCCCCAAGACAATCTATGCCACCACGCTTCTTGTCAGCAGTGCCATAGGAATAAGTTCCCGTTACAAATTGCTTCCTATGATGCAGTAAGATGAAAAACAGCAGCTTGCCGATATATGGAAATCAGTCTTTGTCGTAATTCCCCTTTGACTTGTGAAATCAAACGCTTTTTCATATAGAATACAAACTTTCTGCTTATAGCATGGATCACTCTTAATATTTCATCAAATCCAACCTTACACTTTTCTGAAATTTTTATTAGAATTCTTGAAAAAGAATCATGAAGTTAATGTTTCAATTGATTTTATGAACTTAAACTTTATTGCTACAGTGTATGCAAAGTGAATAATCTTAAATGATGAGTTTGTTTCCAGTTAGAAAAAGATTTCTCGTAAAATCAGTCTGCTCAAGTTTACTTGTTCAGGTTATGCCTGCATGTGTTTCTTAGATGTTCCTTAGCTTTTATGTAATTTGAGCCTCATGTTTCTTTTATACTTGTTTCTCGAAAATTAAACTGCTATTTTGTATTAGATTCAATGTGAAGAGTGAAAGTGCGAGAAAATAACCGACCCGAGCGGGATTCGAACTCGCGACCCCTGACTTTGTACGTCAAGTGCGCTACCAACTGAGCTATCGGCCATGCTTCCAAATCGTTGCTAAAGGGTAGGTCATTTGCTCGCACCGCCCCCTCTCTTAACCAATTTGCACAGGAGAGCCATCGCAGCTCCATCGCAATGTGCATTGGACCTGCTGTTGAGAGAGGACTGCTAGATTCAATTTCTAAATGATCGAATAATATCTATCCCTAAATTTCGTCGTGTTTCATAATTCCTGAATTTATGAAAAATAACTTGCCTATTTTTTTTAGTTGGACACTTGGAGAAATGTCCTACAAGGAGATGTTGGTCGAATGTGTGGTAACTATCGTCCAGTTCAAAAGCTCAATGATCGTGGTATACTCATGATAAATCCATCGGTTACAAGGGCGGTGGTTAATGAGTCTACGCCGATACCTTCAGTATCCAATCCACGACCTGCTTGAGTATCAAGCCCACCCGTTCAAGAATCAGGTAGCAGATGTAATAAGGTAATTTTCAAATGGACACATCTACAGATTTACGAGAGTGCATTCCATGTACTAAGCTCTGAAGATATTCGGCGTGCAATACGCTTTACTTCAGCATTCAGCGTACAAACACGCATATATTTCGTACAATCTCATTTCCCTCCAACAATCGTTGGGTATATCATTCAATCATTCATCATCCATTTTACATGTTTGATTTTCAATTTGTTTTACATCGTCTCGTATCATTTCCTTGTTAATACTTGACTCAGTAACAAATTTTTACAAATTGTTGTAGGAGGGTTTCAGTGGTTGATTTGCCCACTAATGTAAAATAAGTAACAACAAATTTCCTGCTAGGAGTGCCTTGGGAAATCATGTCCGTGTTTATTTCGGGGCAGCTTCTTGGCTTATTTTGTTTTGGAAAGATCTGAAGTTTGAAGACATATGTGGCTTCTTTGATTTCAGCCCATACTGTAATCCGTAGAACATTCCAACTATTTGCAAAAGTGCTAACTAATTTTCTTTAAATAGGGAACTTTTCTCCTTTTTGCCCTACTGAGCTCGTCACGCTGCTGGTATGAAAAAGCCACTGTTGCACCTTGCATCCGGTATGAAAAAGCTATCTAAGGTTTGAGTAAACAGTAGATACTATCGGTTTTTATCAGCTGTGAATTTATGAATCTTTTTCTTTTAGGTTACCACTAAACAACCATGTTTGTAATACGGTGACTGTAATCATGTTTGGTTAATTTAGTTTAGAGGTAAAGGCTTCAGTGATATGTTGGTAGTGCAATAGCGAGAAGAGCTATTTATCTTTATTAAACATTAATTGGCTACCGTTAGATTTATATGTTATAATACAATGCACAGTGTCTAATGCAATTTGATCTTCCAACACCAATGCTTCTGGAAAATGCCATAAGTGAGGGTCTGGGGGTTTATCCTTTTAAAAAAGTTTTGCAGACCACGTCCTTCTATTTGCGGGAGAAGATACCACACTTAGTTATTTTGTTTGAACTAAGCAAAATACCTCGCTTAGAACTTTATAATTCCCAACACCTCAGTGGGAGAATGATGAGTGATAAGCAACTCAACCAAAAAGGACTCTTCTGAGCAAGAAACTTATCAACGTGTCCTGTTTCTGCCTGCTAATTTTTTTCCATAGACCCCTATTTGTGGCCAAGACCGCTCTAACTTAGGCAGTGACAATGCATCATACGACTCTAGTGTGAAAGAAATAAAAATTTTGTCGACGATGCAAAAACCATAGTATATACCTCGTATTACAACATACAGATCCAAATTCAACTTGATCAAAAAGTGCAAATTACAATTTTTAATTTTGTGTTCTACTGAAAATGGCTGTGTTTCCTTCAAACTTAAAAGTAAACATTTCAATCTTAGCTGTGTTTTATCCTGTGCTGCAGCAGTATTACCTAACTGAAGCACTATTACCAATATCATTTTGGACGATATTTTTAATCGATATTACAGCAAATTTATTACCATTATTCTGGCATTGTTTTTCACGCTGTCACAGCAATGTTATTGAAATATCTCAGGCAACATTATCAATTATTTTCCCTGCATTGTTGCCTAGCATTAAACCAATGATTTTATTAATATTATTCTAACAATATTATCAATATCCTATTATATGGTGACTTTATCATGAGATGCAAATATAATGTAATTGTTGCTATTTTTGTTACTTGCTTGTTGCAAGTGTCAGTATTATTTTGTTTCTTTAACGAAAATTAAACGGTAACGTTGGGATAACGGGAGCAATAATTAGATCGGAATCCGAAACCACATCTAGAACCGTCATCTAGAAGGCCAAAAACTCTAAGGAGTTTTTGGAACTAAAGAAAACGTCCCTAAGAAATTATTCAATTTCAAGTATTTTCATTCCTTCAAACAATCAAGAATGAGGAAGCAGATTTTGTTAGGTAACTTGGTAGCATTTTTATTAAATAATAATTTAGATAAATGTACATGTTTCATTAGAATTCCTGTTTTCTGTTAAAGTATATTTATCATAGCATATATTAATTAATTTATATATTACTATTTTTTGTGTATTAATTCTTTGACTATGTAATTCAAAACCATACGATGGCTAAATCCAGAAGATCTTATGCGCAGCATGACGCGATTTTATTAGCTGTTGAAAATGTTCAGAAAATGTTGTTTATAGCCATCGTTTCGAATCGATTGTTCAAAACGTGGGCCTGCTAATAGGTGGTGTTTGGTATCCACAAGGGACCGCATGTGCCTACACAAATGCACTAGCTAGATAACAATATTTTGTTCGATCTTCAGAGCAACCCTGAATACACTATTCAATTACATCAAGTGATTTAAGTAGATATTTTCCATAGATCAATTATATTTTCCGACAATTTTTTCAGCTTGTCTGCAGAGTGTCACACCTTATGGTTACGCCTTAGGGAATTACCAACCAAAAATTTATGCATCCGAGGTTTTCATGTTTTAAGCAACAGGACTGACGACATACTGGATGGTGGGGAAGTACTCGCGGAGGTATCCTGAACATTTGTTGTTCGATGTGCAAGTCTGCCATCATATGCGAGATCATGTCAAATCCTGCCAATCTCTGCAGACTTGTCACTGAGCACATCACTGGCAGAAGCATGGCCTAGTGTACCATTGACCATTGCCATGGCGGTGCAAATGCACTTAGGGATAGAAAATATAAATGTGACCCTCAAAATATGCTGCTCTACACTTACTTAGTGTAAAATTACTCGCTAATCTTTGCGAAGAGCCACATATAAACAAATAAATGTCACGGGTATATTGTTACATTGCGGTGGCTTTGTGCCCTTCGTCTCGAGATACACGGCCTCTGTCCGTAGATTTTATACTAGCAGCAGGGAATGGTGGTGGTATCCATTAACAATATCGATTCTTGCTGTTTATAAGTGGGACTCTACGTCAGTACACCAAGGGAGTCGTTTATTCAGACAACCTGACCTGAAACGTGTATAGTGATTCATTTTGAGACGTGAAAGTCAGTAGCTAAAATGAAAACTCTGCTGATTACTATTTCCGTGGCTGTTTATGTTATCACCGTCGTTGAGAGCTCACTGAGACTTTCACAGCCAAACAAGAGGTCTTCTCTGCTCGATGAAAGGACTTCAGATGATTCGCGGCCTAGATGGCAAGCAACTGGACTTAAAGGATCCCTCATCAAAAGTCAACCTGACAAGTATTCCTCGACGATGAAGCAGATGAGGAAAAGTGATCACTATGTAAGTAAATCCTCGCTTAATAACCATTGGTTTCTATTTGTTTTTAAAAGCTCTCGATTTTGTGCTGTTTTTGGTTTTTTATAACAAACGTGCATGGCCAACCTTAATGATATTCATTTCAAGGACGAATTGCTTTGAATTGGATTGTGCTAAACCCTCTTGATTGCATGTTCTGTATGATAAAGTGGTTTTTAAGAATGCAGCACTCGCCGGCATTACAAGTTAAGAAAGTTACCGTAAATCCTCGAATTAGCCCCCCCCCCTCGAATAAGCCCTCTTCGAATAAGCCCCCATGCTAGAACTTCAAATTGTTAATAAGCCCCCCTCGAATAAGCCCCCACCCTAGGTGATGATGAAGACTGTAATAAAGACTAATGCTTAAATATAGACTGTTCTCGGAATAGTATAGAGAAAAGGAGCTTTAGGAATGAGCTTTTTATACAACATTTGTCAAATAAGTTTATAAGCCCCCCTCGACTACGCCCCCCTCGACTAAGCCCCCCCTCGACTAAGCCCCCCTCGAATATGCCCCACCCAAAAGCATCAAAGATAAATAAGCCCCCAGGGGGCTAATTAGAGGATTTAAGGTACTTAGGTGCTGAATGTGTGACACGGAAGACCGGTGATAAGTTGATGCGCATTTGTTGAAATTCCAATTTTCACGTGAGCCCGCGATCTCTTTTAGTTAATTTGCATATATAATAATAATCATCATCATATAGCGATAATTAATTTGTTTACAGTAGGCGCTACATAGCCTTATGTAGATTAAAAATATACTAAAGCTAATCCAAGCCAACCTCTAAAATTAAATAACATTATATTAAAAAATAACTAAGTAAATAGATAACAGTATTAAAGGGCAAATAGATATTAAAGACGTGTTTTATAGAAGTCTGAAGTTGTTAAAGGTTTTATCAGAAGTTCCAAGCTATGCTAAAGTTAAGAAAATCTCATCACAAAGTCTCAATTGTCATATGAATACCCTACATAATCTGCATGCAGTCAGCGCCCTTCCAATTTTGAATTTTTTTAGATTTCTATTGTCTGTATTTCAGCGTTAGGCGTGTATAATAGCCGTCTATCTGTAGTAACACTGCATTGCTGTGGACACGAATACACGTTATTTTATTCAAGAATTTTTTTCGCTCAGTACTGGAACTTTATTATCTTTCTCATACCTTCTGCGCTGAAACTTCTTAGCAGAAATTGCTGAGTTTGCGTAACACTATGGTGTTAGAAAGACAGGCACTTCACAAACAAAGCTCTGTAATAAATAGGTTACTACAAGAAACCTATGCGAATTAAGAAAAAGCGATGACTGTCATGCGTGAATATTTGGATTTTAAAAGCATATGACTTATCAAATTTCTTATCTCTCAGAAATCCAGCTCTGAACTTTCTTAACTTTTGAGCAGTCGAGTACTACTTTCATGTAAACCACTTTCTTATCAGAACGTGCATTCTCCCTAGGAAAGTCCTGAACTGTAGTACTGTGTAGTGGCGTTTAGTATGCAGTGGTGTAGTACAGTGTTGTGTTGTAGCAGTAAGTGAGTGAGTGGTGTTGTTGGCTTGTTTACTTAACCTAGAATACATCTTGTAAGAGTCAACCGCAGGAGGACTAGATGACCACATGTCTTTTCCCGCTGTGGTTCACTCAGATTAGTCAGTATTTTTATTATTTCAGTGGTCTAAAAAAGGAAAATTTCAGTACTGAAATCATGAAAAAGCCAAAAGAGTTTCAGTATTGGACGAAAAATCTTATACCATATATCAATATTACATATTACTATTGCAATATTGCAAAAATCCTGGATCAGGAAGCTGTTTCCATTCACTGCAATCCAATTCACATGGAATTTGTGCAGTAAATCCATGTTAAAATTGATCATGTAAATCTGAATTGAAAAAACTTCTGGTTATAGCTACTCAGAAACGGTAGCTGCACTTGATTAAATTAGGTAACTATTAAAAAAGATGAGTTTCAATTGTATATCATACATTGTGTTTTCATGCCTGAAGAGACACGTGAGAAACACAAGGGGGTTTTTGTCGCGTTTACAAAAGCTATTTCTTTTTCCTTGTTGCTCTTAAAATTGTCATTTTGTCCGTAACATTTCTGTCTTTTGCCTTCCAATTTTCATTCCCTTCGTGTTTACTTCTAAACATTCAAAGCTCTTGCTCGTATGGAAATTTCCTTCCAAGTCAGAGCACTGCCGGAGTAATTAGTCAAGAAAACACACCTATTAGATAAGAGCCCTTCTCATTCTCAATCACTCCATCTCCAAGAATTTCCCAAGAAATGCAACAGGCAGTTTTACGATAGTTGTATTGAACTGGACTATTTACCACGAGTGATAATGGAATATTGCTGCCTTGTGCTTTGTAATAGGCGATAAGGATTGACTTCCAGTTTGCGGTTAACTTGCGTCTAGCTTACGCTCAGTTTTCGGTGAATGTCAGGTACCGTATGGCTAAACCTGTCGATCAGTGCTGGTTTATTGAGCACTTACTCCATGCTGACACCATGATGCCTGAGCCCAATTCCTAGCAATACAATAGTCGTTACAATACCATATGCGTGCGTAGAGGCGTTCCGAAGTAGGGTGTATAGGCTCGTCTTACCGTTTCTTTGACGTTTGCAGAAGCCATCAGTGATCTTTGGCTCGTAAGTAAGTGGCATAACGACCATGGCTTGTTGGTACATATAATACCTTGTCGGTAATTTTGAGCCCTGTGCCAAATCTCTCGGTAGCTTTCTGTTACTGCACCACCCCGCCAGCGCAGAATTCCTTCCGGACACTGATTTAACAAGTTTCCACTACAAAAGGCAACGTTTACATTCTGTTTTCAGTGTCCCTGCAATTTTTCATTAAATCAGCAAACTGTTGAGAAACGTTTAGAATAAAACTGTGACCAGAAATTAAGAAACTCTTGCTACTGGGCCTTTATTCAGTATTTTGGTGGTAAACCTGAGATGTGTGAGTGAAAGTGGTAGATCTGAGGGATATGATTTATGCGGTAGATATCAGGCTTGTGATATGTATTACAGTGGTGAGAGATTTGATTTAGTTAGTTGACCTGAGGAGTTTTGTTCAGATTGTTATTTAGGTGGTAGACCTGAGAAATGTCATGAAATAGATATATCTGAGTGCTGTTTTCAAGGAGGTTGATATAATGGGTGTGATTTTAGTAGTGAACTTGAGGGATGTGATTTGGAAGGTCGATCTGAGAAATGTGATTGAGATGGCAGAACAGGCTGGTGTGACTTAATTGGTAGACTTGAAGGATGTGATTTAGGTCGTAGATGTGAGAGATCTTTATGTATGAGGTAGATACAATGAATGGGATTTGAGTGGTAGACCCCAGAAATTTGGCTGGTATAAGGGATATGATTTAAGTGGTATATATGAATTCGCGTGTAGAAAGACTGATGGAAGGAGCTGTTTAGGTTAATTTGCAGTGTTGTATGAGGCATACTGCCAGTACAACACTGCAAGCCGGATATACTCCATGATAAGAATAGCAATAATAAAGGAAACTTTCAGTCTCAAAAAATGTAATATATAGCAATATATAAAATTTAAATGAAAATCGTTACAGTATAAAGAATTTGTTTTTAACTGCCAGTCTCCAAAGAAGGCTTAATAGTCAAATCTTACCACCTTCAACAATGTTGCTTTGTTAAATGCTTAAAGTTCTGGATTGGTCCAGTCTTTGTTTTCACCACAGAATATGTAATATGCTGTCCTTATGTAGATGTTTATTATAGCTTCTTTCTTCCAACCCCCAATTTGTCCCGCCCCCAATTATTATTTTTCATAACATTTTCCAACCATCCATTTATTCCCACTCTACAATTATTTCGTCTTCAAGAGTATATTCTGCACAAATGTAGGCACTACTACAATTCCAATAGTTCTTTAGTTATTATTTTTATTCATTATTATGATGTAATTAATGTGTCGTTTTCGAAAAGAACTTTGTCATACGAGAGCAAATATATACCCTGTCAAGCTACTCAGTTGGCTGTTTACAAGTAGAAGATAAAGCAGTGTGAATATGACACAGCATTCGATCCAGGATTTTACGATTCAATAAAAAGCTTGTTTATACCTTAGCATTATCCTAGACATTTATTTTGCTTTTTGAGAAGACAGTCACATTTATCTGTTATGCAACAGTTTTGTGAACTTTCTTGCTACATTTTTAGGCAGCTTCATATTTCATGTTGTAAGAAACTCGTGCACCATGAATCACCAAATAGGGATGAACCGTCATTTTTGTTCGAAAAGAGTTCCCTGGATCAAACCTGGGTTGAATCTGGGTCAAACCTGGGTTGAATCTGGGTCAAACCTGGGTCAAACCTGGCTCAACCTCGGCTCAATACTGCGTTAGTTTTTGTTTCGTGAACAAGGCTAAATTCTATTGACATATGCCGTCAAACATCAAAAAATGAATTCTAATATATTCTACCGTACCAAGTTATGCCATCAAGTCTTGTTTACTAATTTTCAGCTGCTTCTGTCGTCTCATCAAAGTTCTCTCGTTTCATAGATTGATCCAAAGATTTTAAAACAGCTGAGCGGTGTCAAAGACATTAAAGATTTTGTAAAGAAGTTGAATCCCAAAGGCTTTACTATTAAGAAAGAGAAGGTCCTAAAAAAGGTACCAACAGCACCAGGAAAGAAACCAATTGTGCCCGTTATTGGAATTCCCGGAGTTTCTGTGGTATCACCTGATTCCTCAATATCTGGTACTCAATTAGGTAATATACTTTGACTATTTCCAGAAATTTCATCGATTAAAAGACAAGTCATCTGACTCATTTGTAACACATTTGGTTAGTTATTTTAAACGATTCATCTATATCTAATTTTTGAAACGTCACCAAGATGCAGGTCGATCAGCGATGATTATATTTTTATCAGATTGAAAACAAAGTGACATTTATTCGTGTGTAACTGAAAACTATATTACGCTTTTGCCATGACTGTTGACTGTACTATCCATAAATCGTTTCCTAGGCCATAGCTATTGTCCATATTACAGAGATATAATTTTCCTCGTTGAAGGTTCAAGTAAACCTGATTATGTTTACCAAGAGGTTGAAGAGGAAACTGTGTATTACGAAGGACAGAAAGTAGCGGATCCTTTGCAAAGTAAGATATACATCAGTTTGCACGTTTTTTTACACGAAAAACGTTTATAATAACACGAAGCTCGAAGGCCAAAACCCTAAGAGAACGTTAAGAAAATAACAAGGCTCAAGTTCCAAAGCACATCTTTTTTGTGTACCAGAAATCGATATTAGCTCATTCTTTGCAAGCTCTTTTACAAAGATCGAAAATTTTCTTTGATTGTCTTCGATAGCAGAGATCAAACTTTTTATTACAAGTAATGGTAGCCTCTTTTAGCCAGTTTACTCCACTAAAAGTTAAAAAAATCTCAAGATGATTTTTGGCGCTTGCAAATGAACTGTGTCACACGCAAATTTGCGATGTTCTGTGTATATTCGCCGGGAATTAAGCACAATATCTAGCCTGCTAGATATTTTGTTTGTTGCTGGTAAAAACACGTGTGTGATGTTCTCGCTGGTGAAGAATAGCAGTCCTTGGCTACGAGGATTGCTTGTGTGGGGTCAGCTTTAGTTAGTTGTTTACAGAATGTTTGGAGATGTGATTCTATATTGTTTACATGCAGCAAAGATTAAAAGCAAGCATTTCTGTATTGTCTATATGCAATAAAGAATAGTTTCACCAACTTATATCACTACATAGACACCTCTTTATTAGAAAGCAGTTGAAACAACATTGTGTCACATTGACGTGAAGTTTGGCAAATAAAGGCTAATTTAATAATAGTTATAGGTACAAGTCCGAGAGAGCTTGTACGTTCAGCTGCTCTGATGAATGAATTCAGGCTTATGTGGAAGGCAAGTGACAACTATTGGTCCGTTGGCTCCTGACCAGGAGCCAAAGTGAAGTATAAATAGTCAAATGCATAGCTTTAAATTACTTCTTCTATACTTTCAAATTTCATAGTAGGAACTAATTAATGCCCTCAGTTTGCTAGATCATTACTATGAGTAAGAAAACAAGAGAAAATGCTGGATGCATTACCTAGAGAATTTTTGAATTGTAGACTGGGGAGTGGCCTTACAGTTGAAGCTAGACAAGCACTTTCCCTATTTATTTTAAGCAACTACTTTATTAGTGAAGCAAGTTTTTGCTAACTTTACTTTTTATCTTTTACTGCTACTGTTTATCTGCTATTTACTTTTGACAAAACTCATACCTTGGCATTTATTAGATTTTGATTTATTTAGTGTATTTAAGTTGTTGTTGTTTGCTGTATTTTGAGTAGGCTGTTATATCTAGCGTTTTCAGCTAATTTAGTCTTACATGTGGAGTGGAGGGCCCGTTGAAAATTAGCTTTACGGCTGAAAGGCATCCATCCTTAAATATTTGAAATGAAATCGAACGAGGAGGGAGGGTACCCTGCTTTGTTACGCTATTTTTTATGTAGAACTTTGCCACAGACCGTTGCGGGAGGGGAAGGAGGTTCTCAAAAGCGGTAGATTTGGCGTTGCGTGACGGGTGAGTGACCCCCTATATAAAATGAAACTGGCATTGTTTACTGCTTTGACGCCATTGTTTACTTTTCAGGTAGCAGCAGTAGTGAAGATGCCTGCATTCCCAGAAATATTACGCAATCTCTTGAAAGAATTGGGGTAGTTTCATACCCCTCTTGCGTAATACTGAAGAAATGCGGAGGTTGCTGCAGAAGTGCAAAGGAGTGTGTTGCTGCTTCGACAGTTAACAAGACAATTACCGTGATTGAGATTAGTGGAAGTATGCTATGTTTATTCACATTCTTTTCTTTCCTTGCTCATTTTATTGATTGTCAATTGTTTGATTTTGGGTTCACATGATTATCTATACCGTTCTTGGATACTACAATGACCGGCCAACCAATCTCAAATCTATTGAGCTCTGTCCGTTTCAATTTTATCAAGGAGATATTTATGAAAATATAGTGACTTTTGTAGTGAGGAATCATAATGATTATTGAATGATAGAAAGGATAATTATCCTTTCTAAATTTATAATTTTGACAGCAATCCCGATGTTTAGGGTCGAATGAGTTTTAAATTTTTAAGTGAAACATCTCTAGTGTGTATGGTTTCATTCATCCCTCAATATTGTTCTTCAACTCGTTTCAAGATGAACCTTTACATTTATCCTTCTTAAATCTTTACCTACATAACTATAGTTTCATGGTAATTTGCGCCTTCAAACAGACACACGCACATAAACACACACACACACACACACACACACACACACACTCAATCACTCACTCTCTCACTCACTCACTCTCTCACTCTCTCACTCTCTCACTCTCTCACTCAGTCACTCAGTCACTCACTTATTCAGAACCTGTTTTTTCTTGTCTCATCTTAGCTGGATATCAAATTGTAAGTAAGACTTTTACTGATGATGCAACGTGTGAATGTGATTGTATTGTGAAAGCCACAGACTGTCTACCAACTCAGACTTATTCCAAAGATCGCTGTCAGTGTGAGTGCAAACTTCCAGAACAGTCATGCCCTACTGGAAAGCATGTAAGTTTTATTCCCAAGTTGTCCTGTTGCATATAGCCGTTGTGAATTGGCTCATGAATCCTCTCTAGGGCTTAACTCCCAAAGAGAGAAAAACGAATGGTAGAATCTATGTTAGTCAATCATTGATGATGATGATGATGATGATGATGATGATGATGATGATGATGATGATGATGATGATGATGATGATGATGATGATGATGAATGAATATTTAAACTGGATAAACACTTCAACTACCTAAAGCTGTTATAAACATGTGTCCAGTAAAGTAAAAACAAAAATAAAGAATAATAAGCTATTAGTTGTGTATGATGCCTCTACCCGCTATGTATAGATATTCATGAAACAACATAGTTTCAAATTTGTAATTATTAAGTAGTGTGAATTTGAGCAATAGATTTGATAACAATTGAGAGAATCTGCTTTGATGCTTTTGAGATTTCTGGTACTTGGATTGTCAGTAAGTTAACATTTCAAAATTTGTATGTTTCTTGCACTAGATAGCCCTAGCTAGCGATCTTATATTTCTTTCTCGTATGGTGACTTTTCGACTTTCCCGTGTACATATTTGTAAAATTAAGCAATAGTCAACATCAGTGGTGGAGCCAAGGGGGAGTATGAAGTGTTTGGACTAGTCCCCCCACTTTTTCTCAAATATATTCCTTGAGATTCGTGCAGATTCAATGAGAAAATTTTGCGTACTTGCATTTTCTTACTATCTAGAACATTATTTGGATGTGTAGCTGAATTAATTGAATTGATCTCACAGTGACACTTGAGAATGAAATCCCTTTAAACCAGCCGAAATACTTGAATTTCAAGTAAAAAGCCAGGGCGAGACTCTGGAATTTCTGTACCTTTTTGACCCGTATCCCCCAATTCTTTGTAAGTGGCGCCACAGCTTGTCGACACCCTAATTTACGATGCCTCAGTCATGAGCATGTTTCTCAGGCCAAATTGTTAATTCCCGTGAAGAGTTTCCTTTTCTAGATATGTCGGCCAGATCCAGTTAGTGCTATCATTTCTTATCTTTCTTCTGCAGTGGTCAAAAGCTGAGTGTAACTGCATGTGCAGCAACAGACAAGACTGCTCTTCGCAAGTGAGAAAATGGGACGAAAGCTCTTGCAGCTGCGTATGCATTGATACACCATGCCCTACTGGACAATCGCGTAATCCTGAAAACTGCCTTTGTACATAAAATACCTGTAGAATGTTGTATCGCACTTCCTGAAAACGATTTGACTCTTTGAAACTTTGTATCAATTAAGTATGCTTTGCCTGCGTGTCATGCAGTGGCCTAAATATAAATATACCTAATA
The DNA here is from genome assembly GCA_964019165.1 of Mastigias papua. Taxonomy (NCBI): domain Eukaryota; kingdom Metazoa; phylum Cnidaria; class Scyphozoa; order Rhizostomeae; family Mastigiidae; genus Mastigias; species Mastigias papua. Next base: position 20,243,886 of record OZ025267.1, read on the forward strand.
TATGGTGTTATATAAATATATGTAATAAGCCAAAAATACTTTTGTCTTTTGAGTAAACGTTTCGATTAAAATCTTCATCAATACAGTTCATGAGTACTGATGAAGATTCACTTCGAATGCTAGGCCTGAAACATTTTCATCTTGAAATGCCGGAATATCACGCTTCTGCATTCAGAATTCTTCATTCTGCTCTAATTTGCTATGCCTACTTTGAAGATTTATTGCCCATACTTTTGATAGCATTGCTTCAAAATCTTGTGAATCTTTCCACAGAAAACCATCAGTTTCGCTGCACAGTTTGTTTCACTTCGACACTTGAAAAACTTACGAATCTTTTTCCGCCTAAATGAAGATCGAAGAAGCCCTTACAGCGTGACACTTTTGTTATATAACTTTGCCAGACTTGGCCCTTACCGCTGTGCGCAGCCATTTTGTTCTAGGTGGTGAAGTACTTTTCGAACGTATATATATATATATATATATATATATATATATATACATATGGTAGACTCCCTCTAAAGCGCACATCCTCGAGACTTTCAATGTCCGCTTTAGCGAGGTGTCCGCTGTAGCGAGGTGTCCACTGTAGTGAGGTGTCCGCTGTAGCGAGGTGTCCTCTTTAGTGAGGTGTCCGCTTTAGTGAGGTGTCCGCTTTAGTGAGGTGTCCGCTTTAGTGAGGTGTCCGCTTTAGCGAGGTGTCCTCTGTAGCGAGGTTTCCGCTTTAGTGAGGTGTCCGCTTTATGGAACATTTCCATTTTTGAATGCGGAGGGGCTCAAATAGAAAAACATTGTTTGTACTTCAATAAATAAGATGCGACTTAATAAAAAGAGTGGTTATACAAAATCATTTGCTCAGAAAAAGTAATCTTTAACGTTTTTCTGCTTGAGATGCTAGAGCCATTTTTCTTGAAGCAAACTCCAGACTGAATTCAAAGATATGACAAGCTCCTGCTCTTCTAGACTATCCTATGCAAATTGCGTCAATTCATCTGCCATTTGAATAGCAACACGACTTGTTGGGAACGTAAGTGTCTTTTCTTCTTTTTCTGGGTCATCCTCATTGCTGTTACTGCCTACACAAATTTTCTGTGCACTTTGTGATTCTCTTGTGTTTTTTCGCGTAGTCGAACTCGCCAATTGCACGTGCTTGTGTCAAAATTGCTCACCGTCAACCGCGAATAAACGTCTCGAAAGCGAAAGGAGCCACGGATTTAAGACGTGACAGTCAATGTGCGGCAAGTGCTTTAATTATAGTTTGTTAGATTAATCTTGAAACCATAGTTCCACCCCGTTAATGGCAAACCTCTTCTCCAACCTCCATTGCTGCAGCTACAGTTTTCTCTTGCTTATTTTTGATCTCATGCTGCAGCTTCATGACTTCCCTAATCTTGACTTCCCTAATCTTGACTTCCCTAGTCTTGACTTCCCTAATCTTGACTTCCCTAATCTTGACTTTCCAGACGTCTTTGTATTCATGATAAATTTTCACCCATGATTAAACAAAAAAACTTGCTCAGGAGTTTATTAACAATTTACAAAATACAGGTTATTAATCAGGACGACTTCGATGCCGTTTTATTTTTGAATAGGTGATTTAACATGTTTTATAAAATTGTATCTCCATTACCAGATGTCTATTGAGGAGAATATTTGCTTAATAAGATAGCATTGAATTCAGTACACACACACACACACACACACACACACACACACACACACACACACACACACACACACACACACACACACACACACACACACACACACACGCACACACACACACACACACACACACACACACACACACACACACACACACACACACACACACACACACACACACACACATACTGCACGCACGCACGCACGCACGCACGCACGCACGCACGCACGCACGCACGCACGCACGCACGCACGCACGCACACACGCACGCACGCACACACACACAGAGCTGTGACAATGCTAATTTTATATAGGGTGCCCCTACACTTTTGAGGTTCGTCCATTTTAGTGTCACATTGCTTCTGGTTATGAAGTAGTTTGTTTAATGCTTTGTGCAATATCAGCGTAGCAATGGAACTACGTATGAAGATAAAGTCACCTACAATTAGATATAGGGTCCCCCCTACACTTTTGAGATTCCTCCATTGTGTAGTTTCGCATTGCTTCTGGTTATGAAGTGGTTTGTTTAGTGCTTTATGTAATATCAACGTAGCAATGGAATTACGTATGCAGATAAAGTCACCTGCAACGCAATATGAGATTCATTTTGAGACGTGAATGTCAGTAGTCAAAATGAGAACTCTGATTATTACTATTACCGTCGTTTTGTACGTGATAACCGTCGTCGAGAGCTCATTGAGACCTTCAAAGTCAAAGAAGATGCCTTTTCTTCTCGATGGAGAGCTTTCATTCGATTTGCGGCCTAGATGGCAAGCAACGGAACGTGACAGATCCATGTTCAGCAAGAGTGATGGTGAAAAGTATTCATCTACGAAGAAAGAGTTAAGGAAAAGCGATCACTATGTGAGTACATCTTTGCATAATAATCGTTTGTTTTTACTTTTTGTTCGAAGTCAACTACTTTGTTATTTAGTCTCTAGATTTTTGTACTGTTTTTTGTTTTTTTGATAGCTTATTGTAGCAGATCAATTATTTCGAGAAATAAGAGATGATATTCATTTTACCAATGAAACTTTTTAGTTTGGAATATAGATGGACTTCCTTGATTGCGTTTTATGGGATTGTCTCTTTTTCTTGGCCATGGGTCCATTGAGAGCTTATATTATGTATCTATCTTCTTCTTTTACCAATAAAAATGTTCTTGTCATACCACTTGTTAATAAACGCAAGCTTTAATTGTTTATTAAGCGACGTGTCGATGCTATCCTTACATCGAAAATGATGCTAGGAGCGTAGTTTGATAAAGATGTAAGGATGACCCCTTTTGTAGACTTAGGAGTAGATATACTTTTACATTGAAACTCTGAGTGATTGTGAGTTAGAACACTTAACACTTACCCCCTTAGCAATGGGAAGATTCCCATATCTAGCTATATGTTTCGGCTCACCTTTGGGTCGTTATCCGACGTTTCATACTCTCACGAGTATCAGATTAGAAAAGCTTTTTAGTATGCTAGAAGAATGTTCTCGCTTTTTCGTCCAATATAGTAAAGTTCTTTCGATGTTGACACCTCCTTCGGGAAGAAACAGGCAATAAATGTGATAAAGAGTAACAAGAGAAAGTGGGTTTTGTACCAAGAGTAATAATGTTTGCTTGTAATCTTGAGTTTTTTGGAAGTTTATGACCTTTTTCAATACTTGCTGTGATATTGCTTCATACCTATGGGAGAAAAGACTCCTTTTTTTCTGAAATTATGGTTCTTTAAGGGTTCCACCCATTTTGGCAAATTTCCTTAAAACTTACTTGTATAATTAGAATGCAGAGCTAGGTTTGAAAATATGCAAGAAATTGCTTCGGGAAAGTTTCTACCAAAAGCTACCTGGCATATACATAAATTGCACCTATTGGTGTTTATCTAAATACTTTAGACCAGTAGAATAGTGTAGCCAAATGCCATGCAGTGGGCGGATGTACTGAGAACAGGAAATCCTTGGGAGAAGTACCCTTATAATCCACTTTTTCCTCACTCCCTGTTCATATTTAAAGATAGGGAACCTCCATAGATCACCTTTAAATATTTCGGAGAAAATGAGGATTTTAACCTTCTTGGAGTGATAAATTGAAATTTGAGATAATGTGTTGAATTAAACAGTTACATGCTTTGTTAGGTAAATGCTTTTTCATCCTTCCCTTGTTGTACTGCAAAATTGATCTGGGTGAGAACTGAAGGGTATGTCTATCTCCGGTCGTACTATGGTGAACCTGTACCATGCATTGCAGATATAGTAAGACCAACTTTCGAGCGTTTGAAGTATTGAATCAAATCAAACTCTCTTTTGAAACACCTGAATCTAAACGTATTCTCTATACGTCTTATGAAAACTTGAAAAGTGTCTTGTGAAAAAATAATGGCTAGTAAGAAGGTTACGGGATGCAGTTTTGGTACTTAGTGTTAGAGAAGACCATGCTTCAAAATTTGTGGATACTTATAGGGCAAAATTTTAGACCAAGGCTTTCAAGATTCAATTTGATTTGTAGTTTGTTTGTGTTATGATATCACCCTGGATATGATATGTGTCGAGAAGAATGCTGACTATATGACGCAGTATTGTTTAAACTTTCTGGTTCGTTGATCAGCCTGTCTGATATTTTATGGTGCATGAAGCTAGCCAACTCTCATAAAATTGCTTGATTGTTATCAAGATGGGAATGAAAATTGAATTTTTGTGAGGTTGGATCACTTATGCATTGCACAACGGCATTTTCCTGAATTTGGCTATTCAGCCCGGCTATGAGGTAGCTAAGATGTGTTTTACGTCATGTGATAAATAAGGGGCTTGTGCAATGTACTGCACAACCATGACAACCATTGTTAGCTAGAAGCATTCAATATTCTCTTTGGCTCCGTTTACACGAGCAACACTGGATCGGATCTAGACTGGATCCGATCTACTTTTGGTACGGATGGGCCTTGCGTTTAAATGAGATCTTGTGGATCCGATTCAGTTCTGGTTCGCTATCCGATCTACTTCTGGACCGTTTTCAAAGTAGATCCCGTCTAGGTCCGATCTACTTTTGTATCGTGTAAACGGTGAGATTCTATCCAGAACTGGTACGTACTGAAAAAGAAAGGTAATTTTTGTAATCAGAGGCGAAATACTCAAGCTTGATTAATCAAACAAACAAGTGGATCGGATATAAAAGCGTCGTGTAAACCCAAAGTCTCTCGATCCAGTTTAGATCCAATCAGCTTTTGCTCGTGTAAAAGAGAAATAAATTTAAATTGTTCTTCCCTTCTCATCAAAGGTCTCTTGTCTTGCAGATTGACCCAAAGATTTTAAAACAACTGAATGGTGTCAATGACATTAAAGATTTCGTAAAGAAGTTTAAGCCCAAAGGCTTTACTATAATGACAGAAAAGGTCTTGAAAAAATTACCAAAAACAGCATACAAGCAACCAGATATACTACTTGTTAGAAGAACTGGAATCTTTTGGAAATCACGTGGCTTTGCACTATCTGGTATGCGATTACGTCCGATATTTAGCATATGTAGCTAAAAAAATTTCCTGGTATCCTTTGATAAGCAGAAGTTGCGCCCCACACTTGCAAGTTCGTCAAAAGTTTAGAGATTTATATAAAATATTCCATATAACGCTATTGTCCGAAATGTTTGATACAGAAGTTAGAAACATGGATTTACTTATTTTTCTATTCAAATATGAATATTTGCAATATGTCTTACATTAACTATACCTATTCTAATTACTATACAAACACTACAGGTACGATACCATGGGGAGCAAGAAACAATGACTACCCTATGGCTAATACAAAAAGACATGCAACGTTAAACTAACATACAACTACATTACAACGATTAGAACTAATTGAAAATGCATTAGAATCTGCCCCACACCAAATGCCAGGCAAGGGTTGCGATGACGAAAGTCACAGGCGCAACACAGGCGCAACTTTTTCATTTGAAGTAGATGAAATGTTTGGAAATGCCTGGCATCTGATGTGCAAAAGAGTCTGCAAAGGAAAAGAACTTAAAAGGGGGATTGGTGGCTGCTAAGAACTAAAGTCCCAAAAAGACCTAATCAAACCAACCAGTTTCATTGATGTAACGTAAAGTTAATTCGAGTATTTTTCTGTTTAAGTCATAGGAAAGGTCTTGATCACCATATAGTAAAAGCTGCACCAAAACGTCATTTGACATATCGGTGATTTGTAGAAACGGTCGTAATAATTCAACAATTTCAGCGAGAAGATCTTGACGTTGAACATCAAAAGAAGGGCAGAGCAACAAAAAGTGCTCCGTGTCCTCAATGCCATCGCTTGTTGGGCACATTGGGTTAATGGTATCCCTAAAATTATGCTTGAATTTGTGAAAATTTAACTTGCTGAGACCAACCCTAAGTTGAGGAAGGTAAAATAATCCTATTGGATCGTGAATTCCAAAAACAGGTTTTGGAGGGGGCCGGATTGTTGATTTACTTATTTTGTAGCATGCAGACCGAAAATACTCTTTTGAGTTAACACTCATTAGTGTACCAAACCCCCTCAGATTATAACTGAACCTTGAGTTGGACTATACAATAAGATCAAATTCTGTCTGTTGCTATGTATTTTTTTGCCTTTTGGACATTATCCAATGCTTCATACTCATGAGGAGTGTGCTGTACCAGCAAAGTACTTTCAACATCCTACAAACTGAGTATTTCGACGTTTTCAAATAATTTTTATAACCTGTAGTACTTATTTTGGTTTAAGTTTATCGAGGCTTTGGGACCATTAAAAAAGTACTTAACACCAGGATCACCACATTTCTGACCAACCAGCCTGCCCAACCTGTAAATGCGAGTGCGCTTTTGACTTAACCCACCCACCCACTCATCCCCACCCCTCCCCAGTGCGAGCATACATAGATCCTCTTTGATATTTCTTGAGAAGTGGTGTCCACTTTTGGCAACAGCTTTTAGGTGCATTTAACTTTCACTTTTTCTGAAGTAACTGTTGCAATGGATTGAATGGAGGCCATAGTTCTTTCCTATTGAACTAAGTTGTCATCTTGCATCTTAAAGGATCAAAAATATCAGATGATGATTATCAAGAAGTTGAAAGAGAAACTGTGTATTATCAAGGCCAGAAGGTAGCGGATTCTTTACAAAGTAAGACATACCTCATTTTAATTAATACACCTGAGTTATCAACGATTGTTGACACCCTTTATTAAAGATAGGAACCAATGCAGTGTGCACTGAGCAATTTTGGAACTTCTTACAAGGTGTTTGAGCATATCGTTCAAATCTTGCCTGGTTGAGGAAATGAGCAAAGCATTATGAATTTGTTACTAAATGGACCAGTCATGACCAAAATACAACCCTTCGATTGGACCGTTATTTAGATAGCAACAACAGCAACAGATATAATCATAGACTTGGCGATTTGAAGGGGAGTCTTCTGGCATTCGCCAGTTAGCTGCTGGAATCGGTATAGTTTGTGTGCACGCAACAAAAACCACAAGCAAGTGTTTTTTCATATTTAATCGAAATTTAGAGATCACTTTATTTAAAAGCAGGTGATACAACATTATGGCATAATGACTTGAAATTCAGCAAACACAGGTTATCATAATAGTACTTATGAAAAAGAATTGCAAAGTTGCTTGTATGTTCAGTTGCTCCCAAAAATAGGCTCAGAATACTGTTGACGGTAAGTGCAAATTGGATCGCCCAGTAACTTTAGTCCCTTCAGCAAACAGCACAATTGATAGCATCATTTTTTCTTTATGCCATTTTTAGCATTGTTTATAGAAACTAGTTAATATGTTAAAAGGTAGAGAAACGAAGGGGAACACTTGCGGGAAATTTTTATTTATTGCTGTAAGTAAGTAACTTTGGATTTTAAACATGTCGTTACAAAACGAATTTCATTTTCCCTCGTTGATCTTTTTCTAAATGATCTGAATAATTCGTTTATAAAAAATTTAGTTGGTATTTTGAGATCGTTTTTACACGATATTCACTTAAAATAAATCCCAGGTATATTCTTTCTACCCAGGCCTTTCTTCTATGTTAAGTTCTTGTAATTCGTTCTTTTCTCATCTGGATTCTAGCAATTTAAGACTAGAGATAGAGACATTACTGACTGCTGTAGCTAGCATGAGAACATAACTGTATGCATCACAGATTATACTCCCTTCTTTATACCAGTGGGGTCCGGTACAAAGGATTATGTAATTACTACAGTTTGCACGAAGACTATAATTATTGGAGTCCTTCGAGTCTTATTCCATGTAAACAGGGACTAAATTGCTAGCCTCGATCTATATGAATTCAGCGTTTATAGAAGACATCCATGCAAGAAATGCTTCACTGAAGAGATAATTGAGTTTTTTGTAATAACTATTTAATTATCTGAGGGCATTTGAATAGTGAAGGAGAATGTTCAGTAAGTTTTTCTTATACTGCATTTGCGTTAAAATACTGCAAATGAATGAAATTGAATCATAAAGAAGTTAAGGAGGACATGCTGCAGCGTAACTTTATGCGATGCTATTAAATGATTGAAACCCAGATAGATTTTGAAGCAGTGTACATTTTTGTTACTATTTGTATTTTTTCTCCAGGTAGCACCAGCTCCAAGGATCCCTGCATCCCTAGAAACGTCACACAGTCCATCGGAAGACTCGGGGTGAGGTCAATTCCATCATGTGTAGTACTAAAGAAGTGCGGAGGCTGCTGCGACGGTGGTAGGGAGTGTGTTGCAGTTGCGACTACCCGCATAACACAACCCGTGATTGAAATAAGTAAAAGTATGCGAATTTTATTCAAATCAGTTTTTAGCCTTGTTATTATTGTTTTTATATCAGTTTTTATTTTGCTTGCATATAGTCAGTGTTATGACTACACGTACATCTCTCAAATGGTCCGCAATCATTTGATTTTTACTTATCCATACATGGTATCCCCTAGTATTTACACTAAAGAGATAGAATTATCACATTGAAAAATCGGGACCAATTATTGGATTAATTGAATGGTGTTATGCAGGAGTGATATTTTGCTTTCCTTTGAGCGTTGGAAATGTATAGACTGTTTTATAGTCATTTGGTAGTGAGTCCCAGATTGTAGACCCCTGTATGCAAAGTAGCTTTGCCTTCAGATTATATATTTTTGCAGGGGCCATGTTAAAAACTGATTTTCCCTATGCTCAAAACTAATAGCTAGTATTTACAAAAAGAGATAGAAATATAACATTAAATTATTGAATCATATGAATGGTATTATGCAAGCATTATCTTTAGCTTTGCTTTGAACATTGGAAAAGGAGAAGTATGGGCTGTTTTATGTTCATTTTGCAATGAGTTCGAGATCGTAGCCCCCTGTATGCAAAATAGCTTTGCCCACGTTTCGTTTTCAATCAAGGGGGTTTAAGATTTAAGTTGTAGTTACGAAGTGTTCTGTTCGTCACTGCAGAAACTAGAAAGATAAAGTGGCGCTTGGCTATTTAAGCATAGCCGCCAAATGTTTATAGAGTTTGATCAGATCTATTTTCTCCCAATCTAATTGACCAATCATTACGCAAAATGGGCCTGGTCTTAGCATATGTGGTCAGAATCCTGTATGTTGATTGATCAATTAGGTCGGAGAAAATAGAACTGACAGAGCTCTCAAACATTTGGCAGCTATGCTGGCCATTTATTGCTTTATAAACCATGCTGTATCAAGTATCACCTTGTTAAATTTGCATGCAATCTTAAATGATTTATGATTTATGTCATTGCAAAAGAAGCAAAATCTACGTTCAGGCACGGTATTCATGCAGCTAACGAACTTTACGTATTCCTTCCTGCTGAACTTTTTCACTTCTTTCTCGTAAAAGCTAGACAAATAGCTTGGTTGCATTCGAACTGACAGTGCTCCTACAATATTAAACATCGTACATTCATACTCTAGTGTCTCTAATAGAAGGGGGGAGGTAATAGAAGGGGGGTGTTAATGTTGACCAATTTTCAATAGAAGGGGGTGCTAATAGAAGGGTGGTGTTCATGTCAGACAATTTTCAATAAAAAGGGGTGCCAATAGAACCGGGTCCATGTAATGGTAAATTGTTCTATCAAAAAGGTAATGGAATTACTAGGGTGGTGACACTGGTTCCTTGACAATGGATAGCTGGTTGGAGATGAAGATAAAGCCAGAGCATTAGCACATTATATAGAGAATATACAAATATATAAAGAGAAATTATGACAAAGCAAAAAATAACTTATTGATAAGTGAAAATTGTCCTATTGAACTTGTAAATGAAATATCTGTTGAAGTTCCCTTCATTTTGAGCGTTTTTTTCTCAGAGACAGGATCATACTGTGCTCATAAATCTCATAGCTTTTTCATTCAAAATTCGGTGCTTCTGGTCATGACCGATTTGTAAAATTTAATAGAAGGGGGTGCTAATAAGCAAAGAGGGAGGGTAAATTCTCCTGAGATTAATAGAAGGGGGGCCCGTCTATTAGAGACACTAGAGTAGCTTAATAGTCATGTTTCGTAGCAGTTGCAGGTAGAAAACTCGATGTTTATGCTTTCTCCTCTTAGGTGAATATGGTAATACTAGAAATATGATCCATATGCTCAGATGGCATAGGAATGATTGTTTAAGTGAATACATCTACAAGTTATTTCTATTCAAAGCCATAGGACACACGCGTGCGCGCGGGCGCGCACACACACAAGGTCTATCTTTTTCTTGTCTTATCCTAGCTGGATTTCACGTTTTAAAGAAAGATTTTATTAATGATCTAAGTTGTGAATGCGGTTGCATTGTGAAAGCAAGTGACTGTCTCCCAACTCAGACCTATTCCAAAGATCGCTGTCAGTGTGAGTGCCAAAGCTCAAACCAAGCATGTCCAATTGGAAAACATGTAAGTCATATTCCATTTATGGGCAGGTTTCTGCCAGCCAGATGGCACATGACATGGTATATCACCAAATGTATCGCATGGAAACAGTCTCTAGTTCACGGAGCTTGAATGTCAATGTTGCATTTGATTAGACCAATATTGGAAAGATCTATCCCTGGTACTTTATTTGATATTTACCAATGTGTGCACCTACCTGGTTTGTGAGGAAATTAAAGTTACGCACGTAGTGTGCACTTTTCTAACTAGCATAGGCGTAGGAAATTGGAAGGCAAGGTGGGCTGCAGCTTCAAGTTAGACAGAAATCCATCTCATATGTGTAATTTCCTCAGAAGAACTCAATAGATTTTATAGAAAGTAGCTGTATCTCAATACAGCTAGACAGCTATCGACTTGGGAACCGTTGACCATCTTGGACCGCTCTATATGTTCATTAGGGCACATGTTTGCAGCTCCCCCCCCCTCTACCTAAGTTTAAGGTCCTCTTACGCGCATGCTAAATATTGTTGTTTTAAGATAGTTTCTGTCTCACTCAAGCAACTCAGCATTTTTATAGCTTGCAACGTAGCATCTCGTATTTCTTTTACTATGTCGGGTTCTTAGTGTTCAGGGAGTTGCAAACCTTGTGATACAAGAACTGATTAATGCCATTCGTTTCTTGCTCACTTCTGAATCATGCGAAATACGTTTTCAGCCCCGGTAGTTCAAACAAATCAAGCAACTTCAAACAGATCAAACAACTTCAAACAGGTCATACTACTTTTTACACCAATTTAATAGAATATGATTGGTTTGCTCTTCTAAATACATCATCGAAGTAAAGGCAATATTCTCTATTGTTTTAGTGGTCGAAAGCGGAGTGTAATTGCATCTGCATCAAGAGACCAGGCTGCACTTCTCCGTGGAGAAAATGGGATGAAGGCTCTTGCGATTGCGTGTGCATTGATACACCATGTCCTACTGGACAATCGCGTAGTTCAGAAAATTGTCAATGTAGCTGAACTTATTTGAGTTTTTGTGAATCGAAATTCCCAAACGATTTCATGCACATTTCCTTTTCATAATCTTAGATAGGCCGACCAACCTTGAAGTCAAATTTGGAAACTTTTTGTCTAACCGTCCATGAAATGTTCACATTGTACTGCTCTATCACCTGGTACGTGTTCACTCTTTAGGCCTATTATGATTCTATTCCCATGTGGCATGCAAATGCGATCTCTCGTTTGAAGGTCTTTCTTAGACGTTCCATGGGCGATACTGCCTTGATTTGAATTCTTAGCGCGTTCCAACGTATGCATGCGAGTGAAATTCTCGAGTCAAGGATTGCCAAGCACATGCCATCATTTTAAAAACAGTCCGTAACACCACAGGCAGCGCTCCACTATTTAACAAACCATAATTGCGAAGGTGGCATGAATTGAGTAAATTTGAAGATTATTTGCCATATATACTTTGAAACTTCTGTTCAACAAAGCTGCTTGAGAATACGAAGTGCATCCCACCTTTATACATTGATCATAAAGAGTTGGTGCGTTATATCAGAGTACAAGGTACGTTTTTAGAACTATTTGTTTACGATGGATTGGCCTAATTGAGCATTATTCTGGTAGATATCTTGTTGTCATATATCTCTTCATGGCTAGAGGAAATTGCTCTGGTTTAAGCAGTGTTTTTTTCTATTTCTGGCTGGATCTCGCTATCCAGGACCAACCAATAAATTCGGTAGGACTCCAGCAGATCGCTTTTTGGCGTTGGAACGAAAGGGAGATAGACTGTAGAAGCTATTTTACTATGCTAACTGTTCAGATTAGAGCATACAAGCGGATTTGACAGCCTTTTGCAGATACTTACTATTTTCCAGTATCTGCTTTATTTGGGAATAAGAGCGACGCCGTTTTTTGGGAAGATGCCGCCATTTTCTTTAAAAAAGTACGTTAGTAGATACTATTGTTTAGCATCATAAAGACTAGCTGATTTTATTGGCCGATTTGAAAATAGGAATTTGATTGGAATATGGTACAAAGTAAGTTGAATGCATTCAGAAAGAAATAAGAGCTAAAGCAAAAGAGCCCATAAGGCGGGACAATTTTTTGCCAAGTTGAAAATATGATGTAATCCGACACTTTAATGTTGCAAACAAAACAGCAGCCAACGAAATGTGCGCGAATGTATGTTAGCTATTATGTATGTCCTCAGAACTGCAAGATTGGTGTAGGTACACTTATGGGGTGAAAAAATATGTTGTAATGGCGATGCCATGGTGGAAATGGGTTGGGAGGGTGTGTCTTTTCTTATTCTTGCGGTGGCACAACTTCTGAATGAATGCAGAGAATTAAACCAGACATCATAACTATCTGGTGCGTTCTGTCACTGAAAATCGACGATGTGCAATGGCTAGACTAAAAATCAACTTATCTCTTTACCATGGTAAGTACTAAATTGGGACTTGCTCTCTGAAATTGACTTAGAATCCAATCTTAGTTAATGCCTATTTGAAATGAAGTTGTACTAATAAGCTTGTGCGAAAAAATAATGCTTAAGGCTGCTGCTCGTCTTGTCGAGCCACTCGGACAATTGCTTACTGGTAGAAAGTAAACCAATTTGGATAATGCACACAAGTACAACATACAACCCAGTATTCCAAAATCAATAGGTAGTTTATTTTTGTATTAACATCACCCTGGATATGCTGTTGTGTGGTGAGAAGAATGTCGCGTATATGCTAGTAGAAGTATTGTGCATACTTATTGGTCACGTTACTAGTCTCCAATATTTCATGGCGTATGAAAATCGTAGATTCTCCGAAAATTTACTTGAAAGCTATTGAAGTAGGGAATATAAGTCGAATTTTTGTAAGATTTAAGGTAAATACATGACTCATTGGATTCCACCCGTAGCCATGCGAATTCTAGTTTTTTACTGTTAGCTTTTAGGAATCTTCGCTTCTAGCATTATGCAATAGTGGCTAAAATCTGACCCCCTACCCCGTACGCACATGTACGCTTATTAGGAACATCTTTCTCTTGCGAACGTACTTCAGGCCATCTAACCCCACCCCCCCCCCATCTCCAATTTCAATTTCAATTTCAATTTCAATTTATATATAAGAGGGTAACCCTTAGCAAGCACTGAATTACACGGGGCCGTCAGCTAAAATCTTGCAATTTAATGATATACTAAATTAAATTAAAAGTAAAATACAAATAAAAATAATACTCAAGTATACAATATTAAATTCTACGAAGAAGAAGAAACAGATTGAAATACTAGAAAAAATCTTATTTACATGGATGCTTTAAAGCTATATAATGTTACGGCTTGTTTGGACTCAGCTGAGAGGCTATTCCAATATTTTACTCCTCTGAACGAGAAGCATTTCTGGCCATTTACACTTTTGTATAATGGCAACTTCAAATCAGTAGAGGTATTTCGCAGGATGTGAAGGGATCCTTGAGAATTTCTCGAAAACAGTTCGGTTAAATATTGAGGAGTACGACCATTTAATGCCTTAAGTACCAAGACTTTTGTCTTATAACTAATTAGCTCCTTAATTGTTTTCCATCCTAAATGCTCAATTAGTGGCAGGGCTGAGGTAGTAAAGCTACTGCCGGTTATTATTCTTGCTGCCCGGTTTTGGAGCTTCTGCAAGCGGTCTTTTACTGTTGAGCTACAACATCCCCAAACCGAGCAATAATAGCGGAAATATGGCTCCACAATGCTTCTATACAAGTTGTTTAAGCAACTCTTGGAATGAAGTTCTTAGTGCATTTTATAAAACTGATAGCTCTTGCAACTTTTGATGAGACTTATTTAATATGTTCCTTCCATTCCAAGTTTTGATCAATTTGTACTCTAAGGTATTTTATCTTTTCAACTATTTTTAAATTTTCATCTTTTACTTTAAATGCCAAACTTTTCATTGGAGTTTCTGAGAGCTCTCTGTTTAGATTTGGAACAAATAAGCATTGTGTGAGCTTTTGCAACATTTAGTGAGATCTTATTTCGTTGCAACCAGGATTCAAGGCTCATGAAATCGTGGTTCATAGCCTCATTCAGCTGAGTTAGGGCTTTAGATTTGTAGGAGAGGCTAGTATCGTCAGCATACATCGACACCTTTGAGCTTTTGAGTTTGAGCTTTTGAGTTTTCTCCAACGGGAAATATTTAAATATCCCTTTCACAAATTATGCAATTACTTCATTAATGCCTAATTGACGGTCCCAAATGGTTTTGCAGATAAATAGAATAAAAGCAAGTCGTTAACACCACTAGTGGTGTCCAGAAACACTTTCGTTGACAGAAGGGATAGAATCTTATTGCAAATAAGACCATTACAGAATATATACGCGAAAATGAATGGCCTCGAAATACGAGCATTTCGCTATGAACACTGATGCATAAGTTATCAAAGTTTCTCAGCAGTAGTAGATAACAGATAAACTTCACACACACAACGATAGATTTAATCATAGAAATATTCGTTCTCAGTTACAAATTTCTATATTGCACGTAAGAGGAAATACATATAAAAATAATTTCTCAGTAGGGATCTGAAAATGAAAATATTTCGCTGAGAAAAAATATGTGACGAACTATAGTTTACCGCATAAGGTACGATAGCAAAAGAGGATGTGAGGGAACATAAGTGGCAGTTATAAGGGGATTAGGGGGGGGGGCAAATGCTTCCTTACGCAGATTAGTCACCATTCTGGCATATAGTCGTAAAATTCTTCGAGCTAAAATAGGGATTTAATTCAAAATGGAACAGCTGTCTTAAAACTTTAGGGGTTTCCAATGGCCTTATACGAAGAAAGGGAAGAAGTACTTCGAAATTAGGGAAAGCCTAGTTTCCCAAGGCATACTAATATGAAACAAATCTGTGTCACCTATTTTACAATAATTAGCCAATAATGGTGCCCCACAAATACACAAAGATAAGCCACTTGGGGGGAGCATGGCGGTACTAGTGACATTAATGGAAAAGAGGCAGGATGCATTTAGAGCGAGAAAAATAAACTACACTAACACAATTTGTATATGCTTTCATATTACAAAATACTTTATCGTCAAATTCCGGTCACGTGTACGTCATAGCGAAATAACAAACTCTAGCTACTCTAATAAGTGACCTCTAATGAGTGTAACTCACAATTTTCCCTTAGCTTATAGTTTCAAGATCTACACGATAAATAGATGTGAAAGCGAAGGCTGATAAGCACTCATTGTCTTTGTTGCCAAGCCGATAATCTAAACGCGATGCCTACAGCCTTGTTTCGATAAAAGGCAATACAATGGGGACTATTCCAAGCTAGATTTGCTGTTTTTTCTAGGAGCAAGAAAGTAACTGGAGCTTGAAATCGAATTGGAGAATGGGGAATAAACTTCTGGTTAACAGAATTTCGTCAGCAAGCCAATACTAATCTTTACATCAAAAAAGACCAACTTCTACAATCACTGTCTGTGAAACAGAGTTATTAATTTCGAGCTGCATACTTTTCTCATGACTACCATACCGAGGAATAGCCCTTGATTCTCATAGGCATAAGCAACATACACCTGGCGAACAAGCAATGAAATCATGCATGTTTTGTTGCCAAACCTACTGGAAATGAAAGTGTATAAACATCACTCTACTCCAAATTGAAACTCTCAAAAGGCATACACTGTGATCTGCACAGATCTCTCTACAAATGCACAATAGTTCCTAGAAGTGCACAATCTGTGTAGAACTGCAGGCTAAAATAAAACTTTGCTGCAAAAATAGAGTCAACCTTTCACGACAGTTGTCTGTCACCTGTCACTTACAAGAATCACGAAACAGTCTCGAAAATTCAATTTCAACTGGAGTTGTAGACTTTACTTAAAATAACCCCTTTACAGCACGAAGACACAACTAAATCCAACAGCTACTCTCTGGATACAATAGCCTCGAACTCCTCCCAAAGTCAAAAACTTTTCCAACCACAATCCCTGATTCGACCCGCACTAATAATTTTCAGAATAGTAAGATACTGGGTTAAATATTCAAGTATCTTTATCACTTTTATGATTACATATAATAGCAGTTTCATAGTAAATCACAAGTTCGGCCATATAGCGATATATTCTGCTTCGTAATGCACCCGCTTCAATAAGAAGCAAACCTTCTGCTTTCAGTCTAGGTGTTTCTTAATACTTTGCAACATCCAGCATGTTCGCTAACGTGTATTTTGCCTTCACGTATCCTATAATCCAAACAATGCTACCTATTCTGCAAACTAAAGTGTACTCAGACTCTGTCTTTTAAGTTTCAAATACCATCAAATCTTAGAAAATTTTCACAACCCTCATTACTTCAAGCACCCATGCATCTCATGGCCAAACGGTCACTATGAATTTACCGAGGTGTCATGTTTACATCAACCTAGCCCCATGCAGGCCCCAGAAAATATTGTTACAACTCCTAAGGATAGACAACAAATTCTAACATACAAGATTCCACAAAGCCTCTTCACGGGAGTAATCAAGACGACATCACCTAGGCTAGATATCACTAATGCTATGAAGCTTTGCATAAATGCTTCAAAATGGAAAGATATTCGAAGTCCTTGAAACTAGGCCTCTAGCACGAATTCAGTGCCCGGTAGAATCTCCAGACTCAGAAGTCTCCCCATAGATCGTCTGGAGAACTGTCATCAGTATCTGCGTCATCAAAACCTCTCTGAAACTCTCTTCTGAATGGCTCCATTGCCTCTCCAGCAAAGAGGTTACATCGGCAGTTCTCGGGGTTGCGTACTTGATTTCCAGGACATGGCTGCTTTGTACAGACACACTTACAATTCTTCTCATCCCACTGCCGCCTTGCTCCACAAAATTGTTTGGATTTACACTGGCAGTCGCAAAGCCTCTGTGACCACTGAAAGGACAATTCGCAATAGAATTAGATAACATGACTTAATGTGTGATTAAAGGCTTACCCATTCACTACCGGACAGTAAAATAGGACTTGTCCCCATATTATCCGGTGTAAAATAGAAGGGAAGTTTAAATACTCTCGAGATTTTCTTCCACCCGTTCCTGAGCCTTATAGCAACCCTGGTTTCTAAATTTTTTAGGTATCTTGGATTCCTATTCAATACAGTCTTATTGATTCAATGGAAAAATCCTTCCAAATTCCAAAATGTGTGTCATAAACTGTCCAGCAAAATTATTGGCAGGGTCTGTTATGCCTCAATGTCGGGAACTGTTGGTTTGATGTCAACAACAATCTCACTCATTACAGTGATAAAGCTCCAAGAGATTCTCATGAACCAATTTCATAATAATTTTTTTGAATAATTTTATGATTCTGAACACACGTTCTTTTTACAAGAAAGCTTTTCTTCGTCCAGTAATGAAAGTTTGGTTTTTCATGATTTTAGTATTTAAACTGTTTGTGCAGCACTGCAATGCTGAACAGAAAGACCAGCACATGACAAACATAACAATAAGATACAGATTACCATAAGAAATCTTTGAAAATCAAACCAAATAGCTAATGGGGTTAAGTGAAAAATGTAATTTTAAATGTGCATCATCCTATCAACTTTGCTAGGTCTCAAAAATTCAGTAAGGTCTGTTGGGGTGAAGTGGGTAACCCGGGGTAAAATGGATAAATGACCATTTTGCAAATTAATGGCTTGCTGTCTCTCTTCCATACCTAATTTATGCGACTTCTTATAGAGAGGTATTCTATCAAGTTGAAAAATGGTACGTTGCTCTTTCATGGCCATGAGTCAAAAATAATGATACAAATATTAATTTACCCACTTTACCCTGGGTTACCCACTTTACCCCAGCAGGCCCTACCTATACTCTTGAGTTGTCTATAGCGATATAATCACTAATATAATACGTAATTTCATAACAATGGATTCTAGAACCTCGCATACTTCAAGAGTGGCCTCAGCTTAGTTTACATCGAAACGAAGCTGAAAAGAACTAATGGCCCACATACGAACGAAGAACATTGAGGTTCAATTTGCCAAACCAATACGAAAGTGCCACAATATGCTAATCCTCAGACGAGAAACTAAAAGAGACTTCCACAAGAACTCCACTACATGCACTCTTTTAACAAAAAAATTTGATGAAGCTGTTAATAAACACCAGCATTCGTTGATTTTTTGGCAAAAGTAGCCCAGCCGAAAGGCTTAGAACCTGTATACTGCGTAGAGTTTCTAATATATCTGCAATAAAATCACTCCTGAAAACAGAGCATTTGAGTCTCTAATTGTCAAAAAATAAAAACATCAATCCTCGGCCAAAATTATCAGGTGCATACTTTAAAAAATTAACTCGTTCAAATACCGGTGTGATACAATGAACATGTGGATCGCATCAGGATAACAAAAAAAGAGCATAGAAGCATGCAAAAACATACCTCTTTTCCAGCAGGGCACATCTGAGGGTTACGTCTACACTCACACTGGCAGTTATCCTTGACATACGTCTGCATTGATGTACAGTCGCTTGGTTTTACAATGCAATCACATTTACAAGAACTATGATCCACTAGTTTTCTTTGCACATATTTAAAGCCACCAACTGTAAAAGAAGCAGAGAAATAACGCTCGCACCTCGTTTCCAGAAAATATGACTTATTTTAAAGTACTCAAATCGCATTTGTGATTCTTACTAGTAGAAAATCATGGGGCCAATGAAGGTACAGACATAGAAAGCATTTGAAAGGTGGAGGGTCAAAGGAGAAAATGGGCACTTATGAAAGGTGGAGGGTCAAAGGAGAAAATGGGCACTTATGAAAGGTGGAGGGTCAAAGGAGAAAATGGGCACTTATGTCACACCCTACTATGTAACAATCATTTTTCATTTTCATTTCATTTTCATTTATTTAAGGAGGGTTGCCCTTCAACAAGTTGATTTTCAAGGGGCCCTCCGATAAAAATATTAATTACAAGATAAGTATTAAAAAGCTATTAATTTAAATTAAACTGTAAAACCCTATTACAATATTCAGAACCTATTAACAATGATATTAAAATGCGAACCTAAATAAAATAAATAAAATGCGAACCTAAATAAATCAAAATAAAGTAATAGTCACACCCAACCGTTACAAAATTTCGTGCTTTACTGATAAACCTATCGAAAACAGGATAGTACAGAGATCCAATTAGGATAATAAAGAGCGTAAGAAAAGTATACGTTTTTTATTACAAATAAATGGGGCCAACTGTCATATTACAAGGGACTCGCTCAAAGATTTGTCTTCAGATAAAGGACATATTTCCACATTTTGAGGGCATTCGATAACGGTGACATTCGATAACTCGAATTGTAAGTGGGAATCGATCGAAATTTGTTCGAAAAATCAAATGTTCGAAGTGCTAATTGTATACCAAGCTTCAATTACTTACAATGAACAATTTCAAAACCATTCACTAGCTTCGTGGTTGTTCTATCGGCAACACACTCTCTGGCAGCAGGACAACATCCACCACACCTTTTTACAAATGTACAGCGGGGATATGTCACTTTCCCGAGAGTTTCTAGCGACTGCGGCACAAGTCTTGGAGTACAGGCAAAGCTCCCCGTTGCATCTAAAGCAAATGTTGAAAAAACAAAATTATTAGATAGTCTTGCGGATACAATACTCATTTTATAACAACAATACACTTTTGGCCGAGGCTCGATGCTCTTACTTTTCTGATAATGCTAGGCCCAACTACTCTTAAACTTCTACCTACTTCAAGAGTAATCTTTTTGCAAATATACTGTATATGAAGCCAAAATCAGTATGCAGGAGACTGCTTTTGAAAATAAAGCAGCAAATGTTGATGGCCTAATCAGATATTCTTTGCTCCATGAATGCGAGTAGTTCTATGCCTGTGAAAATTCTCACCTGAGGCTGAGTATATTCTTTCAAAACTAGCTGTTAGCCAACAAAACCCAGACTGAGGGCTGTAGTTAGGACAATTCTGATACAGAGTGATCGATACTACTAGATAGCTTTCTCTCTGCCGTCTGAGTTACTAAATATATATAATAAAAGTAACAAATTTACCTTGAGCGGTATACTGCCTGCCTTGGTAATAAACCTTAGTGTCAACAACTGCTTTAGGCGCGGTGAGTCGATCTTTTGCACTTCCTACAAATAATATGAACAAATGATGAAGATTCATGATATTCAAAGCAACCAAGAGATAGTGAAAATTTATGTCCGAAGTCCTTTTTTGAAATCTTGTTCCTAAATCTAAAAGGATCAGGCTAATATTTTACCTGAACTAATACTCAGCGGTGCAGTTGCCGAAGGGCAGGCGGGGGGGGGGGGGGATAGAGAGCTATAGCCTTCTATCACAAATCTGTCGGAAATGTTAGACTTTTACTACTTGTCGGAAAGTTTTGTACCACAATACCATTGCTACCTTGTCATAAAATTATAGTAATTTTTGTACATTATCGGAAAATTGTCGAAGAAATCTTGCCTCCCCAAAAAGTTAAACCTCCCTACTAATACCCTGACTTACAAATATCTCAAAGTACTCCCAAAATGAGGATCACGGTTACAGCCAATGAAGTCTTCTCCACCATGCTAATGCATCGTGCTCAAATTTTGATTCTCTGATAGCTCCATTTGTCTACAGGATGCATAGCTAAACATAAGAAAATGGTTTTCAAAGAAAAGAAGCCAACTTAGCTATCACAATAACAGAGGTTTTCGCGTACAGTTCCACCCTATCCTAGAACCTTATAAGATACAAAGTACACGCCGTTCTGTAAGAAAGGCTTCTAACGTATTAGAGCAGTTCTATAAAAGATAAAAGATATTAAGATCATCATATTTTGCAGCAGTTGCAAAGGAACCTTACTGTCATATTTGTGTTTCAGTTAGCACACAAACCCACACATATCACACACACACCCAAACACACACCACACACACCCAAACACATACCACACACCACACAATACACACCCACACCCACACCCACCCACCTACACACACACACACACACACACACACACACACACACAAACACACACACAAACACACACACAAACACACACACAAACACACACACAAACACACACACATAATACCTAAAAAAGTTTTGACATCCTAAGCAACCAACAAATGCGGCTATGGGCTTCAACAAAAGAATTAAATCCTATCTGTTGATATTCCATTCGCCCGTGCAATAGACCACTTTCACATTCATTTTGAAATAGAGGTCTGAGTGTTGAAAGCGAGGCTAACGATGATGTCCTGGGATTTGCAGTAGCGAAGCCTTACTACATTCCACAATTTGTACTAAGTTTACAAGTTTGCTGATATGTTTTACTTTGAGAAGTACTGGCAGAAAGCATTGGAAATGAGTTGAGTGTTATGCCAGCTGGAACACAGTGCACCGCCTATTGTTCCTTGAATAGATTTTATAGCTGTGATGAAGTACCGACTGGCCTTCATGGGATGTCGTTAAATCCAGAAAGAAACATAAATACGAGCTTGAGATCAGATTAAGGAGGACAGATTCATTAGTTGCAATAGAGAATATCATGGGCGGACGTTAATTCTCAAGTTTCAAATATGTTTTTCTTCATACTTTACACACAATTGCAAACCAAGTATTGACAGTCCGGTTTTGTTTACTGTTTGAATCCTTAACTTGGTTTTTGTATAGCTTTTTGGCTCTAAGTTATATGGAAGTGCAGCTTATTACAGAATTTGATCCATTTTATTTAGTATTCAAGCAGGAGGGCTTCCACATAGAGACAAAACAGGTTTTTTAACAATGAATTGTGGTTTCCCCCTCAAACCATAAAATAACACTAACTGCCTTTTGGTCTGGGCACTGCAGCTAAGCATTGTGTTTGAAAAATAGTTCATGATTTTTCTGCCCTTAGAAGTCTATCCACTATGTAACATGGATTTCCTATAACCAAAAGAAGAGCTGCTAAGTGTTACTTTTTCTCATAAAGTCATAAAGTCGTAAAGTTATGATATGCATATTGCAGATAGGATGAAATTTGGGCTCCATTCTCAAGAGATGTTGCAAAACTTGAGAATTCATGAAACATTGAGTTAACTTTTGAAGAAGCTTCCAATATGCAGGGTTATACAGTCAGGAAAAACTGTGTTTTTAAGGACAGTCAGGAAAAGTCAGGAAAGTCTATTGAAACCTGAATAAAGTCAGGAAAAAGTCAGGAGCTTTTTCATCAACGTGAATAAATTCTGTAGTGCCCAATAGACAACTCTACACATTGTATGCAATATATGATAGTTTTTGGTCCTGTTTGAGAAAGTAGTTGACCAGAGAGCCTCCTTTTCTTACTCAAATTGGAAAAATGTGTTCAATTACTTAGTTTTAAAGGATGGGGCAGTTACATCATTTGCAACAATTATGTATCTCTAATATGTAGTCAAGAAAAACACCTAAATTTTCAAGAAAAAGGGGAAAGTCAGGAAAGAATATTAGGCAGGATGCCTGCTATGTTGGCTGCAGGCAGATTGCATTGGAGAAGGCATTCATCTGTATGACCTGTGTTCACACCAATAATCATGTAAAAGCTTATCCTTATTTTGATGGTGGCCAACATTTGATTTGAATCTGGGCTTATATCTTTTATCACTTTATTTATCAAGGCTTAATTTTGATAGAAGAACCTTATTTATTGAAAATATGACACAGCTTTTGAGGATGGGGAGCATCCTGACTAATTCTTCCTTATCTCCCAATAAACAAAACACAGCCAATATAATTAAATTTCCACACACACCTAAAACGAAGCCTACCAAACAGGTGCATGCACCACTGACCACATTTCCAGAAGTATCAATAGCAAGAATATATTGATATCAACATCAATTGCACTTTCAGTGTCAATGATGAATATTCAATACAAGATTCTTGCCATGCATTTATCGAAAAAATATGGTTGCCATCTTTAGCAACACAAATTTTTCACATTGAAGGTGTAATAACAAACTTTGAACTTGGCATTTTAGCAGCAAACCTACTTTAATATCATGTCTTTTGCATTTAAAATTATGCAAAATCAAGTTGTCAATTGTCATGTAATGGAATGATCAAGTGGATGGTGTAATATCTCACAAACCAGAACTCCAAGGCAAATACCCATACTGCAAAGAATCTGTGTTGTAATATTTGCACCAAAAGGACTCCTTACACAATGTGTGGATGATTGAGTTACCTGCTTTCTCCTCAAATATAGAACGAACGAGATCGGCATTGTTAGTACACAGTGAAACTAAGATTATTTTGCGCTAAATGACTGTCGAAGACAGTAAACCATCTAAACAATAATATATTTTCCATCTTGAAGCATCTTATTGAACTAATCCATTGTGAAGACTTAGCAAGACGTAAAATACTGCATCACAACACATCGTCACACTGTACGAAGGTTGAGGACATCATCGTTAGCCTCGCTTTCGATTTCATATATCCACGTGACTTTGGAATGTGAAAAGGGTCTATTCCAGTTATAGACACGAAGCAGTTGCCATAGGAACAGAATCTTCCACAACCTTGTTTCCATTTGTCACGATACTTCTGTTCATTCATTTTTCATCTCTAATGCGTCAAAACATTCATGCTCTGTTCACTATTGGATCATATTTCCTCGTAGATTGAGTTTAGCCTCTCTTCCAAGTTCCTTTGCGTAATTACCTCTCTTTCAATCATTCTACATCTACTTTCACGTTTTGACTCTATTCTAACTAATGATCTTCTGTATATTT
This sequence comes from Mastigias papua, assembly GCA_964019165.1. Lineage (NCBI taxonomy): Eukaryota > Metazoa > Cnidaria > Scyphozoa > Rhizostomeae > Mastigiidae > Mastigias > Mastigias papua. The sequence continues at coordinate 20,268,172 of OZ025267.1, forward strand.
TCTTACACACACCTTACCTGTTTATCACATAGTGTTTACGTAAATTCAGATTATTAGACATTTGACTGGTTAGTCTTAATTCATATTGCCGTGAAGTTTCTAATAAATTCCCTAATTTTTATTTACTCTTCGGTAATCGTCATGCGATCAGTTACGCGATAATTCCGGGTCTCACTGGAGATTCGCTATCTTGTAAATAGTTCATGTTATTCGCATATAATCCTATTCTATGCCACTCGCGCCTGATTTGAAAGAGAATACAAAGACTGAGTTACGGGCAAAAATTTTCCAGAGATACTTAAGGCCTACTACAACCCAGATAAACAGCAAAAGGCCCAAAACGATCCTCGATTGGCGCACATATTATAACAGCTCCTCATATTCTGGCTTACAGCCGCAAAAAAGAGGAAAATGAGGAAGTCTGAGCATTGTAGTACATTTGAAAGAAGTAGCCTGGGGTGACTGCAACTTTGCTGACACTAAATTCGATCTTGATACTCAGCCTAGGCTTTCGTTGCAGAGATGGCAGGTGCAAGGTCCAACATGCTAAGTGAGATCAAAGTGTGAGATTCTAGTGAGTCATCTCTCTTTGTCAAGTGTAAGCACCCATATCTGAAGTTCTAGAAAACTGACGCTTTATTCTGATTTTAAACTCAAACTTTGTCCCTCTTTTTCTCTGAAGCCAAAGAAAAATCCGTCCCCTTTAGAGTGTTAAGGAGATAAAACTTTTAATAAACTGAGTTGAATCTAAAAATACTTCTTTTGCTACATTCCTAGCTTTTTCCAAAAACATCCCTTTTTCAAATGTCAATGTTCTAGGCCTGGGATGAAAGGCATGGGTGTTTACAGCTAACAATGGGATTTGACTCAGCAGGTGTGAGAAAAAGCAGCAAATGATTTTAGTATTGGCTTTTGCCACTCTGTGCACAGCCTCGTCTTATATGAGTATAACATATTTTTCTCACCTGAACGTGCTTTGAAACGAATCTCTCGTCTTAGTGTGAATCCTTTAGGCTTAAATATTCTGACAAAGTCCTTCATATCTTTTACTTGATTGAGTTTTGCTAACAATTCGGGGTTTATCTGCGAATGTAACAATAGAAAGTAATTTGGACTGGTCATGTTTTCCCTTTAGCAGATCAAACAGCCTGCTAAAACTCTGCGTGCAAATACAAATTCTGCGAGCAAAAACCATTGCAAAACTGTTGGAGCCTACATGTGTAATTTAAAGAGCATGCACTAACATTTCTATCATTGCAAGCAATCGAAAACTCTGAGACAAAAAGTATCAAAAATAAATGAGCCCCAGGGGGGGCTAACTCGAGGTTTACTGTATGTATATAATCCAGTCATTTCCAGGTAAATGTATGCATTCTCTGTGCCCTTTCCACAAGCAATCAGACGTGCAACTAAGTAGGGGGGGGCACCGGGGGTCGACATCCATGCCCTTTAGTTCAGAAGTATGGAAGGGCACGGCTCTGGGGCTCATGGGTAGGTCTAGTCAAATTGTTGATTTCAATAACTTGTCCATGTCCATCTTTGTTCACTTAATGAATAGTGTCTACTCGTCTCGTTCTTATCATGATACTCAAGAGAATGCCTGTCACCGGCTTATCACAGATGTTTATGCCGGCCAGTGTTACTACCAATCCCAAACGTACAAAGATCTCCTAGGACTGTTGTCTAATAAACACATGCAATTATGAAAATATGGCTCAATAGTCTGTAGTTGGAAACTAGTCGTACAAACGTGTAATCAGATTGCAATCATGTACATGAATCTGCTTATTGTGATATGAGCTGCAGCATGAAATATCGTCGCGGATTTCTACCTTAACAAGTTTACCCAGGCAAATGCATTCTAATAAAAACTCAGGTTTCCAAATTGCAAGTCAAATGACAATCTAGACTTCAACTCACATAATGCTCACTTTTCCTTATACCCCTTGTTCTTTTATCTGATCGTAGACCGTCTATCTCTGACAATGCTGGCTTGCCTGTCCGTTTATTGTTTTTCGTGTTCTCCCTAATAAACACTATCCTTCTCAGTTTCGGCCTAATGGGTCGTTGTCTCCTTCCACCGATAGGCACAAGTTTCAGCCTTCGAGATCTTCTGCTGTATCCTGCTTCCGTTGCTATTACAATGATTACCAATATAACAGCTAAAAGCGCTCCTGTCGTCTTCATCTTGATTAGACTCGACGTAACTACTCCACTTTCAACAGCGAATGTTTTAACTGTTGTTGGGTAACTTCCTCTTGTTTTAATAGATTATCGTTACGTAGTACAATACGTCAAACTAACAGGGTATTATTCTTATCCCTTCGGTCATGCTGTTATGCATAGAGATGAGTAACACGTTCCTTTGGTCGTTTGATATTACGAAACCAAACCGTTAAAACCTTGAGCCCATGACCGCCATGCTATCTAGAGCGTGAAGTGGACCATACATTTACCTTAGACATTAATACAAGTATTGACAATTGGCCCCCATCACTTCACCATCCAAGCATGCCCAGTAACCTGAAATTGCAGGACCCATCACATCGTGGAAGTCCAAGTCTTTTTACTCATCCCGTACCCTCCCAAAGTTGAAGTGAAATGAAAAGAACCTTTTATTTTAGCTGCAGAAAAGTCTTTCTTTCAATCAGCATTTGTAACTTATTACATGGTGGCAATTGTTGCCTAATGGGAATTTAATAACTTGAAGGTACAAACATTGAAACTTGTTTCATGAAGCAAAATTTGGCATGGAACAGATAACAGAAATAACTTCGAGCAAGCGTCAGGTCAATGTAAAGTATCAGCGTATTGGTTCACTTCCAAACTATCATCCCCATTGTCACTGTTGTTGCCCTTATCGTCCATGAATGGATACTAGGTGAGCACTTTGAAAAGATAGAGGGTTAGGGCTGATTTATACGTCGTGCTATACTCGAGTCGAATCAATTATTTGCACCTGAAAAGTTCTAAGTGTTGATTTGGTCCGAGTGTAGCACGGCGTATAAATCAAAACAGCCCATGACCTGTTTTTAGCTCGAGTCAAATGCTTAGCACGACTAGAGCTCGACTGAGTAGGCCGTGCTACACGGCCAAAGCACGGCTTTGATTTAAACGTCGCGCTTAACTCGCTTCGAATCAATTACAATTTATTGTAGTCCGCAGATTATATCGACTGGCGCATGCGCACAATAATACTATTTGGCGCGAACTACTAAACTTGATTCAGGAGGTTAGGCCTAAACTTTTTAATGCTGTTGATCTGAAAATGGCCTTGTACCGGAAATATAGACACGGTTTTATAGCCGATAGTGACGATGAAGAACTCTCCTTATCACAAAATGACGGAGAATATGAAAAAACAAAAAGTGAACTTGAAGAAGATGCAGCGGAGGCTTTTTACAAAAGGAAGAACAGACCAGGGAAAAAATCTCCGTGGCCCATCGATACAACAAATGAATTAATTGACATAATTTGTAGTGACAATTATTTTTCTAAGAGGCTAATATTCACTAACAGTAAAACTAGCAAAAATAGTGAGGTTTATGAAAAAGTGATAGAAGAACTGAAGAAGCGCACCAAAAAAAGTGGCACAGATTTTGCATTCAATGTGGCTCAGGTCAGAAACAAATTCAAAAAATGCGTTAGTGAATGCAAAAGGGCAGCACTGACATTGAAGTCTGCATCGGGGATACAGAGGTTTCAGGAAGAAAAGGAATTTGGAAGATGGTTCAACCAATTACTCCCACTTGTTAAATCAAGAGAGTCCTGCCAACCTGAGCAAGCAGTAGAACCTTCATTTATAATCATACCTGATGCAGCTGGAGATGGTGTGGTTGAAGCTCCCATTTCCCAAGACAGTGCAAGTAGTACTCTATCAGAAATACCCTCAACTGTAGACCAATCAGGGAAGAAGAGGATTTTTACTCCACTGACAAGCAAATCAGGCAAGAAGCAAAAACTTGATGAACTGATCAATATGACTTCAAAAGCTATAGATGAAGTATCTGAGCAGCTTAAAAAAGACCCTGTGGGAGATATCTTGGCATTTTTAGAGAAAGAAAATGAAAAAGCAAGAGAACATGAAATGAAATTGTTTTCTATGTTGGCAAATGGGTATCAGGGTCATCAGCCATATCACATGCAATTTCCTCAACAATATCAGCCAGCTTACCAAATGCCCAACCAGAGGAATAGTGATGAAAGAAGAGAGAAGAACCATTCAAGTTTTAAGCTTCTACAAAATAATTTTTCTGCCATGTTACAGAATTTGGAAGAAAGCCAGGAAGATGATATTTATGAACTTTAATTTGATAAAATCAGAACAACTTCACATATGGAAATTAAGAATAATTCTAATATACTCTATTGCTAAGTTCAATTTAATATGGTTTACTCAGTCATTTTTTCCATTCATGTATTGTTTTTCTTCAAAAAATTTCCCTTTCAGATAGTCCCTAACCTTTGATGCTACAATATTTGTATCCCTTAGTGGTGGGCATTGCCTGATCATAATCAAATCCTGCAATTCATTTCCTACTCTTCTGAGGTTGGAAGTTGCATCTAGAGATAAATCCCAGTGCCTATGAGCAACATCTCCTTTTTCAATGCATATGTTGTGCATCACAATGCAAGCTAATGTAACTGTACGTACAGTTTCCTTTTGATTTTCTGCTTTTCTTGAAAGTACTCTCCAACGACCTTTTAACATCCCATAAGCACACTCTGTTACCATTCTAGCACGACTCAATCGATAATTGAAGTAGCTTTGCTCATGTGTTAATACAGCATTTGTATATGGCTTAAGCAACCATGGCTTGAATGGGAAGGCAGCATCTCCAAGAAGTAAAGGAGGGATTTTAATGCCACTTTCCTCAAACAATGCATTTGACAAAGTTTTGCCTTCAGCAATTTGTGCATATCAATTTGTTGCCTGGAAGATAAGTGAGTCATGGGAGTTTCCAGGAAACCCTGCACTGGCCCAAATAAAGCAATACTTTGCATCAACCATACCCATGAGTACAATTGAGTAAAAATGTTTGAAGTTGTGAAACTCTTTTGCTGACTCTTGACCACCAGGAGGGCACTTGATTGGAATATGACAACCATCAATTGCTGCATAAGCATATGGAAACTGCCACTCTTGTTCCATTTCTTTAACCTTCTGATACAACAGGTCTCTATCATATGGAAAGTTGGATTCCACAAACTCAGCCCAGAGATTCTCTACAATAGCTTTAGCCACTTCTCTCACTATATTGCATACAGTAGATTCACCTATCCCCGTCATTTCTGCAATTGTATGGTAGTAATCTCCTCTACTTAGCCTGTACAAACAAATAGCAAGTCTCTGCTCTGTAGATATTGGCTCTTCTGTAATGTGTTCTTTAGTGATATCAGTCTTTATTTTTTCATGGATAAACCTAAATGTTGTTCTTGCTATTCTGAATGTCCTTTTAAATCTTTTTTCCGAATATGAGGACCACGCTATGTCCCACCAGCCAGTGTTCCTTGTTACTCTTCGACAAGACCGTCTGTGAACAGTTGGAAGAGTTTTGACAGCAGATTGTAAAGCAGATAAAAGCAATTGCAAAATAAACATAATTCTCACTAATCCATTTCGTCTTGCAATCATCAATAACAAAATTGTGGTCTGAATTCTTTGTCTTCTTCTGCGGACCAACCATAAAGCATTTATCATTTGCATTCTCTTCTGCTGGGAAACTGGAGCCATAGCTTTGACAAACCAGAACGACCAAGTGTGATATCTACAGCCTATTGTAGCCTGGGTACTTATTGACTTTTAAAAAAGCTATTCCTAATAAGATATAAAGCTGAATATTACTGACGAAAGGGTTAATTGATAATATTCATTATATCTATGAGGCAATGAAGTGTAAACAAAGAAAGTTCCCGCCGCCACTCCAAAGTGAGGCTGCTTCGCTTACACTTATGAAAGCGCGACAGAAGCTCGACGTTTAAATCGAATTGGATTTCACTCATGAGCTTTAGTCGCGCTTTCGTCGATCTTAATAGCAATTGATTCGACGCGAGTAAAGCACGACGTATAAATCAGCCCTTAAAGCTCCATTTTAGCTCAATATTGTAGCCTTCCCCTCAGGTCGTTCCACTTTTCCATCTTTTCTACGGCTTCCAAAGTATTTTGACCTGGTTCCACAATCTCATTTGATTTGTTGTAATCCCTCCCTTTCAAGTGATGTTTTACTGCTTCCACAATGGAAAAATGCACAAATCCATGCCAGATAGTAAAACATGAGAAGTGAAAACTTTGGATGTCAACATTTTATTGTTGGAACCACTCCCCATTTCAGTGTACACGCTTTTTTTATAAGGAACCTAGCTAAAGGCCTAGTTCTAAAAGTTCCTTATTTTTGGACCTCTTTTTATCAAATTCTAGTACTCAAAGTTCCTTAATAGTTCCTTAATTTTCACAGCACGTAGAGTGCCTCAAAATGGCACAGACACTAGAAAAGCATTGAAATTCTGAATTTTACCTTTAATTCTGGCTAGAACTCAACCTCAAAAGCACAAATGCGACAGGACATTAGTTCTATATATGCAAAAGCATAATTTCAATCAAGAAGTATCATGTCTATTCCATTGATATCATCCAATGTAATGTAATCTTCACTTGCATCTGAGTACAGTACTCGGAATTTGAAAATGAAAAGTTCCTTAGGGATTTTTCCTTTAGTAGTATAAGTTCTTTAAATATTCCGGCCTTCTACATGTAGGTTCCTTATAAAGTGGTTCCTTATAAAAAAAAGCGTGTATCACCCACAACCATGTGGATATTTTGGCTTTATTGAACGCGCTCTCCCTTCAGTGTAGATGTCATAAACGCATGACCCCCAATCGTAGTGCCATAAATCCTTAAATTCTCCAGGAAAAAGCCCCCCCCCTGGAATAAGCCCTATCACATGTGACAATCAAACCAACCATATTATAAGGTGCGGGTTGTATTTAGACCATTCTCCATTATGGAGAAAAGGACCTTTGAAAGCCAGTTTGCATTTTGCGTCTGTTATTTTAAAAAGCCTTCCATTTGAATAAGCCCCCAGCCATAAAACAGAAAATAAACCCCCTGGGAGATTTCAAGGATTTCCGGTAACAGAAAAAAATTCCACAGTGAAGATGGTTTGACTTTGCCAGAGAATAGAATAACCTGCTGTCAAAGACTTCTTTGACTTCACTGTGCTTCGAGTGGAAAGTAAGCAAAAGAAATTTACTGATATGCCTGGACAAGGCACCAGAAGGCACCACAAACTGACAGGTGGTGACTACCGTAAAGACTCGATTAAGCCCCCTCATTTGAATAAGCCCCCCCTCGAATAAGCCCCCATCCATAAGATCGTTTCTGACAAATAAGCCCCCACCCTCGAATAAGCCCCCACCCTCGAATAAGCCCCCATGGCATTTGCGTGTGCTCAGAATAATGCAGGTCAAAAACAAAAGAAACTCAAAACCGTCAGCTATTTATCTGTTAATTTGAGATAATATTTTACCCGAACAACTGTCTTCACAACTTTCCCCTCCTTGATGCTACCTCTATCAACATTTAGTTCAAAGTGTTTCAAAGTATTTTTCTTTTCTATCAGTTTATTGTAAAGAATATTTGATATTATTTCGCTGTTCGTCTCTGCATGGTATTTCGCTGGGACCACCGATCCAACTTCTCGCTTTCTTTTCCCAATAACTTTCGCCTTCAATATATTTTTGGGTGCAGCATTTAGGAAGTTCGTCATCAAACTAGACTGTCAATGAGAATATGTCAAACTAGCGATTCACCTTCGCCTGTGAGAAAAACACCAACAGCGTTTTTATCATATTCCATCGCTTCTTGCAGTTGTTTATCTTTTATCCCCTAACTGATCCGTATTGGGTTTTGAGCCCCCCCCCCTTGTCCACAATGAGGATGTGCTTTATATGAGTCATATCTTCATGAGACAGCAATTTGAGGGGGGGGCAAAAATAATATATTATGCTTGGTAGACCCCAGGACCGTTACATTTAATAAGCCCCCTTTCGAATAAGCCCCCTTTTGAATAAGCCCCCACTCATAAGATGGTTTCTGACAAATAAGCCCCCGGGGGCTTAATCGAGTCTTTACGGTATCATCCAAACTTTTATTGACAAGCTAAAAAAAATTGCCGTTAGCTTCCGCAAAACGTGGGGTGACCAGTTGGGGCATTTATGCATATTCCTAGGAGGAACGTCAGTGGTAAATTTGCCTACTACTGTAGGATAGGTTTGCTAAATATCCACGGTTCTGTTTATAGGATTGTCCCGCTATATACGAAATTGCCAACTAATCTACTTAAACGGGGCATTTGCTCCCTGGCTCTTCCTAACAACCGCCACTGGGTGCTACAAATCCCAAACACCCTACAATGGAACGCCCTTGCTACCGAAGCGTTGTCGGTGGGGGGGGGGGGCTCAACTCGTTTTCCAAGGATCGAATGCTGGTTGGTGATTTTTTAACTTGGCAAGGGTACAAACCAAGCCAGCTTTCAGGAAAATTTTGATCTGTCTTTTTCTAATATGTACTTCACCCTAAACTTTTTATAAGAAAGTGGTGTATACGAAAGGAGTGCTCGGCTGCTTGAAACAGGTAGGAATGTTCAGTGCTGGATTCTTGAGGCCTAAGAGAGTTGATTTGTTGTACACGCTTTTTGCTATAAAGAACTTAGCTCAAGGCCTCGTTCAAAAAGCTCCTTATTTTTGGACCTCCAATCATCAAATCGTAGTACAAGGAAAACATTGAAATCTTGATGGAGACCTTTCATGTCCCGTTCAAGTGCTGCGAACATTCACCTGATTTATATTAGAGTGCCAGTCGAACGGATTCTTTACTACTCATTGTATGAGGCGGGGGGGAGGCATTATAGGATTCAACTTGTGCCCCAGCCGATTATGGCTGCAACGTAAGACCAATGAAAAATGAAGGACTTAACACAAGCATAGCAAATAATCTATGAGAGTTTTGGCTGCAACTGAATGGAACCAGTCTCCCAATTCTTGATTGTTTAGTGTTATAAGCATTTTTCAAATTGAAAAGTTTTTTAGTGAATTTTCCTTTACTAGTATAAGTTCTTCAAGTATTTCGGCAGTCTACATGTAGGTTCCTTATAGAGTGGTTCCTTATAAAAAAGAGCATGTATACATTTTATACATCCAAATTTTCCGCAAGCCCATTAGCTTTTCTGTTTAATTTGCATAGATCTCCTGAGACAACTTAAGCAGTTTAGAGCTTTGCTTGTGTAGTGCCTGTCTGTGTCAATGCAACACTACACTGTTTCACAAATTCGAATATTCTTGCTAAAAAAGTCTCGATAATGTTATAGTACTGAAATCATGAAAAGTAGAAGGTGAATATCCGTTTTATAAAATGCTCATTTTTATGTGGCATATGCGCTCTTCTATAAAGAGCCTAGTTCAAAGGCTGATTCTTAAAAGCTCTTAATTTCTGGGCCTCTCTCTTGGACCCTTAGTAATAAAAGTTCCATATATATATCATAAATATATATATATATATATATATATATATATATATATATATATATATATATATATATATATATATTTCCATCGTGGTTTGTCTCTTTCCATTATACACATAACATAGTATACCCTATTTCTATTGCTAGGTTCATGGGTTGAATTTTGTTAACCATTTTGGCTCTGGTGCTGCATAATGATCAAAGACACAAGTGACACAATGAGAAAGGTAACTTCACATTTTTAGGTTTTATATTCATTACGATTGTGCTCCCAAATATATACAACTTGCATTCAATTTGATGTGATTACAACTAATTTCATTTTTTTCTAATTAACCGATATAAATCAATACAGTAAAAATCCGCAAATAAGAGCCTTCATTTATTAAGAATCTGCAATCGGAAGTTTATTTCAATTACATACAGTCTTTTCAACCAGATATTTTATCCACTAAGAAATAAATTCAGCCTGTTTGCCAATCAACACCTTTCATGGACACTCCAAATGCATTACATACTTAGCTGTGATGGGTCGGGTGTGCAGGGATAAGGATAGTATTAAGAACCAGCACCCTGATTAATTCAATTACCTCACCGCAAACGAACGTGACAGGCTCATTTTAAAATTCTAGGTTCTTAACTGCGGACTTTTACTGCATAAGCATATATGCCATAGCACTACAACTGCATTTTGACTTGACAATATCACAATGGATAAAAAGGTTAGAGATGCACTAAAAGGATATGTGCATGTATTGTAAATACGCCAGGGACTAATAGCTACCTAGACGCCACTAGACTTCACCGTAACAATCCGTAACCACCAAACTGTTTCTAATCTGTTTTCTGGGTTCACCAATGGTCTTTTTTCAACAAACTAGCTTGACAATTCAACTTGTGAACTTCTAACCAGGCCCGTAACATGGGGGTGGTCTAGGGGGTAAGGTCCCCCCTGGAAATTGAGAGTGACTTGTTGCCTCTTAGAAATAGAGCATTCGAACATTTTTTTCATCATTTTGCATCAATTGTCAGAATTCGACCCAAATCACGTAATTCAATGCAGTTTGAATACCACTGAGGAATACCAGGCCGCCCAGCTGATTGATTTTAGCCACTCTTAGATTAACTGTGCCCCCCCCCCCCCTACAAATCCACGCCGGCTACGGGCCTGTTTAGAACGAAGGAACAAGGCATCCTTCTCCAATACATTATATATCGTTACCAAGAAAATAGTTGAGGGTTTCAATATCCACGTCTACCACGCCGTGGTTATACAAGACAATTCATTTCAAAAATTGCCTATTTTCATGTACACAAGTATGTAGATATTTCAGCAGTGGCGAAATTTGAGCAAATCTTTAGAGGGGAAGAGATTTCAGCAGTGAGAGAATTTGCAAACCTTTAGGAGGAGTATCGATAGAAAGTTTGTCGACTGTTGTAAAACAGACTTAATGATTATCCGCATTCTAGTTCATATAATCGCTCCACTATATGGCAAAATACTGAATATTCTACTTCAAGGGGGAGCACTTGTCCTCTCTGCCTCCCTAAAAGCCGCTACTATATTTCAGAGATAATGTGGACAAGTAACATTGAGTAACATATCCACCTGATTGGTATTCTCGCTATCATACCAATATAGTTAACGCAAAAAATGTATTCTGCGAAGAAAAACTTATTCTGCACAGCAGAAAAGAAAAGCCTAATTGGAACCACTTTTAAAAATTCCAGTTAAAATAAAACAGAGAAACATTTCGAAGTATAAAAAGACTACATACATCACAGCATATAAAATGGTTCCTTAGACACTATATTGCGTGGAGAAGATAAATATGATGAATGGAATTATCAACTATATGTATCTATTATAGAGAAATATTCCCTACCTCACTTAAAATATGTCGTTTTTCTCTTACTAAAACGTTATACATCTAAAATGATTGATCGTTGTTGAAGGAGTCTTTCACTGTTTACCCTGTTGAGAGAAATGAGAACATTTTACAAAATAATGCGCAGATCAGAGCGTAACGTTCAAGAGTTGCACAAATATGTTCAAACTAACGAGACCGAACCGGACCCTCAAAATTTTATTCTGGATAATACAAAAATTGACATGGTGCTTGTAGACTAAAGAAAGTGTCACTCATAGAAAGCCGCACAGTGTTGACCCAAAAAGCTAGATTGTAATTCATCATTGTTTATAATTATATTATTATGAATCCTATCGGTTTACTTCCAAATGGCTAGCGATGGAAAGCTAATACTTTGCGCAAGCTTTCCTACAAAAGGATGGAGGAGATATGTCCTATATAACAGCACCCCTATCTAAAAGAAAAAAGCAGGATATCCTAATCTCTAATGCTGTCTTTTTTCAGAATTTCTAACTGTCTCGAATTAAGATATAGTAAATAATTTTTTCATAACATTGTAGAATCCCTATCTTATAATATTACGGTAGTCCATAGTTTCTCTGCGCATGTCATATCGCACAAAGTGTCGCCATATATGTTCATTATGCTCAAAGTAATCCAGTATGAATACAACAATGCAAGAGATAACTTCAAAATCAAAACTTGAATTCTTTGATTGTTCATCTAATCAATAAATTCAAAATCCAACCATCTCACCTTTTGACATGTTTTCTTCAGACAATCCAAGTGCTTTGAGGCCATTATCTGGCGGCTCCAGATACCAGTGAGCTCATCGACCTTTGATATGGCCTTATCAGAGAGGTGAACTTCATTTTTGTGAATATTAAGTTCATCAACATGATATGATAGGTAACCAAATATTCTGCGGATTATCTTTTCCAAGGCCAATCTGTGGCACTCGCTGATATCAATACTCGCGGGTCGGAGTACATCGGGGACATTGCAACTTTGATTGAAATGGACCATAAAGTATCGACTCAGCTTCTCTCCACCGTCCACTATCTTATTCTGAATGACATTGAGTATGTGTGTATATGAATACTGTATTTTGAAAGTTTCATCAACTGGAAAAAAGAAATAGTACGTTAGCATGATACTGTAACTGGATTGAAAACTAAAATTACGAATAAGAATGTCTTTCGATTGAAACTGAATACGAAATGACGGGAAACTGTGCCATACAGTGACCAGCAAGTGTGTAAACGTACAACTTAGATTGTAAAGCCAATGCACACATTCAAATAAGCTTCCTATATCGTGTGATCTATACTATGTGATTAAAGATAAAGCTAAAAGCAAAATCATTCGAAGCCTCTTGCTAGAGTGAAATTCAATCCCTGCTATCAGTGATAGCTTTCTAGAGGGGGCATAGGGAGCAATTGTCTCCCTATGAGTAGCTTAGTTCGCATTTTGACAAATAGTAGGATGATTCTAAGAGCCTAAATATGAATAGTCAGCAAACCACATTTACAAAAGTCGGTACATATGCCACCCAAGGCCGCCAAAAGATTTACAGAATCCACCATTGAATGCAAAAATCCTAAACGGGACCAATTACTACTATAGATGAAATAGGGCGAATTCAGAAGTGTGCAAAAGGAATTTTGAGTGGGATGGTGTGTAGCAAGAGACGGTTACCAACAGGTTTTAAAACTGGCACTATAATTACTTACAAGCCATGACTATTGTGTCAACTTTTACCGACAAGCCAAAAATACCGATTGCTTCTGAAAAGCGTCGGGCATGATACCTACCCCATACCCCTTACTTCGGTACGCACTTAGGTGAAGGTGATACCTAAGTAAACTTACCATCCGTGCACAAAACTAGAATAAAATCAGCCTCACTGAGCATTTTATTTAAAAAAACTCCACGACCATGATTAAGAATGGTAGTCTCCTTCATCAGCTCACATGTAGCGTCAATGCCATTCAACCGAAAGAACTGTGTCAAATGCAGGACATATTTTTCAATCGCCAGGCAGCCAGCACAATAAGCAATAAATAACACTGGATCTGAACAAAAGAATATAGACGATTAATGATACGGCAACAAAGATTCTAAATACTGAAAGTAATTTTAAAATACCGCGCATAAAATTAAATGCTACTGGGTAGTCTGTGACTGTCGTTAACTGCGAAGGCTATGTCAATTAACCTGTTATTGGACACCAGAATCTCTTACAAAACCACAGGTATAATTGTTTGGAAAATGATAGATTTGACCCAGATCACTCGGTCGTACAATACATAAAAATAAAAGACAGGTGAGACATGGAAAATGTTTTAGGACATGTCTACCAGCAAAAATCCTTGACAATACAGAAAATTTTGAAACAGCCGACCACTTTTGTGACACAATATAGCTGACATAGGAAGGGCAGAGGAAGAGTAGAAATGATGCAAGGAAATCATCCCAGATGATGCGGCTTGGTACTTCTTGAACTACAAAACTCCCGCCCAAAGACACCGCTACATCATAGTTGTCGAGGACCGAAGTAACAAAATTGGAGCCATATGAAGAAATACTATAAGTTTGAAATATATGTTTTCTGTAAGGAGCCTACATGCTTAAGCCAAAATATCTGATATAATCAAAAGAGATCACAAGGGATCAACAGAGATCAAAGGAAATCAAAAGCTGTGCTAAGATGCTATCAAAAGAGGTCCAAAATTAGGGAACTTTTACACCAAGATCTTGTGTTAGGGTCCTAACAAAAAGCGTGTATAATAAAATATAAAAAGACACTATTAGCCAAATATAGTAGAAAATGTGAGGATGAACAAATCATTTATGTAAACCTTCAATGACCAACGTTTGTTGCAACTACCTATGTAATAAAGGCTTTTTGAAAAGAGGAACAGAATCACACCTTAAATCAAGAATGATAGGTATGGTTTCTTTTTCAGGCAGAAATCGACATTAACTAGCAGGTAAAATGCGAAGACATGATCAACACGAACGCACAATAATGAAAACTGTGGGGATCACATAGCACTACATTAACTCTTGATTGATACTTAATCATTACTGATTGTGAGATTGTCACAAAATTCTCTAGATTGAGCCAGCCATAGTTCATTACTATGTGCAATGTCTGTAGTACTAAAGGGGAGCTAATAGTATGGTAATATTATGGAGTCTGTATTTCTGGATCATTGGTCTTCCCTGGCAAAACAATAATTGCATTACTTTAATCACCACAGCTGATACCAAAATTCTTCAAAATATCCCTTTGGACTTTTCCTATTTCTGGTATTTTGGGTGGTGACTTAAGATCGGGGGTTGTATATATGACTGAGGACGCACAAAAGTATCTCAAGATGCCATATAAAAACTCATTTTCTAAATTCTTTTGCTTTATTCTATAAAGAGAATAGTCTAGATACAAAGATCAGTTTATAATTATGTCCCTATCTTTCAGTGATGGAGCTTATGCAAAAGTATCTCAAGATGCCATATAAAAACTCATTTTCTAAATTCTTTTGCTTTATTCTATAAAGAGAATAGTCTAGATACAAAGATCAGTTTATAATTATGTCCCTATCTTTCAGTGATGGAGCTTATGCAAAAGTATCTCAAGATGCCATATAAAAACTCATTTTCTAAATTCTTTTGCTTTATTCTATAAAGAGAATAGTCTAGATACAAAGATCAGTTTATAATTATGTCCCTATCTTTCAGTGATGGAGCTTATGCAAAAGTATCTCAAGATGCCATATAAAAACTCATTTTCTAAATTCTTTTGCTTTATTCTATAAAGAGAATAGTCTAGATACAAAGATCAGTTTATAATTATGTCCCTATCTTTCAGTGATGGAGCTTATGCAAAAGTATCTCAAGATGCCATATAAAAACTCATTTTCTAAATTCTTTTGCTTTATTCTATAAAGAGAATAGTCTAGATACAAAGATCAGTTTATAATTATGTCCCTATCTTTCAGTGATGGAGCTTATGCAAAAGTATCTCAAGATGCCATATAAAAACTCATTTTCTAAATTCTTTTGCTTTATTCTATAAAGAGAATAGTCTAGATACAAAGATCAGTTTATAATTATGTCCCTATCTTTCAGTGATGGAGCTTATGCAAAAGTATCTCAAGATGCCATATAAAAACTCATTTTCTAAATTCTTTTGCTTTATTCTATAAAGAGAATAGTCTAGATACAAAGATCAGTTTATAATTATGTCCCTATCTTTCAGTGATGGAGCTTATGCAAAAGTATCTCAAGATGCCATATAAAAACTCATTTTCTAAATTCTTTTGCTTTATTCTATAAAGAGAATAGTCTAGATACAAAGATCAGTTTATAATTATGTCCCTATCTTTCAGTGATGGAGCTTATGCAAAAGTATCTCAAGATGCCATATAAAAACTCATTTTCTAAATTCTTTTGCTTTATTCTATAAAGAGAATAGTCTAGATACAAAGATCAGTTTATAATTATGTCCCTATCTTTCAGTGATGGAGCTTATGCAAAGGGGGCTTTTACAGGGGCCAATGAAAGGGACCAATTCGAAGATTTAGGCTATCTAAGAAGAAATGGAAACGACAAATCACTGTCATAATTATATATCAAGTGACAACAACGGTAACTGTGACTGAAAGAGAAACATTAGCACATTGCAAAGTTATCTGGAGGAATGCTCCATATTTTGATAAAAGTCTGAAAACACTCAGTTTTTACCTTTGTTTTTGCTCTCCTGTAAAAAAGCCATTTCACTGTTGAGCTTTTCCGAGTCATGCAATAACAAACTCTTGTTTTTTGAGTTCTTTCGTTTTTCAAAGTTCCATAACAATACGTATATGATAACAACAACCATCAATACGAGGCCATAGCAGCAAACGAGGAGTAAAAGTTTTCTCTTTTTTTCTAAGAAATTAAAAAACAACGGTCAAATGCCAGGCAATAACAATAATTCTTTGATCTACCACAATTTAAATATTTTAATGGTAGTATGGGAATTGCAAAGTAATGACAATAAAATTTTGAGACTCAAGCTCCAATATGATGTCATCACATATGCTATCAAGATATAAAGCTAATTTCAGGTCCAACAACAACCTCTCTACAATTGTACAGAAAAGGGTTGGGCAGTCCCTTAGAAGGGTGGGCAGCATCCCTCAAATCTTTTCGTCAAGAGGCCAAAGGTATAGCATACTACGTAAAACTTGCCTTAGTCCGGGCATAATAAATCCAAACTACTCTACTATAAAGAATGGGGCAATATATTCTCGGGCCGCTAAAATTTCATCGCGATTGTGGCACGCAGGCCGTAGGTTGCCCACTCCTGGTATAAAAGAACCTATAGTATATTCTTCTACACTCCAGCGAAAACATGTGATCATATAATGTTTCATAGTGGCCATATAATAGAAAATGAATGAATTGATGAATGAATAAATGAATTCATGGATTCATGAAGTCATGAATTAATTAATTAATTAATTAATTAATAATGAATGAAATGGGTGGATGGGTGGATGGATGGGTGGGCGGATGGATGGATTGATGGATGGGATGAAAAGATGGATGGGAAGAAAAGATGGATGGATGGATGGATGGATGGACGGACGGACGGACGGACGGACGGACGGACGGACGGACGGACGGCTGGATGGCTGGATCTAGAGTCTATTCCCAACATCTGACTGAGTCTCGTTATACAACATATATTTGAAATCATCTATTGGCAAATAGAATAGGGTCATATATTTACCTTTACTAAAACAGCTAATAAAAATTGGCGAATGCTTCAATTCACAATTTAAATTGGTACTAGCAGGACACATGAGAACCTACAAAGGCAGACAGAACTTCAAGCAACTACAATAGAAAATTACCAAAATACTCCTCTCAAACTTTTGCCGACGGGGTTAAAGCCAAAAACCTCAACCTGAATGCTGAAGTGTTGCCAGAGTAGGGATTTTATCCCGACATCTCGAGAATGCTTTAGGGCAATTGAGTTTACCAAGGGAATTCATTTTTGGCCAAAAATCTCAGGAAAACCCTCGAGAAAATCTGGAGTATGTATAAGAACATACTCGTGTGAAGATAAGATCAAAATGTTTTATTCACAAGGAGGGCGGGACGGGGGGACAATCACCCCAATTTTTTACAAGAACAGTAAAATTTCTGGCATGTTCAACAAACGGTTTTCGCGTATCATCGCCCACGGGCTCCCGTGGCCTGGTTGTCCCTCTACCCCGAAAAACTGCAAAATGGTCGCCACTGATTGCAAGCTACATCTATAGAAAACAAATTTAAATCAATTATCCGATTGTAATGTATATGTTCCAAGAAGAACGGTGCATATTTTGGAATCTATATTTAGTTCATACATCATATGAGCCTTTTTGAGAGGGAGTTATATCCTGCAAACTCATACCATTGAAAGTTATTTTCAAACGCTAAATTTCATGGATCTGACGATTCTTTCGGTCAAATTGCTAGCAAACTCTAATTCTTTTATTTAGCTGCAAGTTGTTTTTCGTCTAGTACTGAAACGCTAACACTTTCAAAATTTCAGTTTTAAAACATTCTTACGACTTTCTCGGCAAGAATATTTGAGTTTCTGAAAATACTGTAGTTAAATATAGACAGGTGGACAATACACAAAAGATAAAACTGAAATACACATAATATCACAGGGAATCTGTGCAAATTAAACGAAGAAATGATGGGTCTACGTAGAAATTGGAATCTTAGTTGTGTAATAACTTTCTCAGGTCTCAAAACTTCAGTGCTCAACTTCCTTAAGATTTTGAATAATCGAGTACTGCTTTCTTATAAATTACTTTTATACAAAAACCTGTTTTCCATCACTTTATTTTTCAAATAGATAATATAGGGTCTTGAGGTAAACACCTACTTGGATGCAGTATTGGTTCCATTCTTCTATGTCCGTAATTGTCACGTCAAAAGGGAGCTGTACAAAAGACGTCACATATCGTTTTAAAAAATTAATGACTCATACACATTTCTGCACAGCAGCCTGAACTATAATAAGGTGGTAAAAATAAATGGTATGCTAGTAAACAACACGAAACTTCTCTCAATAGGCATTGAAAATGCACAGCGGAGTCTTGAATTTCAATAGAAAATTCAAAGCAGTCAAATATCAATACATTCAAATCACATTTGCACTACAGGTTCCATCGCTACTGGGTATCTCTGTTATTGACTGATATAATACAAAGTATTCAGTGGCAGCAAACTTGGATCTGTCATGCGTGTGATCAGGCTCGGAGCGAAGGTGTGTGTGGTGGTGCCTCCGACGTGAAGAACACTTCGTCTGCAAAGGTTGCCTTTTGTCGGCAGTTCCTATGACTTATACCGACATGTGGCTCGTTGGCACGCATTGTGACTTTCACAGATAGTTCAAATAGGCATCTAGCATGTAATTGGCAATTTCATAAGCGTATTGAAAAGTGTTGGCTGTGCTGTCAGAAAATACACCTAGCAGCACTTCAAAATAATCATGTCCTTTCCCATTGTAATAAATACAAAACACCCTGCAACTTCAAATGTTGCAAGTAAAATCTCAAAAACAACTCTTCATAATAATATTGCCTGTACTGCTCTCTGTCATTCTTTCTTTATAAAAGATGACAACACACATACTAGGCAATACCGGATCATTTCCATAAAGCTCTACCTCAGGCAACTTCAGGCTCTATGTGTAAAACAATGAATATGCCTACATGTCAAGCGATAAGAGGATGATTCTACCTTGTGTATAACACTCCAATTCTTATACTCAGCATGCCTACAACAATCTTCTTCTTCTTCCGTACAACTAACTCTAGCCACCAAAACAAGGTAGTCGGCAAACTCTGTGATATTTGGATCTTTCCAAGATATCGTAATGTTTCTGTCCTTGCATTTATGCACACAATTGACACCTAGACTTTCCACTATGGAGATAATCACAAAAGTGAAATACAGGATCAATTTGAAATCAAAGTAGCTAAAACTGATAGCAAACTGCGTCAAGATCAATTCATCAGAATACTGGTCTTGTAAAAAGTATAAAGGAGACCAGGAAGGTGCCAGACAGGTCCACCGAGAGTGTCTAAAGGGCCCGGGCAGATGGAAAAAGGGGTTCCTGATGATGTCATTATGAAAATTAAATTTAATCTCATGGTCTTTGGGGGCCCCTTTTAGGTTTACATTTAGGCCTAGTGCAATCTGTCCCACCTGTCCTGTTTTCGGTGGTCCTAGCACTGGGTCATAACATAGCAAGAAAATGAACATCGACTCTTCATAGTGTATCAATAATAACACAAGGTGGTTTTCTCACAAATCATACTCACAACAATGAAATGGAATCCTGGCATTAGCTTTCGAGAAAGCCGCACAGATTTCTGAAATAGATAGTGTATTGATAAGTTGCCATGTTTTCAACAAAATATAACGCTGATAGAGTAGCACTTTTATAAAATGTACTGCAAATGATCTCCTAGGCCTTTCGAATGAGTTAGCCTTCGCCTACGCCATATAAAATGTTATCCTGCCCCTTTCAAATGAGTGTCTTATCTAAAAAAACCCCCTGAATACAAATCCCCCTGTTTTTGAATGTCACAAAATTTGCCTTTCAAAGTCTCTCTCTATTGTCCACAAGTTTAAAATGGATTGCTTTCGAGGATCTTGATATGCAACTTGTACTTTATTTTCCTAGGACCTCCTCATGCTGTGGGCGATTACTGGCGACAAGCCCTGTATTCTGATAACCCTTAAAGAACTTTAGATAACTGTATATGTTTATGTCAAGACTATACCATTGTTGACAATACTGGTTTGCTGGAATAAACTAGCATATCATTATTGTTTCTCTGGAAAATGGGTGTGGCCATAGAGAAGTCATGCCTATTCATGCTGTTGGATCAAGAGCCTCATTGTTAAAAGCTTTAGAAATTAACCACTGAGGGAATCATATACCAGACTAACCTTTGTAGTATTACATAAATACAGTAAATATTCACTAAATTAAGCAAATTTAAGGCAATAAGACTTAACACATTACCAAAAGAAACACATACCACCTTACCATACTTCAAAAGAGGCTTGAAAAATGGTGTATTTGCATACTTGGTGCTTATTTGTTCTACCATACGCTAACAAGAAAAGCTGATTACTATTCAAGGAGACTAGATGTCACATACCTTTGCCACCAACAACAAAGTGTTTGCTACATTTTTCCCCATAAGGCACACAACTAAGTACTACTGTGTAGTTTTCAGGCTTTGAAATTGCTCTAGGAAGCTTTACATGGTAGAGCTGCTGCTTCTAAGAAAAACCCAGAAAAAGAAATATAAGAGTAAAAGACCATTTCCAAGAGTGGCCTTCTTCAAGATCCAGCTACACAAGCAAATTTCAGTATGTCACTGACTCAACAACAGAAAGAAATAACCTAAGACTGATTCCACTGAGAAGTCAGTCTAAGATAAACATTAAGACTAGCAAGCAGCAAAGTTTTAATATTCCTCATAAGACTCCTCATTCTCCAGACAGCAGTGCATGATTACCAGGTATAACATTGGGGAGATATAGGGAAGAAGAAAGGCACTGGAAACCCTACCATACAATAACAATGATGGTCAATGACAAATACACAACATATGCATATGACACTATCCCTTGTTTCTACAACACACAATCCATTAATTGCTCAATTGCATTGGCTATTAGAGAGAACTAACAAAGGGTATGGTTGCTTATAAATACCAGTAGTCCCTGTAGAATGTAAAGCAATATTGAAATACCCTTTTCATACTCTAAAACAGGGATCCCCAACTGGGGATGGCTTAGGGGGTTTCAATACTAGGGGGCTACAAAGTATCTTCCCAAATCAATGATATTTTCCCTGAATGAGTTCCTGTCTAGCCCTAGCCTGCAGCTATTTTTGGGGCAAACTCTTTTCTGAAGAAATCACCCAAATGAAATAGGCTTCAGCTTAACTGGGGGGTGCAGCCCTCATACCCCACCTCCTACCCCCCACATGATTATAACTATTGAAGATAGTGATAAAAACAGGTATGATCAATCAAAAGTTAAATAACGACTAAATCTTCATGAGAATTGCTTTACCTCTGGAATTGTAAATGAGCTTGTTTTGCCACGCTGATTCATGTAGCTAATATGGAAACCAGTAAGTTTGGCTAAGCCTAGATGTAAAAATGAGCAGAGTCAAAGAAAAATATTGAGTTCAAGTGAAGAGAAAGGAGCTAAGTGTAAAATTTGATTGCTTTAATCAGGGAGGGGCATGAAGTATTGAAGCCCAATCAAAGGGAATGGTCTGCTTGATGAAATGGAATATCATACCCAAAAAACAAAACTTGAGCCAAAAAGATGAGGCTAAAAGCTATGGGTGCCAAATAAACTCCAACTCCCTATTTATTAATTTTATTTGTCATTACCCCCATGGACCTCATGACGAACCTCATTTATTTATCTGGGAGGCTTATTTTCTTTGCTTACTAAAAACCACTTCAGAACAAAATGCTTGCAGATCAATTTTTATTAATACCTTTAAATCAATGCATTTCATATAATTCATATTTTCACATTTCACATATGTTTCCTTTTGATAGAAGCCTGAAATTTCCATTTATATTAAGACCTCCCATTTACTACACTTCCAAAGAGCTCCACCCCCCAACTATCAAGACCCCCTGTTTATTGGGCACATAAGAGAACAAGTAATGCAATGTTTGAAAATTTTGAAGAGCAGTTGTAAGACAATTTAGATTTAATTGGCACAAACACTCATCCCAAATGAAGTAAACAAAAACAAATATAACAAGAAAACATCATAAAAAGTGGCATTCTTTCCACACCCACAGTCACACAATAAGACAGGTGGAGTAAAAACATTTAAAATGCATCATCTACACATATTGGCCATCATACATGTTCATATTTATAGCAAAAATCAAATTATCTTTTCTTACAAATATCTACTTTCTATCTTCTGGCCTGTTAAAAGGAAGTACTGGATTGAACAAATAACAAATGCCAAAAAACTCATGTGTTCTTTCCCTTTCTGTATAGTGCAATATAACAAAAGGTAAATTCACCCTAATATGGAATGTTTCAAATTTTGCCATTTTTGCAATCTTTAGTAATGCAGCTACTTGACAACAGAAAAGGAAAAGAAGTAATGCAGCTAACTTTCTCCAGAAAAGGAAAATATGCTGACACAAAACTTACATTTAGGTTCAACTGACCAAGTAAGACTTATGTCTACCATTTCTGTGCTTGGGTTGAATACAGCTCTTGCCTTTGGATGTAGTATGCATATTTCTAAAATATGATGAACAAATTAAAAGATTTAAACTTTGTCAAGAGCATCAAACCTAAAGTTTTCAACATGAACACCTTTTTACCCAAACCAAAGAACATTCATGGAATCTAAAATCAGGTTCACTAGTAGTACCCTCATAAATAAAAACTACAAAATTTCAAACAAACCTATTTGCTTCTAGGAGTAGCTTCCTCAGGAACAGTTTACCTGATACTATAGAGTGTTCATGATTACAACACATGTGCCAGGAAAAATACCTAATCTAAGCAGCGGCATCACTCTGGGGGGGGGTCCAAAGGGGTCTAGTTCCTTCCCCTATTATTTCAAGAATAAAAGTGCCATGTTCTGGAAACTTTTTGAAAATGTTCATTGTATTTTTGTCAAGATCTGTATAAAATAGCATTACATTTGAAAGTAGCAAAATCATGAAAGGTTGTCCATTTCTAAACTAAAAACCTATCATTTCACTCACTACACTCTTCACCAATTGTTAGTGTACCTTGTGCATCGCTGATAATCCATTCTCGAAATTCCTAATTGTGCTCCTGAGTATGGAAGACTTACGTAAATAACAATCCAAAAGCATTATGAGCAAAAAATAAATACCGTCCTATAAAAGTATTACTTTCATTTCAGCCTTTGTCAGACTCTCGGTTACAGGGCTTTTTGCTGCTTGCAGTTTTCGAAGTTTGATTATTAAATAGTTGAACGTGATCGAGCTCATAGCTGATAAGACAGACGCTACAAAGAGCCATGATTTCGATCAAACATCCCATGTGGTCATCTGGTCGAACTACAAACAATAGGCATATATAGATATTTACCATTGGATTTCTGTGGTTGTCTATATTCTCTTGAGTAATTGAAACTAGCTTGTGCCTGATAAAACAGAAAAGGCATTAACTTCATAGATAAATAAAGCAGGCTACTTTGTTCGGGCAAAATCTGTGCACTGCAGTAACATCCAAAAGGATTCTATTCAGTAATGCGTCCATTCAAAGCGAAGACTATTCTGTTCTTCCTGTAATCTGTATCCTCAGAATATGTAACCGTGCATTGCCAATAGATATCTAATACATGCAAGTAGTAAATAGAAGAATATATGTTAAACATCACCGAGCTTCTGTCCGATGTACTGGTGTGCAGAACTACTCCTGAGCTGAAGAGATTGCAGAGCTCTATTCTGCAATACGGTGTTCTGTAATCAACAATGTTTGTTTACATTTACATATCATCTGCGTACAAGCAGTGTTTCAGAAGAGACAGGTTGGCAATCAGTAATATACTTACTTCTGCAGCAAGAAATTTGAAAGTAAGAGCACATATCAGCAAGGAACAAAGCATGGAGACAACTTTTCTCTGCCTATAGCATCCTTTGTATCAACATGCCGGCAATTGCCCTGGATGGTATTGTTAGGGACGCCGCGCAGAATATAATCGCTGCTACGTGCTCCTACGCAGATAAATTCCAGGGCACCTTTCAGTTTCAGATTGGTTTCAGCCATAACAAAGTTTACTAGAATCTTAATAAACCACTGTAAATGTATACTTTTCTTCCTTTATTGTCGATACTCCAAAGTCTCAAAAAGGAACGTTCAACAGATCCACATTTTTTTGAGATCGGGTTTCATTTTTCTACAGACTTGCCAAGTGGGCGTGGCACTTTGAACCACGTGATCTAATAAGGGATGAAAATTATTTCAATGATAACTAAAGACTGATTACACTGTTTTGGTATTGTTTGAAGTGTCAAGAAGCTTTGAGATTTCGCTCAGTATACATCTCTTATATAAGAACATTTCCTTTCGCCCAGTACTGAAACTTTTTCAGCTTTTTCACGACTTCAGTACTAACACTATCTTAGGATTGTCTTGAGAGAATATTCGTAATTGTGTAACTCTACATTATTACACAGACAAACAAGTACTACATATAAACAAATGACTCTAATGCATAGGTTACCACAAGACATCTGAGTCAAAATTGTCATAGCAGAGAAAAAGAGATACTACAAAGAGTTAAATGTCACACAAATTACTGAGAATGAAAACTCTTGGAAAACCGTCAAACTTCTCTTCTCCGACAACACAAAGAATCATTGCTCTAATGGAAGTTGACATGGTTATATCTGACGATCACCAGGTGGCAGAAATGTTTAACAATTATTTTACAACTGTAATAGAATCCTTTAGTATAGCAGAGAAATTCGAAATTTTTCATTCAATGGCAGGCATCACCGATCCAATTGATGTAGTAGTTGAAAAGTATGCAAACCACCCTAACACTAAACCTATTGCAGCATACTTCCCAGTTGCAACTAGTTCCTCATTTGAACATGCTACTATCTTTAAACTCGAGACAGATATTAAAAAGCTGAATACAGTAAGACTACAACTTTTAATGGTATTCCGCCAAAGATATTCTTTGACGAATTTAGACGTTTGCATGGAATCCTTGCCAGAAGTATTCAATGAGTGTGTTTATGAGGGACTCGTATACAAGCAAATGATGGAACGTATGAATTGTTATTTATCAGATTTGTTATATGGTTTGCGACAAAGATACAATGCGCAGCATGTTTTAGCTCGTTGTCTTGAAAACGGTAAGGTACTCTTAGACAAGAGATAAAAAGGTAGGTCTGTCTTTATGGTTCGTTCCAAAGCGGTCGACTGCGTCAAGCACGATCTCCTAATCGTTAAACTGCATGCTTATGGCTTCAACCATGATACACTGAGTTTTAATATAGGTTTTTCAATGGCAGACGGCAAAAGGTATCATGAATGGTACTTTTAGTGTTAGACAGAAACTGAATTAGGGTGCTCCACAAAGGTCAGTTGTAGGAATTCTGCTCATTAATTTGCATCTTTCTGTTATTTGTATTGATAACTGCAATTATGCTCATGATACCACACAATACGCATTTGATCAAAATCCACAAAATGTAGTAGAGAAGCTGGAAAACGCCTCTTTGAACGTAAGAAAATGGTTCTCTGACATCCATCTCAAGCTAGATGAAAAATAATGCCTATACATTAGGTGCCTCTTGTGACAAATCTGTTACCATCAAGACTTGTAATGCATCTGCAGAAAAATAGCAACTAGGAAAAGTTGCTAGGCATTACTATAAACAATAAGCTAACTTTTAAGCACCATGTTCCCAAGCTCAGCTAAAAGGATGGAATTAAATTGTATGCTCTCTCATGTGTTGACACTTACATGAATAATGGGGAATAGTATACCTTTGCGTGGATTTTCCATAGCCGTAAGCTTCACCACAACATTAGTAAAATACAAGAGAAAGCACTGAGACTTACTTACCACGACTATGAATCCAGTTGTGAAGTTTTAGTGGAAAAGGATAGATCGTTAACAGTGCACCAGAAAAACCTGCAGCTTCTCGTTATTGAAAAGTATAAAACCAAAACTGGCTTTTAAAAATCCAGCGTTTATGAGAGAGATACTTAGTGAACATACTAAACAATATAATTTGAGGAGCTCTGGCGACTTTTCTTTTCTTATCATTTAAATTATCACATAAGGCTTAGAAAACATTTGCTATTGAGGCCCACAGAGCTGGGCTATCATTCCATATTCTACCAAAGATTCAACATCTCTTACCATATTAACTATGCTCCTACTGTCCTTAATAAAAAAAATCAAATCTTGGTTTGGAGAAACTTGCCACAGTCGACTGTGTCAGACTTTCTTCCCAAACGAAAGATTAGCATGATATTAACTTTTATGTTTTGTGTTCATATTTACTGTATTTCGCTATTGTAACTATTATGTGTAAGTTGTATATTTGTAAACCCTGCGTTCTAAGTTGATAACTTTTTTTGAACTTCTCATTTAATATACAAGACTACTTAAACACCTCTCAAAAACTTGCCAGTGTATAATTTGCTTGCTTGTAAAGAATGCTTAGTACATTTATGAAATTAACATATATAACAAAAAACCTACTATATGTTCCAGAAAAGATCAAAAATGATAACGATAAACAAATCTATGCAGCTGTAGTAAAAGCTATGATTGTTTTGCGCGTTGAATTTTGGAGGTATATGACTTATCAGAATTCTTAAATCACAGCAACCCAGTACAGAACTTTCTTAACTTTTTCAGCAGTGGAGTACTACTCTCTTATCAACGACTTTTTTATAGAAAACGTGTAGCTACCTTAAGTGGAAACTGACCTTTAGTTTTGATGGCCTACTTTCAATATATAGCTACGTACTAGTTACTGACCCATACTTCCTCCAATTAAACTCTGCAAGGTCAGGCAGATCCACATTTATTCCAGGCTTTTGGAATGGCACCTTTATCATTGCTACATTCTTATTGAATTTCTTTATCTATGATTTGTGCTCAGTTTTAATGATGTGAATATATTTTCACCTTAAGTCGTTCACATTATAGCTGGACCATAGGATAACTATTCAGACTGTGAACTATTGGAAACTCTAATAGTGTTTAAGATATCTCAGGAAAAAGATCAATTTTCTCTATGCAACACCGAATAGGTCATTGAGCAGGTCTTCCGTTTGCAACAATTAAAAGTAGCCACGAGTTGCACAAGCTGCTTTGACGATTTTTCTCAAATGTTCATTGATTTATCAACTTTGAAAGCTACCATTGCTCTTCAGTTTTCCCCCGCCATATTGCAGTTCTTATGTTTGTTTTGAAACCTTGCCAATTAATCCTACAGTTATGTTTTTATTGCAGGTCAGTTATCTATACTACTGAATATTTAATCCTGTAGAAGTAGCTAAGAATTAAATGAAATTGAATAAATGGTCTTTACTACTCTGCATTGAATTTATCTCCAAATCCCATTGCGCTTACAAAAGGGTGAGCATGGCTGGAAAAATGCTAGGAATCTTAGCATATTTTATCATTTCTCGCAAATGCAGAAATGTTATTACTTTTCATAACTGCTCACTCCTTATAGTGCCCAGGATTATCAGGTTTGCCACATAGAGCAAACAACTGCAGATTCTGACTAGTAGTCGTAGTATTAACAAACAAGCACTTAGTAACCCCTATGTTGCTAGGTAAACATCATCTAAACCCTATTGCACAATGGATTAAGTGTTTGTGTTATTATATTTAGACCCCGTTTACACTAGAACGAATCCAAATGGATCTGCACCTATTCTAGCACAGATAGGCTTTCCGTTTACCGCAGACCTGCTGGACCCGTACCCATTTGGATCTGCTATCTGGATCTATTTGTGATAGCTTTCCAACGTGTACTCTTTTGGATCCGTTCCCATTCAGGTCTTTTGTAAACGGTTAGAACCGATCCAAACAAGCACACTTCGAAAACGAGGCACTCAACTTTCTATTTAAAGGCCACTTGTTAAAATCAAAACTGCTGAAATATTGACGGGACTCATTAACATCAATGGGAAGTCAAATAGCCAAAACTATGGTGGCCCATAACGGCCACAGCACAAATCTATTTTTCTACAGCACAAATTTACTTTAAATCTACTTTTCCAAGGCACAAATCTACTTTTCCACAGCACAAAACTCATTTTCCACGGCACGAATCTACTTTTGTATTGCACAAATCTATTTTTCAACGGCACAAACTTATACTTCTGCATGCTACATTATGACATTTGTTAAAGACTGTGCCGTGGCAGTTATGGGCTACCGTACAAAACAGTGGGTATCCATGCTAGTATAAGCGTGATCTAAAGTGAATCCGTTCTAGTGTAAACAACCAGCAAAAGTGAACACGGATCCAATATGGCTCAGTACCCATTTAGATCCATGCTAGTGTAAACGGGCCTTTAATTGTGCAGAAATGCTGCAGAAGCAATAGAGCTAGTTCGTGCAATAGAATAGTGGAAAAGCAACACACCTCTGCAAAGTAATGCCATTTCGATAAACCCCTTTAACTTAACCTTTGAGGATATTATCGCCCTTCGCAGACTATACTTTGATTGCTTAAACAAACTTCTTATATTCAAGCAGAACTATCCTTAGGAGCCGCAAGGATGCAGAAATGAAAGTTTGCTCACATACAAAGTATTAACACTAACAAAAAGGAAACCTCAGTTTGCACGAGATAATGCTGTTTTTCTTTATCTAAGTTCTCGGCATGTCCCTTGTAGGTTTTCATTTTCCCGCAGTAATTAAAATATCCTACTGACTCTTCCTTAGTCCTCTCGAGAGCATAGATTTTGTCCGGTAATAAAGATCAATTCCCTTCCTGTACAATATGCTGACCCATAAAACGTTGTATTTTACTGAAATGCTCGATAAGTTTCTTATACGAAGGGTACGTATGATGCGGCCAACATCTTCATTTGCTGCAGCAGGCAGTAGGTATATGTGCAAGGAATTTATAGGCCAGGCATGCAATTATGGGGGCTTCCAGGGTCTAGACCCCTGCCCTATTCCTCGAATGCATGTTATTGCAGATTTGCTAAGGAAATCTACCTATAGCGATCATTTAACTTGAATGCAAAAAAACTATGACAATTCTTGTACAATCCTTTCCCTTTCCAAATTTAAAGAATATTAAAGTATTCCAAGCTACAGCCTCTTCAAAGAAATTCGTAGTGTTCTCGTTTCTTATGAAATATGACTCTGCCCTCAAAATTCTCAACTGTGTTCGTGTTTAAGCCCACAAACAGCAGTTGCATAATCCACTGGTGAAATCACATGGCTGCAAACAGCTATACGTTTTAGCAGCCTTGGAATATGGCTCATACATCACAAGTACTCCTTATGATTGTCTATCTTGCCAAAGAGTTCTTTGTGGCCCACTTTGATGACTATGGTTATTTAAATCTCTACAATCTTGCAAGAACAGCATAATAAGGGGCTTGCTCGGGCAGTATCATTGGATATTTCAAAAGTTTTTGATTGTGTAAACGACGGTCTTCTATTAGCAAAACTGCCTGCCTATGGACTAAATTTGGATACTCTTCAGCTCATAAGAAGCTGCCTGACAAAAAGAAAGAAGAGAGTAATGGTTAACACCTCATATAGTAAATGGGAGAAAATAACAATAGGAATGCTACAAGGATCGGTTCTAGGGCCTTTACTATATAATATATTTATAAACGACATTTTCAGGTTTGCAAATCACACAAAAATTTGCTACTGTATTGACGATACTTCTGTCTTTGCATGCCATTCAGATCTTGGAATTGTTACCCAGATATTAGAAGATAACTGCTCTGTGATTGTTGGCTTTCTGATAATCTCTTGAAACTCAATGATAAACAATGCCATCGAATGGTATTTAAGGATAAAAGCACAGAAGCAATATTTAAAATTGGAAAATCAGAAATTAAGGAAAGTGTCTATGAAAAATTGTTAAAATAACTTTCGATAAGAAATTAACTTTCAAGAAACATATTGAGGACTTTATGCAGAAAAGCGAATCAAAAGATTCATGCACTTGCTCGCTTGTCAAATTATATTGATCCTGCCAAATCAGAAATTTTAATGAATTCTTTCATCAGTTCACGATTTCATTATTGCCCACTAGTATGGATGTTTAACGATAGGGCAGCTAATACAACATTAAATCGTACGTTTGAAAAAGCACTACGGCTGGTGTGCAAAGGCAGTGAATCAAAACTAGAAAAACTGAAAGACAATTATGTGACCATCCATCAGCACAATCTGAAGTTGCTAAAGGTTGAAACTTTCAAAACAAAAAATAATCTAAATCTAACATATGTGAAAAGTATACTTACTGAGAGAGATGTCCAATACACTTTGAGAAGTAGAATTGCAATTGCTGAATGTTGTGGCATACACGCGAGTAATCTCAATTGGTCTTATACGTTGAAAATTAATGCTCAAAATGAAACTACTCCTATCGCTAAATTCTCAAAATCAAAAACTCTAAAAACTCACAGGGGTCTCAACCTTACAATGTCTACAATCAAACGGGTAAAATCCGGGGGGTAGCGAGAGCCCTCACAATGTCAAGACAGCAAAATATGAAATTGAAAATGTCCAGCGCATAGGTCACAATTTATGGGCTTCACTATCGGAGGAAATCAAGGACTCTGATACACTAACTAATTTCAAACAGAAAATAAAATTATGTAAACGGAATACTTGCATCTGCAGGTTGTGTGCAAAATTTTTTGTTACTGGACTAGAGTTCTTAGAGTTTGATTTTTATTTCTTCTCGTAAAGAAAATTGCAAAATACTTTTTTGCTTGTTTTATTATGTTGGCATTAATTAGCTTATTAGCTAAATTTTTATTTGCACGCCAATATTAAAGAAATTGTAAATAAACATAAGTAAACGAATAAACCTACCAAAATGTTCTGTTTTCCCCACTAAAGTTTTGTCAATGACCACTACTTAAATTTCCACGACCACTGTTAGTAGCTACTACCACTCTGAATCATGCAATAACCGGGAGCTACATATGAAAGGCTCAGACTACTAAAGGTAAAACCCCTAAGGAGTAACTTTCCAATTTCGAATAAATTTATCATTGCTATTAAGAAGCCAAATAGGAATAAATTGTGTGTAGGACTTGTAATGGGTGGTTCATCGGCGGGTTTTCGTTAAACCTTGCAGTGTCCATAGTGTCCTGTCTTAAAACACTGAACACTTACAATGTTTATGACACTAAATGTGCAGTTAGTTTAAGGAAATTTTGAGAACTTCAAATACTAATATTTGGTCAACAAAATAGGGACAAAAATAAAGAACTTTTAGAAATAGGCATTGTGCTGGGTCCCTTACATAATAACATTTATAACTTAAAACATGAATTCAACGGTGGCATTTGTAGAGCATTTATGAAATAAAGACGCGATTCCGCCAGCCAAATATATTTTACAGCTACCCTAAATTTCCCTTCATTGGATAGACTTTTCTTCCTTCTTCCATTGATAATTCCTTGGCTTTTGCACTTGTGAACAAGAGTATGTCTGTTTTCAGTGACGCTTTTCCGATACTTTGTGGTCTTGAAGTCAATAGAGGCCACTTGGGGACGGGGGAGCCAGGTAATTAATCATTCCTTAATAACTTTCAATAGCAATGGCATTTGTATCGTGTGGTCACTAAAATTCTCCTCAAATCGTTTTCCCCAGAGCCCCGTCATCCTTTGCCACCACCCCTCAAAAATATCAAATTTTCTACGACTGTGGGGTGTGAAGAACGTGATTTTTGAATTTAAACAATATGATTTGATAAATAATAGAAATCGTTTGAGGCTGCAAATGTTTTGAAGTACAAATGACCGTTGGGTGCTTTCCCCTAAAAGTGCCGAAAACAGCAAGCTTTAATGAGAAATGGATTGATAAAAATCAATTTCACTTTTAACATGTGTGTCTGCAGACCTGATTTACGATGACAAAAACAGTGAAATAATTCCAGTTTGTTTGATATATTATAAGAAAGCCATGGCAGTGGGGTACCACGGGGGCACTATGAGTCTTTGTTAAGTGATACCATTGTTGTTTGTCAGCCTTTAGTTGCATATGTAGTTCTATGCTTTATTAAAGGGTGTGGACTCAAAAGGGTGTGGTCAGCTAAAAATCCCTCCCCCATTCTGTGGTGGCTGCCCCTGAAGCATGGTCTTCTAAACCTTAGACAACCCTATGTATTCGCTCATACCCCATGATTCTTCCATAGGACCTTTACTTGTAGCACTATTTGATTTGACATTGTTTTGTTTCAGCTCCATCTATTCCCTTAGTGAGTTCATAGTACAAATTTCAATTCAATACGAATTTCACGGTATTTGAGATATCTTTTGTCCGCATTATACATCCAAAACCAGTTGAAGAGAGCTCTTTGCCGCAGTTTCATTTGCTTTCAGTTAAGCAATCAGAGAGAAAGTGCTCCCGTCTTGTTTCTGGATGCAGTCAAAATGAAGCTTTTCCATATTTTACAACCTACTGTGATGTATGTGTTCGTTTTGCCAGCATGTTATACGAATGATGCTAAATCTGCTGCAAGCACCGGCCTATCACATGACATATTACAAGAATTCAAAGAGAAATTGAAGGTACTGATTTTTGAGTTTATATGATAGTCTCTTTTCTAGTTATCTGAAACGGTATTTGTTAGGGAATTATTCCAAGAGTAGTCTCACGTGCCCAAGACGACATCATATAGGGAAGATATCGTGTTTCAACGTGGAAGATATCGTGTTTCAATGCAAGAGAATATCGAAACTATTCCATAGTTCATAGCGTTAGGCCAAGGAATTTTCTTCCATAAATAAATGTGATCTTCTCATGTCTTGAGTACTTAACGCTGCAACTAAAACTTCCAAGTAGGTACATATTATGTATTATTAGCCGACTTAATACAGTTGACATGCGATAATTCAACGGCGCGATAAACTCAAACATTCGCTAACTCGGGCATACTTTCAATGATTATTTGGGCACTCTGCCGTTCGAACAAATTTCGATTTCCCATAAGAGTTGGGGAATGTCAACTGCATTGCGTGTACTGTCGCTATTACAGCGTTGGCCACAGCATATCAATACACAGTTTGTGTATGCAGCTATTGAGCCAATAGACAAACGTACATTCAGAGTAGTTCTTTCCAACAGGCAATTTTGCCAATTTTTTCTCTACATGCCTGGCATGCATTAGTCATATACACATCAAAAGGCTGTTCCCTTGCCCTATAATGGTGTTCTTCTAACCATAACGTAAAAGCAATTCGTTCTTATTTTGGATGTTCATTGCTCCTTTGTATATCTGTATGCACTTTGTTACAATTGGTCAGTTAGTCAACAAGTCAGCCGTTTACTGCGTCTCTCTCTGTACTCCTCTCTATATTTTCGTAAAGGCAACAGGATTTACTCTCTATATCAGCATAACCTGCACACACTGGCCAATACACGATAGTTACAATGGTGTGCACACCCAGATATCGATTGAAAGGTGAACTGGAATAATTTTCTGGCCAAACATTTCGGTCTACCTTTCCGTCGTTATCGGACGTTTCATACTCTGACGAGTGTCAGACGAGAAAAGCTTTTGAGTATGCTTAAAGAATGTTCCCGCTTTTTCAAGACATAGTAAAGTTCTGTAGTACCAACAGACTATTCATACTTCTATAAGAAGTAACCATAAAGCAACTGTTTTTAAAAGCAGTTTCCCTTTCAGTTGAGACTTATTATGGCAGTGCCGCAGCAGGA
Source organism: Mastigias papua (assembly GCA_964019165.1). Lineage (NCBI taxonomy): Eukaryota > Metazoa > Cnidaria > Scyphozoa > Rhizostomeae > Mastigiidae > Mastigias > Mastigias papua. The sequence goes on from OZ025267.1 coordinate 20,302,086, forward strand.
GAGTGAAAATGAAACGGAATTTAATTTTGATGAGAAACATCCAGAAAATATTTAATCTTCTTTACGCCAGTATCAAAATTTTGCAAATGCACGCCTAATCACCCATATTTAGATATCTTCCTGTTTTATCATAAATGCTTCAGTTGGTTTCAGCTTTGATTCAGACTAGGGGATTCAGACCCTCTTTCATAAAGACGCTAGGATTTTCTAAGCAACAATCCTTCACTCCCGCCCACGCCGTCTTTCAGATTGAGACCAATAAAGCTACTGTGCTAAGTGTGCATTTGGGTTTACGGAGTTAGCTATTGCAAACTTTACCTAGGAAAAGAACAAGTTTAAGTCATCACAATTTGCAAATAAATGGAAACCAGTGGAAGATTGGTTTTTTTTTGATTTAGCCATAGTCATTTCCGTTTCTTTCTACCCATTTCTTGGAAGCATGGGTTGGTCATTCCCAGAACATGACAATATTTCTAAGAAACCGAACCCACTTGTTAACTGAAACTTGACTGTCTCCATGAAAGGGCATGGTCTGCTTAGTGAAAAGGCATATCATGCCTGACAAAAATGGAAACAGAGGCCAAAAGATGCATGCAAAGCCGTGAAACCACTTAATTCTGTATATTTTCCATAAGCGTTATAATATGCTGGCGCAAATATCTGCAATGAAAGAGTGGCATTAAAAAATTCTCCAGAATTGCCCCATTCATATCCGAGCAGCCACAAGCGCTGTCCGACAAAACTCCCTGTTTGGATCATTGAGGTGGAGTCTGCACCCAGTATACTGCTAGTAATTTCGCGTTTGCAAACATGTTTTGGAAATATTAATACTACCTGAAAATTGCTATTCGGTTTTTAATTGTTCTTAGTGTTGAGGATAGGGGTATCTTAGCCCACTGAGGCACCAGGAAAATTCCCGGTGGGCCCTTCTAGGCATGCTTGAGAATGGTCCCTTTTACGGGAAAGTATAGTGTAGTACAATATTATTGGTGTTTCTATATAAAGCCAAGTTATAAGAACCCTAGCACTGGAGAGTCAAGAATTTAAATTGATAGAGTTTTAATTACAATGAATGAGTCCTGAACCCTGAGTTTCCATGGTCCTTTTCTGCTACCAATATCTTATTGCGCTTGCTTATTGCTACTGTGTTCAATGCTTCCAAGCGGCTTTGCAGACCTCCACATAATGCATACAGCTTTTCAAAAAGTTCTTATCCATTTATAGATCTCAAGGATAAAAAGGACTCTTGGTAAGTGGAAACATGTCTTATTCAGTAAGAAGAAACTTAAGTTTGATGATTACAAATTATTCTTAAGTTATTTTGTTAGCAACCCGCAAGTTACCACGATATCCTTCTTGCCAACTTTTCTTTCAAAATGTCAACAAATATTAATTAGTGTAATAATGGATGTATCTCGGTGACAAACTATTTAAACCAGTGGATGTTCCATTTTACCGCCTTAGGAAAACTATGAATGTGGTTATGCTAAGTGAAGTGTCTTATCCAATTTTGCGATGTTGTAGTAGTGATGATGTTGGATGAAGTTTGATCTAGATGAAAAAGCAGTACTTTTGAAACTTTAGATATATTTGATCACATCAACCAGCATTTCATCAAACAATTAACTTTTGAGCGTGAGTAGAAAGTTTTTAAAAGTTTCTGAAATGTTTCGCTACACAGGCCTTAGCAGATGGTGGAAATGTTTGGTGAAGTGTTGGACGAAATTTTGGATACGTTTGACTAAAGCTTTATAAATAAGCGCCGCTGAGCCGATGCAAAATTGGAATAGATACAGAGAATTTTCAGCGGGTATTCGAATATAACCAAATCGAAAGTGAACGGGCTCAGAAATGTAACAAAATAAAACATTGGTTTTCCTATCATACAGTCCTATAAAAATGGGCTGTTCTATAACTTTTTGTGTGGTACTAAAACGCAATCCGTAAATATTGCATTATACATCTATTTAGAAAGATCCCCTTTTGCAAAAATATTCATCATTTTACTGTCTGTCCGTAAAGTTCATTTTGTTTATGCAGATGAGAATGAGGCATTATTCTTCAATATATTGCTAGCAAGAACATTGTGCTATTCTGGCTTTTCTTTACAACAATGTCTGAAGTAAGATGTATGTAGCATGTTTTTGAAGCAAAAATAAGGTACAATGCCAGTCTTTAGGTGCTTCATGTCCTCACAATCGTTTGAAGGTTTTGGTACGAGGCTTAGATGCGATTTTGTCTTATTGCAGATATCTGTGAACGTCTGATTAGGGGATATAAAAATAAAAAAGGTAAGTAAATCCCGAAACAGCTATGCCATGGTGTTTAATATGAAATGAGTTTGATATTTATTGAACGTATTTCACTCTAGAGTTAGGCCCTGGCCAAACAACTGGATTTTTCACTCTACATTTTACTCGAAAAAAAATCGAGGGAAAAATCGAGTCGTTTGGCCACCTTGTCGAGTGAGTTGAGTGGAGGCGAGTGAAATTGAGTGAAGTTTGATCTATGTCAAAAAAATCGAGCAAAAGAATTGCTGTTGAGTGAAAATCGAGTCGTTTGGCCACCTTGTCGAGTGAGTAGAGTGGAAGCATGCGCAGTAGCGTCATATTGGGCGGGAAAATCTTTGTGATAACAAATCTTTTTTGGTTCATTTACGTTATCGATCGTTCATTTACGATCGTTACGAAGCTATGAGTAAAGCGACAAAAACAAAGATTTCGATTGATGAATCTGAGAGTGCAGGAACTTTTGAATACGAGGAAGGTTATCATAGCAGTTCTGATGAATCTGAGTCTAGAATTGCAGCTCCTTTGCGTTTCCTTCCCGTCATCTTGAGTCGCTGAGAATAGCTCATTGGTGCGCATTTGAATTCAAAAAGAGGCTCTCTGATAAAGAAAAAAGTTGAGTAAAAGGTCGAGTGAAAAATGGAGTCACTTGACCACACGTGCTCGACTATGCTCAACTTTGAGATCAAATGTTGAGGAAAACTCGAGTGAAGAATAGAGTCGTTTGGCCAGGGCCTTACTTGGACATAGTCAGTAAGCTTATTGACACAAGTCTCTGGCAATTCATACAATAGTCTTCATCAGTAGAAGAGCGAAAATACTCTCTAGTACATTTTATCTTTTCTTGCTTTTAACCTGTATTCTTAGTTGCTTACTCTTCTAAGCCACATCCGCATAGTGTATAAATAAAAAACAACAGACTTAATGAACACTATACTTTACTAAAATGTAGACATTTTGCTTTATCATCTTCATCAGTACTGATTTATATATATATATATATATATATATATATATATATATATATATATATATATATATATATATATATATATATATATATACATACATACATACATACATACATATATATATTTATGTATGTATGTATGTACGTATATATATATAAGAACATAGTCACATTTCGTAACCACCAAATAAAGCATTTGAAAAGTTATTTTTAAGTTGTTCCAGCAAAATTTCCATGGTTTTTTATTAGCTGTTATACCAACATTTGTCTCATTGTGTACCAGTTAAGCTTCGTATCAGGGGTAATTATTCCACTTCTTTCAAAGTATTAATCATCACAAGCAGAAGTGTATCCAGGATTATGTTTGTGGACGATATCATTCAAACTGTTGTAGGCAGCAAGGAGAACGCCCTTTATGACACATTTTCCTCTAATATTTCAATTACATTAGCTATGGTATACGGACGGCATTTTACATTACCTCCTCTTTAATTTCACATTGTTTTTATAAAAATGTGTGGACCATATTTTTAAAAAGTGAGGGGAAGTCCGGATCCCTTTTCCCCCACATGAATACGCCACTGACTTCAAATGATATATCGCTAGTCACGTGCCTGAGACCAAATCGTCTATTGATATTATCAGCTCTCTCCATGGTGCTTTTGTACTGAGAAACATTCATCAATCATAAATTCCAGCAGAAAATATTAAACTAACATTATCTGAAGGTGGACAATGAAGCGAAATATCAAATAACACAAAAATTGTAGACAAACTGTTTTATTTTAGAAGACAGCTGCATATCTATTGGCGATTCTACACCAATTTGCGATGAAGTCGATTGCCCATATAAACCAAGTTATCCTCCAAGCATTCATCCTGTGTTCTACTACAACAAGACAACAAAGAAGCTTAACCTCAAAGTCACTTGGAACAAGCCACGATTTGGTATAAGGACGTTTGCACTCCACTCCTAGAGTCAATATGGCGAAAAGCCGAAATCATAGAATCTTTAGCTTTTGCAGACTTATAGCCAATTTTACTATGAACAAACGTTGCTCATTTTGTAACAATATTTTACATTTTGCGTTAGCTGCGAGGATTGCTATATCTTCGTCATATCTGGGTACAGCCAGGTTGGAGGAGCTAGAAGAGTTCTCAGGTTAACATTAAGCTTCAAATGTCCAAGAAATCCTGGTGATGATTCTTACGACTTCAATTTGTAAAGATCCATCTTCCACCGCTAATTGGCGATTCTCTCTTGGGTTGTGAATATAGCAACAAATGCTTCTGACGGTTCCTAGGCCATAAAAATTAGAGCTCAGAGCATATAACTAATACTTGAAATATCTTTCTTTTGCCTAGGTATAAACAACTTATGTGGATTTCAGATACACTATTCTATACTTTACCCAAACATAAGAAGTGGATGTCTCCAACTCAACTTAAAGGTAACATCAGTCTAGGACTTTTTATTATATTTCTAAAGCGATAGAACAGTGTGCCTACAGAATCTTACATGGGATACTTATAGTAACTCATTGTGATGGCCATCTCATTTACAAATTATCCCTTTCTCTTCCAGAGCTTGTTTGCCTATACATTTTATGGTGTTCCCTACAATGCGAAGTTCAATATAACGATAGTGAGTCTCCCTGCAGACAAGAATCAAGACGTGAGCAGTAGGTTCATTACAGTGCATTCACCAGGTAACGGCTCCTTGAAGTAATAGCAAACTTTTTCTTACGTATTGATAGCCGAGGATATGAGCGATGCACAGAAGGATTTGGTGTGGTTTCTGCTAGTACAGACGACGATGATGAAAGCACCTTTAATATTGCCTGTTGCATGATAGATACCTGTTTGGGATACAAGTTAAGGTTAAAATGTTTACCAACGAACCCTATTATATATCAAGAAATTTGCATTTGCTGATGAACGGCAAGTTTGACGACAGGAGGCTTTTTTAGGTCCTGTGTCACGCCTCATGCCACCCCTTCGCAATGCGCCTGACTGAACAGCTTGCAAACTGGCAGCTTTCTTTTCTAGTTAAACATTACATATTCTCTTCAGATTCGACCCTTGGTCAAATATCATTAGGCTGATCAACAGTTTATCAGTGTAAATCAGTGTAAATTAATTGACTTTTTACATGCTATCCTAATTACTTGGATTGTTGGGGATACAGAGGACTACCCTGTGTGTTAAAACCTATCGTTGGGCCGTGAAAATATGCTTTCTGCGCATGCTCATAGATTTCATCTTGGTCATTTCCGTTAGAGGTCTTGAATTTCAAGGACTCTTATCCGCAACAATGGATGTCACACAAAGAGTGACAATCTGTACTGTGATTGGCTTTAGTCATGTGAAAGTTTCAAACAAGATCTTTTGCTGCAGGAACTTTCACGTGTGAAAACTACACATTTTTTATATACAGAACCTATCTAATGGTCTGGCTTACTTTTGGAACCTTCTTTAGTCTTTTAGTAATAACTGCTACGTAATAGTTTCGTAATTTTAATTACACATGTAGAGCCTTCAAAACACTGCAGATGCAGGAAACATTTTAAATATCAAGATTTAAGGCAAGAAATTGCTGCTCAACGAAAATCTGAACAACTTATTATACAGATTGCATACAATTCATTCATAATTGAGCACAATGAATGCAACCAGGACTCTGACAGTAGATATTCCACAATAGCGAAACAATTCCCTAGTGATTTTGCCCTTGGTAATGGAATTCCTTAAATTTTTGTCTTTTACGTGTAATTCCTAACATGGCGGTTCGTTGTAAAAGCAAACGTGCATTGATGAGATTTTCATTACAGCCACAAATCCAAGACGGTCGTAAAGCTGTGGAAAAAAGAAATAATACGACAACACTTGATATTGCCTTTGATATGAACCATTCCGCATTGAGTTTTGCTGGATGCACATTATGTTTTATAAGAAAGTTTTTCACTCAGTACCGAATCGTAGGTTTTTCATGATGTCAGCACTACAGCTCTCTTTAAGTAAGCAATAATATTCAAGTTTCTGGGACACTGCTGTGTTGCAGCAATTTTCATATATTCCAATATTTCAAATAGGCACTTTACAAACACAACACTGAAATGCATATATCTCCACAGTAGATTTATACAAAGTAAACAAAAGAGACGACGAGCTTGCCTGAAAATTGGATTTCAAGCGTGCATCAACTTATAAACTTTCTAAGTCTTAGAACCACAGTGCTGAACTTTTTAACAGTTTGAACAACCGAGTACTGCTTTTTTTCTAAACCATAGTCTTTTAGGCCTTGTATACCATATCAATAAAAGAATTATTGTCTGATGTGCCGTTTTTGAGTTCTTTATTACTGTTACCCTATGAATAAATTATTTCCAGTAGACAGGCTTGATGTCCTTCGACCTTTCCAATAATTATTAACTTTAACTTTTGTATTTTTAGACAAATGCGAAGCTTTGAAAGAGTTCAATGAAAGCTTGCCATGGGAATGTAGTAAGTGCTGAATATTAAGAACTCGAATAACAACGAAAACAAAGAGAATACCCATATTGAGTGCCAAAACACATCAAATTTCCGATCCTGACAGATTTGTAGCATAGCTCATTCAAATCTATTCAGTCTAAATTCCATTTGTTTTGTCTCACCTCTGTCTATTTCTTCTCAGTTTTTTCACTATACTCAAATATGACTATTGTAAATTTTTTCGCCATTCTCAAGGATAGCTGGTGAAAAAGTCGAGCATTATGACAAAACTAAATGAAGTTAAGAAGAAATGAAAGAAATATGCAATTAGCACTTGAGAGATGGCCATTTTGATTCTTTTGGTACCTCACAGACTGAGATATACTATCAATCAAAAGATTAGCTAGATCTTCAAACAGAGATAGACGAACTTGGCTTAATTAGAAATATTTCAAAAAAACTCAGAACACTAAATTCATATACTCTGTTGTGCTTAATTGTAGGGGGATCATATTGCACTTTTTGAAATTTTTCACCCCTCATAGCATTTTATTATGACCCCCCTCATTTTAGCAAAATGTGGGAATCATCACTATCAGCAAAATTTTTATTTTCATTTTTATCTTGTTATTCAAGAGTCAACTCTCCATCAAGCACTTCACATCCCTTTTCAGGTGGAACACTGTTTACCATTCCATCCAATTTTCACTTAACATCATCTGGTGGGATCATCAACTTTTCTACTTTCTTGAGGGTTGTTGTGATTTTCCTGGTAGGCCATTTTATTATCACCCCTCCACTTTATGAAAATCTAGAAAAATATCCACCCCCCCTGCTAATTCCAACCCCCCTAGAATTAAGCACAAAAGAGTACATATAGTAAGCGAACGCAATATATTATACTGCACACCAAAGTTAAACACAAGTATAAACAAAAGTATGCTTTCTTTTTGATATATTTCATTCTTTGCTAATTTCTGACTGATAATTCATTATTTATGTTCAGAATTGGCAAAAAATTTTCCTGTTGTCTGCGAAAATGGAAGAATTAATGTCACATTGGAGAAACCAAGCAATATTGACGTGGATGAAAATTACAGTATGGTCGTGATATACAACTCTCAACACCAATTGCCTGTCAATGAATCTTCGCATAGCAAGGTAAAAGCTGCAATATCAAATGAACAGCTACTTAATGAAAGAGTCATGTATATAAATACCTTATGTCTCATTAGGGAGTTGACTTTAATTCATGTTCATTTAATCAAAGCACAGAAGACGAACTTATTTAATGTTGAGTTATGGGCTTAAATGGAACATTTCAGCCCATGTAAGAATTACATAGAAAGAAACCAGAGAGAAACTTT